>JAEMON010000002.1:34202561-34220521 GCA_030264115.1 Lygus lineolaris
TTTGGAGCCATTGCAATAGCCTCATTTTCTTCGAAAATTCGCAAACAATAGTATAGTGGTTTCATTACTGTATGAATTTATTTCATTCATATCATTCAAGGACATGGAACGTTGCCTGAAAAATTGAGTTTTAATATTTAATTATTAAGTTAAATATTGAATTATCGACTTTAATTTTAAATATTGAGTGTTACATTTCAGGAATCGTTTTAGAATGCTCTGGAATGGATTTCCATGAAGAAAATTTTCAAAAATTTGCATTACAAAAATTTTGGAGCCATTGCAATAGCTTCATTTTCTTCGAAAATTCGCTAACACTAGTATAGTGGTTTCATTACTGTATGAATTTATATCATTCATATCATTGAAGGACATGGAACGTTGCCTGAAAACTTGAGTTTCCCAAGTACCATTATTTCATACCCTACAATTTTGAGCTTTGTATTTTTAAGCCGTTTGCATTGAACGATGACGGAAACTCGTGATTCGTAATGACTGAGACTCGTGTGTAGCACTTGTTTTATAATTTTCGTTAGAGTAATGGTGGTATCAGTGCCAATTAATTGCTTTCAATGAGTTTGCTACTTTTTCCAGAGAGGGACGGAAGACGGGTTGGAGGGCCCCTTGACAATGAGACCGGAGCAGACTTTCAAGGCAGCTACCTATATACGTAGAATTCTTCAGATAAAATATTCCCTCCGCATTTGATATCATTATACCACCACAGTCAGCTCGGTCATGTGGTGGAGGTGCACACCATAAATTTCCCAAATCACCGAGGCAAATGAATATTGCCAAGTTGGTGTTCCAATATTGAAGACCAAGGTATATCGAGCCCTACCTTATGTCCGCCAGGGGAAGAGTTGATGAGAATTGAGCTTCATACTCAATAAATTACTGCAAACTGACAGCAAGTCCCAAGACGAACTCGACAGGTTGAGCGGCCAGCTCATAGAAGGTAATTAATTGGCGCTGATACCACCATTACTGACGTGATAACTATGAAGACAAGTACTATACCCATGAGTTACAGCACGAGTTTCCATCATCGCTCAATGCAAACGGCTTGAAATGCAAAGCTTAAAAATTGTAGGGTATGAAATAATGGTAGTGGGAAACTCAATTTTTCAGGCAACGTTCCATGTCCTTCAAGGCAGCTACTTTTTCCGGAGTGGGACGGAAGACGGGTTGGATTGGAAGGACTCTTGACAATGAACCGAAGCCGACTTTCAAGGCAGCTACCTAAATTATTCTAAATTTATTTTATTTTATTCACAAAACAAGTTATTACACGTACTTTTAAACAGTTTACAGATTTACAGATTACCTATATATTATAATTCTTCAGACAAATTATTTCCTACGCAAATAGGATTTTGTCAAGTTATTTACACTTAAATGATAATTCATCATCATTTGCCTGATTGTTGTCTGATATTTCGAAAAATGCTGCCAGACGCTGCTGCCAGATCCATAAAGTATAGATCATCGTGAATAAGGGGTGGTTTATTTATTTACTCCACCCTTAATCTAGCGTGTTATTGGCTTGAGGGGTTGAAAATTATCTCTATCGGAGCAAATGAACCGGCTAACTCCAGATTTCACAGCGAATCCTTCAAGGTTCCCGAGGTTAAATCGGGAGAAAATTTTTCAGAAAGAAAGGCTTTACCCCTCGACAGCTTCTTTTTGTCGTGGAAACGCCTTTTCCCCTTTCATTTTGGCAAGGCGTCTTGCCTTTTTTTCATAGCCCTCTTTTGAGGACCCCTTTTGTAATAAACGCGGGAGCGGTTGACTTGGTCCGTTGTTTAGTTGGGTTATAGAGAAGCAATACAGACGCGTGAGTGAACCTGTTATTCGGGTGGAATTTCTTACTGTGGGTCTGTCCCAGCAAGGATGGGGGTGGGGAAAGTGGATTTTTTTCATCCGCTTCCGTGGGAACGTATTGGTAACTGAAGGTGGATGTGGCGAAATAACCTTGGAGACGGGTGAAACCCTTATACAAAGTGCTGAGGGGACATGGTTGGGGTTACTCCACGCCATTGACGTTGAAGCAGGTTGAAAGTTTATTAGAAGGGGAAGAGACATCTTCTGATTATGTAGACAAACAAGGGTGGATCCTGGGAGACGGCTCGTCACAATAAGTTATGAGTATAAACTACGGAGCTGTGAGGAGTAGATCTTGTGTTTTCAATACACAGAGTTTGCATATTGTCTATTCATCTTGAATTTCGAGGCTGATGGAACTTGCACAAACAATTTATTATTCACATTGATAAGGATGATTTTGAACGACGATTAACATACAAAATAGCCAATGAGCCTACAGTCTGAGGTGATGCATCTGAGATAAATAGAATCATGTCAGTCTGTTCGACCGTCCTTCAATCCCACTTGAACGGCTTCAACAATTTTGATGAGGTTATTATCTTTCGGTTTTTGTTATTTCCAAAAATTAACCTTTTAGATCGATAGCTGGTGACAGTCGATTTCAATCGAATGGAAGATAAATGAAACAACGCTACTCAACGTCAGCACGTACCTGGGGCAGGTGAATTGTGGGTGAAAAGTGGGACATCAAAACCATCGGGAGGGTATAGTGATGAAATATGGCTCAAATCTTAGAGTTTTCATCGCTGAATCACACGTCTACATAGGGGAAAGTCGGGACCCTTGGGACATTTTCCACATTTCAATTTTTCTAGCAGCCAGGATAAAAATTTTTGCCATTCCGGAAATTCCCACGCGAAGCTACATATCTCACCTACTTCCTTGATTTCCCCCCAAGATTTAAAACCATTTCTACTACCTGAAATTAATTAAAAACAAGAGTGACTTTTTTTGTCCCAACCCTCCCCATGTGCGGGAGGGTCGGGACAAGGGTGGGGAGGCTTGGGACAGCCTATAAAAAATTACAATTTAGGTAAGAAAATCATCTTTATTGAACTTGAATAATATAATAAAAACATATAATATAAAGAAAATGTGACCTATCATAACTTCAAACGTACTTATAAACGTATGTATGTGTATTTAAGTACTTATAAATGTATGCAACATCCAATCAGACTTTTCATGTGTGCGAATTCACTTAAAATTAACAAGAAACTGGAATTGCAATTTAAATACCTGACAAGATATAGAAAATTCACTTAAAATATTCACATTCGATGATATTTTTCTAGAAGAATTTTCCGTTCATTATGACAAAAGAGTATCAATGCTTCACTCTGATAAATTGCGACATGAATACCTATGTCTTTTTGCACTGAGTAGGTGGTCCAAACGCCACGTCCTTTTCACAATGTATATGCGTAAAGTATAGACATTGCTTGTTAGAGGAGAAACACGGGTTTAACCAAAGGAAAAATGAAGTGTTAACAGAAGCAAAGAAACCATGTCACCCCTGGTTACCACATTTTTGATACTAGTAAACAAAAAATCTCTATTATAAAAACAATAGACTGTTCGAAAGGAAAATTCATGTCAAACCCTCGTAACTAGGGAAATGTAACTCAGTCGGTTTTTCACCCACAAAAATCGTTATCCACTCGTTGGAAAGCTCTCGATTTATGCCGAAATTGTATGCTGACTACTCGGGCATGAAAACAATAAAATCATGTCAAACATGGTAAGGCTTTTGAGGGGACAACATTTTGGATTGGCCCCAGCGATCATGCTGATATTTTCCTATACTTAAAAACAACCCCAGCGAAAAGACATATTCATGTCAATCAGCAAGAAACAGAAACTGAAATTCAAATATAACGAGAGATAGGAGCCTTAAATGTGACAAGGAATAGGAACTTCATTTAAATGTCAGAATCTCACTCATATGGTAGTTGTTACGCATGAAATGAGTAAGTTGGAATTATGTCCAGGAATTAGGTCCAAAATTTCAAAGCTTCTTGATGGAAAATTATAAACTAAAATTCATTGAACTTGAAACGAAGAATTGGTGAGATCAGAGGTGAATAGGTAATTAACAAACAATCAATCAGAATTCAAAAAAATCTGTTCTCAAGCTAATTTTGTTTTCAGAGTTTTGATTCAAAAGTAGGAATGATCGACGCTCAAAATGAAAGACTGTGTCAATTAAGTGGCTCTATTCAATTAGGCTTGAAAATAAATTCGTGAAATTCTACTAAATAAAAGTGAAATACTAAAATTCGTTGTTCAAGTTTTCTGTTTGAGTAGTGGTGGGAGGGTTGGGACAATGGTGGGAGGGTCGGGACAATGGTGGGAGCATTGGGACATGTCCCAACCCTCCCTCATCTGAGTGTCTCAAGCCTCCCCCAAACACGAATAAACAAGAAAGTTAGTTTACTCATCACCAAAGTAATTCCAAGGAGAAAATCATACTGGAATTACTTACTAGGATGTTGTTGTTGAAGATTGGCCCGATTTCGGTGGGAAAAACACTGTAGGAACGTCTTCAAAAACCTCAAAAAGTTGCCAAAAAATCACACACAGGTGGTTCAAAATCACGAAATAGCTGGTTATGGCGGGTTGGAGTGCTGAGAAGGCGGGAAACACGATGTAAGTTCTTATTTGGCTATACCCTTTCTAAATAATCAACAATGGTTGATCAAAAGTGCTTCATAGCTTGTATTCTTCAACTGTCCTAACCCTCCCCTGTCCCAACCCTTCCGACTTTCCCCCACGTGTAACAAATACGTACACCGGCATCTGCCTCGGGCTATCCGGTCAAATTTTGAGATTGAGTTAAGTCAAATCGGATATCAAAACGATCGGAAGAGAACTTCCGAAGTTAATACGAATTTGAAATATAATCTTAATGAAAGCTTACATTGAATAGCTTATCTTACTTTGGCAAGCAGGCCGGTTCATCTGCGTCCCAGACTTATGGTCTTACGCAGCCACGACCATCAAAAAACAGTTTTTTAACACAGAATGTGTTTCGGCCTTGGACTAACTAACCGAAAAACGTTACGCAGAATGGGTGACGCGGATGGGTGACGAAATTTTCTTATGATCAGCTGAGTCGAAAATGGAGCTCTCAGATCAGCTGAGTCGAAAATGGAGCTCCCAGATCAGCTTAGTCGAAAATGGACCTCCCAGATCAGCTGAGTCGAAAATTGAAGATTGAAGAGGGGTTTATGTGAAACGCGTGAGCTAAAACATATTCTGTGTTTCAATAATTTCGTCCGAAGTACGTAAATAGAGGTAACCAGAGGTTCAGGGGGCTTGCCCCCTGGCGAGGCGCGGAGCACCGAGTTTTCTTAAATTTATCCTTTGGAATTTGAAATTTGCTCATTGGAAGCCGCCTGTTTCGTGTTTGCTGCCACTGTCGTTCTGGAGTCTGAGGAATCTTCATTAATACTTCATTCTCCAGATATTTCATTGCATGGAGGGTTAACTCATCCATGCCCCAAAGTAAGTACCACCTCTGCCATTTGAATTTTGAATTTGAGGTCCCTAGGAGTTGGTTAAAATAATTTATCTTGTAAAAGAGTTGTTGTAGGTTGGATAGGGTTGTATGATTGATAAATTGTACTTATTACCATTGGTTCATTAAAATTCTATTTTGGATTTTTCGGTGTTCATCTTTGAATATTCCTGAGTCACTGATAGAATTAGGAATATTTTTGTCGTGTTGGTTGAAATTCGAGTTTAGATAGTCATCAGTGTTCTCACGCTTTCAAAAAGCGTCACCCCTCAAGATCTTCTTCTGAGCATTGTACCGGTAGATTTAACTTCTTTTTTTCCGAATTAAAATCTTTTTAGCCGATTTTTTTCCTCCCTCGGGAGAACCTAGAGGAGTTGAAAAAGGGGCTTTTCAGTACCTACATTAGAACCCCCAATAATTAGGTAAGTACCTAATCCTGTCGTGAATCTGCCTTTAGAGGGCGGTAGAAAGTATCCTTAGCACGCTATAATACGTGTGTACCAACACTTGTGATTATTGGACTAACGACCATTATGGTTGAAAAAACGCATTCATAGACATTATATTTCTCGTAGGTACATTTGCCTTGAGACTTGGAGGAGCAGGCGAGACACTTACTAATAAAGTAAATACGTAGTAACATTACATCACTATCTCGCTCTTGACAAGTCGTAACTAATGTATTACGAAGTTGTGCAACCATAATTTAATACAGAGTGGAGCAAATAGAGAAGAGCTCTGGGAATTTTCCAAGGTTTTTGACGAGAGATTAAAATTGTTATATTTGAGCTTTATGACAAACTATAGTCGTGGTTAAAAGCGGTGGAAATTTAAACTGCTCATCCAACATGTAAATTAATTACAGGACTCTCTTCACGTCAAACAACTTTTTACGTTCAACACGTCACCCTTCTGCTAAACACGCCTCTCTAATTACCTCTGATACTTCTGATAAAGCTAGTTTTCTTCCGAGGTAGCGTGCTTCAGCGGTATGTTTCACCACTGAACATGCTGACATAACTTTGAATTAATTTGCATGCTGCTATTGTCTTCACCCTTTGCGACAAGGTAAGAGGCGCCTGTGTGCAATACATCCTCAATTCACTGGATCTCATTCTAATGGACTGGGGGTGACGAGTTCGTGAAATGATAACGACGGGACAAAGGTTGGTGATGGAGTATAGGAACCATATTTTAACACCTAAGGTACTATCAAGAGTCCATGAACTGGAGACGCTTACCTATCAGGGGCAGAGAGGTACTACAGATTCACATTGTGAAGGGTGAGTGGGGGGGGGGGGGGGGGGGGGGGGGGGGGGATCATACTCATGAATATAGTGCTTGTAGGGAAAATTGCCTGGAGGAGTTTCAGGTTCTGTTCACTAAAAATTAGGAACCTACCAAATGGGCTGGGACCTGGGACTAAGGAGTTTGGGACTAAGTGGTGAGTAATTAGACAGTACTCATGGTAAAAAGAATACTGCGAAGGTAGGCCCCCGCGCAGCTTAGCAACCGATCAGCTGATCCGTTGCCGACTGACGCTCAGCCGATGACATAAACTCGGAATCATGCCTACCCGACAGAGGGCCTTGGCAGGGCAGTAAGTGATCCACTGGTGTATCAGCTAATTTATCTACGTATATATTTACCTAAACCGAACTGGTGTTATAATTTTAATTGTTTGGCAACTTTTTATGTGCTGTGGTAACGCTGACTCATCATCCAAACACGAAATATAACCTTCCTTATAATTAAAGAGTGGTATGAAAGTGAAGATTGTTTTCTGTTTATCTCGAAGATAGGTAGCCCGATTCAGACAAGTTGTTCGCCTATTATTTCATTGATAAAGTCACCAAAAATATGTTTTTCTGTTTTCTTCATCATCTATTCCTATTGTACGACAAGGAGCAATGGCCAGCCCTAATTAGATTTTCTAGGAAATACGAGTTAGATATATATTATGGTATGACCCACGGGTGGAAGTTCATCATTCAAAACTTCACTCATTCCAATTTGTATTCATCCTTTCTCTTATTTATGTATTATAGTTATCACGACATGAAGGCCTCATTATTACCGATTGTAGAAAAGTCTTATGATTTGTTCAAGAAGAAAAGTCATTTTTGACCTCCAAAATCAAAATTCCTCCCCTTTTTTGCGTTTCAAGACCTGATTCCCCAAGAGTTCTTGTTCCAATTTTGTTCAGATTTGTAAGGTTATTATAAAGACTTTTCCATCCAGACCTTATCCGTTCAGAGGTAAGTACCTACATATACCTCAATTATATCACGAGGGTCACAATCACTATTTCTTCAATCCCTACTTATACCTAATATTATTAGGTGTCATCCGAGAGTTGTAGGTCTTTCATAACGTAATTCCGTAGGTAACTGAGGAAGCTTATAAGTAAAAGTAAACAAGAAATTCGAATAGGAGGTATAGGTGCCCTCGAATAAAGTTGCATTTGATCAGCTTATTGCTTCCGAGTCTACCAAGGTAGCGGAAGCATTGTTTTCACTTTTGAAAAGTGAAAAATTTTTTGCCTCCAAAATCAAAATTTCAACTCGCGTTTTACGTTTTAGACCTTCCTGAAGAATTTTGGTTTCGTGTCAGTCTGTGTGTCCCAGAATCCTTGCCACACGCATAACTTCCACAATTTCCATCCGATTTAGATGAAATTTTCAGAGATTACGCGGGTTAGGCCCTAGATGGTCCCCTCCGAAATGAATTATCAGCCGACCAACGGTAGCCTCTGCGCATGCGTAAACATGAAATCCTTGAAATATCAATTTCTCGCGACCTAATGGTCCGATTTCGCTCAAATTTAGATGAAAGTTGATGATTGGAGATTCGATAATGCCCTATGAGTTTCATCAAGATCGGATCAGTGGTGCTCACTGCGCATGCGCAAACGTGAAGCTCTCATAACTTCGACAATTTTCATCCGATGTCGATGGAATTTTCAGGGATTGTGTATTTACTAATAATCCCTTTGATGATTTTTATATATATACATACATACGTTATATATATACAATCATGTTATGGATACGAGGAAGCTATGTGCCACACCCAACTTTTTTTTTTGTAAGGGGATTTGGCCTACCTACTCGGGAAGATTCGCGATTCACACTTCGTGTTTCACAGGGAAGTCCTACAGTGCTCCCTGAGGTCTCTTTCGATGCTAAAAATTGTGATGTATTTGAAAACGATGGAAGAACATGGGTACCTTCGACCTTCCTATTTGATGTTTTCTTACTAGGGCGTTTTGAAAATGTCATCCCCTATTTTTTACCCCAGCTTACAGAAACGGAACACGACTGGAAGACTCCAAATGGGGCTGGCATGCCAAATTGCAATGATTATTTTGATCCATGGTAAGTAGGTACATACCTACAAGGATAGCATTGCAATGATGATTATTAAAAAGAATAAACCAAAACTACAGTAGAATCCCGCAAAGACCACAAAGTGCGGGTTCAACCCCGCTTGGTCCCGCACGACCTCAAATCCTGCGCGGTCCTCACGATCCTCGAATCAATACAGAATTATTGTTGTGTTTAGATAAGTAGGTACCTGGATTGTGGATTCGCTACTCCGGCACACAGCATGCAGCATTTCTGATGATAGTGAGGAAGGCTTGATTGATGGCACATTACATATAAGTAACGATAACACTTCCGTTCTTCACTCATGAAATTGAAGGTTTTGCACAGTGCGTCGAAGGTCGAACTGAACACCAGTTTTTGCACAATAGGTACAGAACAGAAACAGAAAACATCATCATAGACAACAACTCAGTTATCTGTTAGTCGGAGATGACAGAGACAACTTAATTGAGAGACAAAGATAACAGTGACAACCAAGGAAGTTGGAAATAAATTTTAAAATTTATTATTTATTTATTTATTTTTTATTTATTTAATTTTTAAAAAATTTTAATTTATTTATTTTTTTTTATCTTATTTTATTTTATTTTTATTTTTTTATTTTTTTGTTTTTATTTTTATTTTTTTTTAATTCATTTTAAATTTATTCGAACTTCCTCGGTGACAACTGAACTGATCGAAATCGACAAATCAAATGGAAGTAGATAGGATCATGTTGAAGAAAGGACGACTGAGTACCTACTACATCTTTCATCTCTATCCTGTTGGCTACCCTGCAAGAGCGTCTCCTGTCGGAGGATCCCCTCCCTCACCCTCTCACGCTCTCACTCCATCGACGTACTGCCTACAGACCTCCTCCATCCCAAAACCTACTTGCGAAGTTTTCATTTTAAATTCATCCCTTGTGCTAAACGAGTTGTGCAAATATACGAGAATCCACGAACGGCGAAGTTAACCTACGATTGATTATTTGAAGGCAAGGTACGTAATTACGATTAAACTAGCGAATAATTCGACAGATCAACGAGTAACGGAGACCACTCATAAGACTTGAATAGGATGGAATGGGCTACCCTTGTCAAAACCGCCCGCTCAACGCTCAACTGTGTCCAAACTATAGTGGCGCAGCGCCTATCACTCACCACGCTAGGCAAACTGCAATTCTAGGTCCCTGTTTTACGGGAGAATGCAGTTTTCGGTAGTTTTCTTCTAATTGGAACGATTCCCCACTCTATATAATTATTGTTCAACAGTTCAAGAGATCCTTAACATTATATTTGGTCTTCCACCCCCTGGAATAACGTCATAAACATAGGATGGGTGCATAGGAGCCTGGAGTGGAATTCCAGAAACACGATGCAACTTTGCCCCAAATCATACCGTTTTTCTATTTATTATATTTCTTGAAAAATGCAAATCTACACATTTATACCTACACATATAATGGGTGTTCAAGGAGGAAAACCCTCTGGGATTAGGATTAGGCGAGCAAGAAATTGGACTAAAATGTGAATTTTATCAAATTATCGAAATCACTATTTTTTTTTTTTTTTTTGAGACGGCTTTATTTCTCCAATAAAATAGGTGAATCCACGTGCACGTTACGGGAAAAAAATTCTCATGTCTCCGATTTTTAATGGTGGTTATTTTTCATTTCGCTGTAGATATTATTGTAGAGAATCAAGTTTGAATGCAAAAAACTTGACCATGACTAGGAGAGTTTGGTATCGTTTTCGACTTAATTTTTCACTCTGAATCGAATGATGACACTCCTGGCTGACACCAAACTCTCCTGGTCAAGTCGTTTGACATCCTAACAAACGATTTCTTAGAAAAAACCGACTTTTTTTGCATTCAAACTTGATTTTCTGCAATAATATCTACCTACAGTGAAATAAAAAATAACCACACCATTGAAAATCTTATATTGTAAGGAAGTGCACGTGGATTTACCTACTTTTTGGAAAAATACAGCCGTTTAAGATAGTGATTTTGAAAATTTGAGCAAACTCAAATTTTAGTTCAATTTCTCGCCCGCCTAGTCTACTGCAAAACTTTTTATAGTGCACGACGGAGATAGGAAATTTAACGTTCTTTCCAATGGCGTCATTATTTTTATTAAAAACAATAAACTAAGGGAGTTGCGGCCATTTTAGTGGCGTGAAGTCGAAATCACGAGAAAAAAACTTGAAATTGAAAAAACTCGTGAAAATGAGGGCATACCCGCCTTATGTGTGGGCATAAATGTGTAGATTTTCATATTTCAATAAATATTATGTATAGAAACTGGTATGATTTGGGGGAAATCTGCATCGCGTTTCTGGAATTCCACTCTAAGACTCTCCGCACGCTCCTCATCGTAGTAAAACCTATTCCGACTGCCTGAACACTGTTCCAACCTACCAAAAACCAACACAAAGAGATGTTTGTGTATGTGCGTTTCTTTCCCCTTCTTTTATATCGTTTTTAGTCTTCCACCCTGGAATAACGTAATAAACATAGGATGAGTGCATCGGTGCCTTCAACATCGCAGTAGGTAAAATGCCAATGCCGGTGCCTTCTTAAGTGGTGTATTTGTGTGTGCGTTTCTTTCCGCTTCTTAACTATTAGTACCTCCAGATTGCAGCAGGCCATCATGAGCATAGGTGAAGTGGTCATAAAACTACTTGGGTACTTCCGTTCTATCCCTACCTCCACGACCATGAGTACCACCCTTGTGTGTTTTGTGGTAGGTACATCTAGGTGATGTAGTGCTAGGCACTACATCAGCAATGTGGATCTTCCTATGGATGCTCTTTAGGGTTAGGGGAAGGGGAATGAAGTAGGAACTCCTGCTTGAAGGAAAGGGGGAACGGTTTAGCATTTTAGGTAGTCATTAGGTACCTAGTTCTGTTAGTAGAGTTTGTTCCAACTATAAAATCCGTTCAACTGGCATCTGTTTAAGAGAGGTACTACCAATTCACTCTGCTGATCAAACTATGACCTTCTATCACTGTTCACAATCACGTTTGTTCATTGTTCTGTAATTGGAGTTGGTACCATTGTGTATAGTACCTACCTAGCTATACCAACCTTCAATATAGGCATGGGTATCTAAACTCAAAGGAGTGTCTCCATGCATGTGTCTTCTAATTTCTCAGACATTGTTGTGGACGTATGAAAGTAGGAGATTCCTACTTCCATGGTAGAAGGTACCTACCTCTCCCTACTTACATGGATTTGATTCATTCTCAATATTGTCGAATTTCCTCTTGTCAAAAGTCAATGTCAACCAGGAATGGCATAAGTATATGGCAATCGAATGAAAAACTAATCATGAAACAATAGGTCTGTTCTTAGAGGATGTTCAGGATCAATTAGAATATTTTGGCTTTATTGTCAAAAGATTGTCGCAAGAGTATGTGCAGAGGGTTCTGAGCAAGGTTCTACCTAGGAAGTTGGAATTAAATTAATAAAATTTAATTCCAACTTCCTTGGGTTCTACAGAGCGTGGGTGGGAAATACTTATTTTAAACTTGAAACCGTTGTGGATTGTGTATCTACCTACCTTATTATTTGTAATGTTTTACGACCAATGTGAAATCGTTGGAAGATTAAACGAAGCACAGCTCTCTCTGAGATACTAGTATTTCATTATTAAGGAAGAAGAAGATTCTAAAAAGCGTTGAATTAGAAAGTGAGAGTGGAACGGCAAATGGGCAAAAAAGTTAACAGATATCTCATAATCCTTCTTGAGAGGTGAGTTTGTTAGGCCGTTTGTGGAAAAAAAAACGAAGAACGAAGGAATTATTTGCTTTTAAGAAGCTACCTTAATTATAGTGAATGTAGTATTTTAGCAACATGTAATTGGCGAAAATACCTGCCTTTGTGGAGAAGTCGCAGATGGAGGAAAAACACGGTAGGTATACAAATTGAGTTCTAAAAGGACCCTTTGAGTTGTGAATAGGACAAATTGTGAGTTGACGAGGTTGAGATGGAGCTTTTCGGAGCGTATGATGAAATTCAGAACGTGGAACACGGTAAGAAGAAACGATTGGTAGGTAAGCACTATATATTTCCGGTCACCGGTGTGCTAAAAAACGTACACAAAGCTATTGAGTGTCACGTAGAAGTGATACCACACCTGAGACCTGATTCCCTGATTTCACCTGAAGAGATGAATCAGGGATTTCACCTTTGTAGGTCCGCAGAAATTTAAGAAGGTGGATGCAAGAAAGGTTTGTGTACCAAAATCACGTTTTGAATAATCAAACTCAAAAACATTGTCACTCACAATAAATGCCCTACAATAAATAACATTGAATGGATTTCTCCATACCTTGCCCCTTCTCATATATCTGAAACACCCAGCTTCGATTCTGAAGCCATGGAGCAAAGCCAAACAATGGGATATTCGAGTGGGCCAAAATTTTGCGTTTTTGACCTTAAATTACCATTTGGCGCCCTTGAAAACCCTCACCTTCCAATTATTTACAGCTGAACATGTCGTTTAGTTTCATCACAGGACGAGCGAAAACCTTCTAGAATGACGTCACGGTATCGTGAAGAATTATGTCGATACTGTAAAGTTTATACATTTTATTGGTTAGTACCACGTTTTGGAGATGATCCCATTGGTATAGGAGAGTAATTTCTCACTCCTCTTTCTAAAAATCCTGTTATCCAAGATGGTCTAAAATAACTGTTTCAATAAACATTGATTTGAGGATGGCTAGGCGCTTCAAGTAGGGTTGGATAAGAGACGTGTGTACCTATTAAAGTCGAGAGAATGCAACAGTCACCGTCGGTAAACATTATTCACTCCTGTTTGTCCAGTGCTTGGCCCAAAACTAAATTTCATGCTCAATAATTTTCTTTGAAAAAAAAAAGAAAGTTATGCCTACCTACCTAATAGGATTCAGCCAACTACCGTGGACAGGTACAGGTTATATTTTCCAATAAAATTTCTTTTTGCAGTGGGAAATGTTCCAGCGTCCAAAAGTGGTCACCAAACCATCACCTTTTATACTCGTAGTAGACTAGGAAACGAAAATCCAGATGGACGCAACATACCAGTCACAGCTTATACGTGTCGTGTTCTGCTTGTATAATGTGTCTTTGGAACTTGCATGGGAAGGAATATTACCTTTCTGACCTAAAAATCTGATTCGGAGCCATTAACAACAACTGTTAGGTGTCAATTTTCAGCTTGAAATTACGCCTCGTTCGAACGGGAAAATGGGTTTGCTCGCGGGACGTCATTACGTTGTCGACGACAGATTTACGTTGTCCAGATACACTTGGAGCTGAGTGTCAGGGCGGATGAAAATTACGGGTTCAACCCGTTTCTGGTCAAATTAAATCATTCGAATGAAAAAATAAATAACCGTGAAAGGTGCACAGTCTTTCTATACAGAGGATCATATTATTATAATAGAATATGAATGTATCATGCTTAATTTCGGCCTCCACTGATACGATTTATTATTATTATTACCCACGTTATTCATGTCAGGGAGTATCAAGATACAGTAGTAGAAATCAGACTGGAATTATTTTTTGATACAAATCTGAATGTCGCAATCATAGATTGGTGTTATGCTGAGTGGATCCGAGGTAGGTAGCGCAAGATTATCTAAAGGTTGACCATAGTTCCTGATTGAGGAGATCTGGTTGAAATTACCGCCGGGTATCGATTGCCTGGGCGAACATAGCGTGCTGCCGCCGAGGTTATCCCATTACGGGTAATCCCAATTCTCCTGGGAGGGAAGGGAGCAGCGATGGTTAAAATGAGATGCTAGAATATTATGATAAATCTCAGCCTGATCCCCCGCCACGTTATGTACATTACACTGGCCGCACCTAATCTAAACGAAGGAGTCACGGTCGCTGTCCTGGCCCATCGCCATCGATTCAGGACTCTCCCATCAAACTAACAAATGAACAAAGTTTTAACCATTTCCAATTGTCCGCAGGTTTTAAGAGTTTTGTCTAGGCCTTGGGGTACTAAATCAATGAAATCCCCAACCCATATTGGAAAGTGTCATACTATAATCCACTTATTTTACTAACTGCATGTCCTCCTGCTTATTTACTATACTATACTAACTCTATGTATAACTCCTGTTACATTGACCGAATTGCTAATTTTCTCATCCCAAGGCCTAATTGACCTAGAACGGATCAGTAGGTACCTATACAATACAAATACCGCCGTCCCAAGACAAATAGTCCTCACTGCAATGTCGCTTTTGATTCATCACTACCGAAGGTAGAAAGCTGTGTAGGTACTCATATTTTAGTGAATTTTAGAAGATTGCAACTGTCTACTACTCAGGATGCGTTCTGTCTACCTGTGATCCCTGTCCTGGCCTCGTGAAAGTATGAGGAGCTGTCAAGGATTACAGAAAGCCATTTTGAATTATGTGGTTCAAGTTTACAAGTTCACGAATATGGAAGCTCTAACAAAAATAGCCTCCTGTCGGCATCTATTACAACAATGTGAACGTTACAAAGAACTTTCAATATACTTCGAAGCTTTCTCCAAAACGGTTGGGAGATTTTGATTGAAATCGTTTCTGTAAGTGTTTTTATACGGAGGTTGGTACGACAAGCGATATCAAGTATCCCTTATCGCCAGTAAAATAACCTGAGGGCCGTAATTAATTGGAAAAACACGCAAAATAGCAATTTTGGAGTCTTATAATTGAAAGAGAGTGGAGCTCCACCACACATTGATGTTTTTCCCTGTGTGATATTATAGTATACTTCTTATTGGAATTCGGTAGGCACCTACTTTACTCATACATTCCTCGTAGTAATGAAGTGGCTCTGATATTGTGTCAATAAACCCGTTTTTTTCCAGCATCAACCCCCCCTCAAAATTCAAATTTCGAAATTCGGGCGACGTACAGCGCTTTGCGCAACGTACGAAAATGAAAAATCAACTTTTTATTTGACAGATATTCCCTACGTGGGCGTGTTCATAGTGGTCTAGAGAAGATAATAAACAACATTGGTTGACCAGAATTTAGTCACCTTGTCAGTAACTGCGAACAAGAGTATGATGGGTGTCACGAAGAAACAGTCCAATGTCAATTATGTCAGTGAGTTGTTTCGCCTTCCTGTTGGACAAACTACAACAGACATGGATGGTCGAGCCTGGGAGAAGTTTGTATATTCTTCGTGAAGTTTGTATCTACTTCGTGAAGTATATACCTACAGGTGGCTGCCTACATAAACTCTGATAATTTGGAGGTTCCATAGAAACGCGGAGGATTGAAGGCCGCGTGAACTTTTGTATTTTGACTTCGATTTGTTGTTCCACTTATGTCAGTTTTTAAGTAAAGTTATCTTGGATTTGTGTGAGCGCGGGATGCTTGTCTTATTATTCATATCTTAAAGCCAGTTCGGCTAACATTTGTGGCTACCGTGACCGTTTTGATAAGAACCTACCTACCTATCTAATTTTCGTTTCTGAAAATTCTTAAAATGGATAAATTTATAAGTCGACGTAAATTCTTCCGCGGATTTTTACTAATCTCGCTAGTAGAATTACCGAGCCCGGGGCGGAAGGTGACATCACAGAGTTCCGAGTCAAGATTGACAGTTTGAAGGAGGGATGCCGGGAACTCTCCGATCTGGATGCTGACGTCTTCGATAGCCTAGTTGCAGCCGATACAAGAGGAGGTGGTAATTAACAAAATAGAGATAGCCAAAGCTACCAAGACAGGTAAAAAACTATTAATTTAAAATATGAATCGTACTTGGCTGATCATGACGCTCGATGTGTTTGGAAGATCATATTGCTGGAACAGCCCGAGAATTGTCACATAAAGTCTCTAAGAAGAAATTCAAACTTCCTAAACTTAAATTCGGAGGAGACCATAAGGATTGGTTGTCATTCTGGCGACAGTTTTCGAAAAATTGACGAGGATCCAGAAATAGATGAAGTCGACAAGTTTCAGTACTTAGTTCAAGCCACGGCTCCAGACACTACAGCTCTCAAAGTAGCGGAGTATTTGCTACAGCTCGTATGGTTGTAGAAAGTTAGGTACCCTCCCGAAGGCAAAAACGACAAAAACTCGGTTGAGAGCGTGAAGGAGCGGTTTCGTCAAGGCAACTCTTAGTTCATGTGTATATATGTGCGGGAGTTGATCGAGTTATTGTTGAATGCCAACAAGACTGATGTCAGTTTGTCCTATCTGTATGACAAACTCGAGACCCAACTCCGGGCCCTAACTTCCCTGAGCGTGACATCCGAGCCTAGTGCCGCGATTTTGCTACCCATGATTGAGTCGTGCCTGTCAGAAGATCTCTTACGGGTGTAGCAGCGCAGCGTTACCGGGGACTCAATTTTTCCAGCAGAAGGCGAGTTCAATAAGAAGATGTTTGTTGAAGTTTCTTAAGAGTGAGGTTGAGAGCGAGGGAAAATTCGGAGTTTGGAAAAATTCGGTTTGACCGAGCAACCGAAGGATAAACTATCTCGAGAAACTTCTGACAATTCCAGCAAACCGTTTACTGTTGCACGTCTTGTTAATATTACAGCCAACCCCAAATTAAGATGTATTTTTTGAGAAAGATCTCACATTAGTGACAACTGTTTCTAAGCCGTAGTCAAGATAACATTTAGAACAGGACGAGGTGAAGAACGAACCAAGAAACACATCCATTGTGGAGAGGCTCGTGAGGATAGCCACTCACTCCTACAATAAAAAAAGGGGGGCTGGGAGTATGTTAGAAATACCTACTTTACTTCGTGAAGTGAATATATACATATAATTATATACCTACAGTTGGCTGCCTACATAAACTCAGATTATTTAGCGGTTCCTTAGATACTTACATAAACTTTTGTATTTTGACTTTGATAAGTAAAACTTATGTCAGTTAAGTAAAGTCATCTTGGATTTTAGTGAGCGAAAAGCTTATCTTGTAATTTACATCTTAAAGCCAGTTCGGCTAACAATATTCGAACCTCCCCATTCATTTTTTTAAATGTTTAATCTCGCATTAAATAATAATTATTTAATTATTGCTATTTAATTCGTAATTATAATTGTTATTACTTAATTATTACTATTTATTATTATAAAATAAATAAAAGCTTATCTAATTAGCTTAGAGAAACACGGTTTAGAAACTTCAAAAAGCATTTTCTCAAAAAAGCTAAACGTGTTCCTGGG
>JAEMON010000002.1:34220568-34242370 GCA_030264115.1 Lygus lineolaris
TATGTTCGTTGATCCATCCTGAGTCGGACAAAACAAAAACTTTTTTCCGAGACTTCCCAATAAGGCCTTTTTTAAATTTCTCAGAAGAAAACTCAGAAATCGTTGTGGGGAATATCATTTCACGAATGGGTTTCAAAGAAGGATTACAATGAGATTCTAAATTTTTTTGAGGAAAATGTAATTTGTGAGGAAACGAAAAAGTTTTGAAGCCCCTGAAAAAAAGTCAGAATTGACCTCCGCATCACTCAAAAGTAAGTGGGATGCATCCAAAGGATATTGGGCTTTGTTCATTGAAAAATCAAAAAATTCTTAATACAACCCTCGTGCGGCATGACTAGAAATGATTTAATAACGCTTGAGTTGTTTCCATCGCAACAAAATCCTCTGAAACATCGAAAAAAGTGTGTTTGGGGCAGAAAACCGCAAAGGGCTATTCAGGGATATAAATCAAATAGAGGACAGACACTCTCCCACTTTAAAGTCCGAATTAATTCCCATAAATGTAGTATTAAACCGGATAAACTAAATAATCCAGAAACTGCAGATCCAACAGCCCCTGTAACGCATTCACGCCACCTCGGTCATCACTTTAAATTCGAACAATCCAAAATTATTGGCTTTGAATATCAGAAATTCAAGAGAGAACTCGAAGAGACCCTAAATATCGAACGGAACAAGCACACTGTCGTCAACCAGGAAAAATGATCAAACAAAATCAACAAATGCTACTCAAACCTCTTACATTCCACAAACCAAACCGTTACTAACCGCCATTCACCCTGATAAGCCCTTTTTACAAGAATAAACAGCTACCTGACTCTTGCGTTACCTATCTAATATTAACCTCCTCTCTATAGTACATATACCCATATACCTATCCCAAGTAAAACTAGTAAAATTCGTTGCCTTTCAGACACGAACCAGTCAACATCGATCCCATACAAAAAGCGTTCATGTAAACTCTGTGCCTGTACAACTCACAACTATGATGTAAGTAATTCGTACGATTCTCCACAGTCATTTCTATACTAAAACTCAATCCATAGCATACATAATACCTATACATAGTATCTATATCATACCCGTTATTGTTTGTAGCCCTTGAAAATGGCTGAATAAACGGCCGAAACGTCGGGAAAATAACGACTTCTCAATGACCGATCCTCAACAACCCTTATAGTATATATATACACAAATACACACATACACACTCACACAATTCTACGTATTTACACCCTTAAGGAGGTGTTCCAGAAATTGGGTTTTCTGCTGATTGAAATTTCCTTTCACCTATCAGGTGGGCTGAGAAAATAAGGTGAAGCATGTGAAAATGGTGTGAGGACTTTATGCAGTGTGCGTTTGTTTAGTCGGTGTGTGTTTGTGTGGTGGTGTTTTGGGTGTATAATTATCATTTACCTCCATGTTATTGGCTCTTGTGATGAGCTGAAAACACTAGACATGTTTAATAATAATATCAGGTCATCGAGTCCTCTGTTAATACGAATTTATTACTATTGTTCTATTGACAAGTATATCTTCAAGATCATACCGAGAACCGACATTTTGACAAAGAGGCTCTTAACGAGCTTTTCTTCTATAATTGGTCTTCAACGGGTGAGCTGTCAATAATGATTGAGCTCTTTGGCTCTTCGGGTAGATGAAAGAAATCAAATGAAATGAAACGACATTTATTTATTTTCGTAAAGGGAAACCTAAGGGGTCGGGAAATCAATCACGGATGACCGAGTCGAGAACAACTTTGATCCGCCTGAGGGCCGCGGGAGCGAAAGCTGAGGGTTGACTTCGAGCTTCATATTTGACTTTCAGATACGATATGGTCCCTACGCCCTCAACGAAATTACGCGAGGGCTGGAAACTTTGGAGGATATATCCATGCTTCTAGTGTGAGTGCTTACAGCCTATAGGCTATAGTTGTCACGGACAACCAGGACTTATGTTAAGGGAATACTAAGTAGGTATTCATCTTGCAGACAGTTGTTTGACTATCATTTGGGCAAATTGAACCTATTTTGCAAAATAATGGTCAGTAGGTAAGTTTAACTAACGCGAAATTTCCAGGTTGTAATATAGTGATATTGTCAAGTATTGGCAATACTACCTGCAGTCCCTATGGAAATACGAGTACCTACCAGTAACCGATTCAGTACAAAACGTCTGAAAAGTTGGGAGGGCAAAACAGCTTTCTCACTTGTTATGTGAAATTGACGTAGAAGCCTTGAAATTGACATCAGGAAATGAACGTTAGCGAACGCGCGGAGGCAGCTTTTCATCCGACAGGTCAGAAACGTATGGACCATCTAGGGCCAAAACCTCACAACACCTGTAAATTTCATCGAAATCGGACCATAAGTTTCGGAGGTTTGCCCAGGACAAGTAATTGGTCACAGACATTACATACACATCGACCAGCAACACACATAGACAGACAAAAAGCGAAATGTGATCTGATTTTGATGAAATTTTCATGGATTGTGCGGTGGATGGTCTCCCATATGAATTTTAATGCTGTCGGACTAACAGTAGGAATATTGCGCCTAGTTAGAATGCCTGCTCGAACGTAAGGCTCTCCCTGCGTTCCGTGGAGAGAAAGCAAACTCTACCTACCCATATTTCAGCCGGGACGAATAAAGTTGCTTTTGAACCCCTATGAAAAAAATGTTAATGACCTCAAAAAACTATAGTTAAGTTGTGACATGGTCCCACCCATTCTCAGCGTCGGTCACTGTTCCACTATTTTAGTAGAAAGCTAAATTCGAGATCTACTATAGACAACTCATTACAAAGAATACTTTTTTTTTCCATAGTGCTGCATTATCCGATCTTATTTACTGCTGTTCAGGTATTCTGTTATAATCTGTTATAATATTTTATGGAAGCATTGGACTAATTTGGGGACAACACTTATAAACCCAGACATCTGAAAGGAGGGTAATGAAGGGCAGACGCCTCCAAAGTGTCGAGAATTCGTTCGAAAATGTCATAACTCCCCTTTTGACCTCTTTATTTTTTCATTTTTTGTTTATTTTGTTTTTGTTTAATTGATCCAACAAAAGCAATCAGCCTTGGACAGGTCAAGAAATTTAAGAACGATTTTTTTTTTGTACACCGGGGACGTCTTCCCTCGCAATCCTCTCACACCCTCCTCACTGTAATTATCATATTATATTTTCATTCTCATTCATTCATAGGCACTTTTCCTCTGACACCTATGAAATTTCCAACCTTGCACTTGTATGAGTCGTGCATTTCCAAATGATTTTCCGACACTTCGGGGGCGTCAGGAGGCGTCATACTCATCATTCAGTCTCCTACTCATCCAGTACAGTATAATAGACTAATAGGGACTTTTCAGTCATACACCATTTACATCGCTTTTATTATGTCGTCATTAGTTTATAGGAAACGGGCCCGATCTGATAAATCGGACTGTATGAATAATATGATCGGTATCTCCCATCTCCTCACCTACATCATGTGAGTAAATGCAGAAATATTCTTCATTATTGATAGCATGTAGTATAATTCCATTACACTTTGATTCGTACCTACCCTTTATGAATGTGAGTACAGTTAATCCGTTGTTTACATTACTGAGTAACATTACCTACTGTGAGGTGATGATTTGTATTAAAATTTCCATTACAATTATTTACTTGTTCAGGTTGGATAACAGAATGGATAAATTAACGTGGAAAACAAACATTGTTACATCGGATGAGTTGTTGCTGTCGTATTCTCAGAACTTAATCAAAACGTTGAGTAAACTTCGGTCGTAAATAAGTCTTCATCTCCTGAACCGTTATCAGCTCAACGTAAACGGGCTGTCGAAACGGAAACAGCCGTGAGTTTGCGAATGGAAACAAGGGAGTAGGCGTTTCGAGAGCTGAAACCGAAGATGAGATTGATTAAGAAACTCTTCCCATCACTCGGTGGGTAATCGACAGGATTTCCAGCCCTCATCACCATCCACCTCGTCGGCTTGATTTCAAGGCCCAACCGTTTCAACAATCCACCTCTCGCCACGTGGATAAGGATGGAAATTCCTGAATCGATTCAAACTTGGTATCCTTCGTGGATCGTTCACTCAGCACCGAGCGTCCCATATCTGCTAGTTCTTGAGGATGGGTGCAATACTGGATGAAGAAAATCCTAGGTCTTGAGGAAAATTTCATGTTGACGACAAATACCGTGAAATAACGGTAAAAGCTAGACATTGATTACAAAAATGGAATTTCTAGAGCAGCTGAGTTGAAAATTTATCCCACCGATAAGTTGAGACGAAAATTGAGTTCGGATCTGTTGATTCGATTTAGGAAGGAATCCCAATATGGGATTTTTGGGGATTCGGAAGTGCCTTGACAGAGATTCTAAAATTACTGATTTGTGTGGTGGGAGACATATCCTAATATTCACGTTCTTAAGTTCTTTCGTGCAACGGAGCTATTCGACGTTTTCCACAGGAAATCTCAGAAAAGGCTATAAAATGGTATCAGAAAACTTGGAATTCGTTCATGTATGTTAAACCACCTGTACAGCTAATTTTGCCAAGATGATGATTTATGTGGTGACTTTCGGCACAAAGAACACAAATCGTGAATAGAACCATTGAATTTTGAAATTCAAATTTTCGTATTCAAAATAAATAATAAATGATTTTAATTTTAATAAATAATAAATAATAATTTTCGTAGGTATTAAAACTTTGATACCTAGTGAAGATCTTCGATAAGTGAGCATAGATCCCTGATCCTTCCACCTTGGGACTAACTATTTTACGATGATGTTTACATCAACAGCTTATCATCACCTTACAGTGGACGCCTCATAAGTGAAACGCCTCTCTGAGGCAAATCTTGAACTACCCTTGACCAGCGCGCACGAAGCCGGTTAAAACCTCGCTAAGCGACCAATACTATGAATAAGTGAACATGAGTAGCTCGAAAACCTCGCTAAGTAGATTAGACGGAAGGCCCTTATAACTCATAATTTATTGTTGTATAAAACTTTAAAATCTCGCTAACCGAGCGAGTGAAAACTTTCAGTAATTGGAAGCCACGATAATAGCGAAGAAAACTTTGATATTTTGCACTTATCGAGGTTTCACTTTGTTATTAATAATGATTCTCGCGACCGTGTTCTATAGTTTTCTGAACTGACAAACATCAACACAATCGAGAATCTGCTCCTCATTGTGTTGACATTATTTTTGGTTTATTTTTTTCAATAACGAACACTAATTTGGGATCGGACACGAAAATTTGTTTACACCCCCCTCCCCTCGAAGATTGGATGTTTTAAGTACCTACGTTTCGTGAAACTTAGTCCGCTGCCTGTGGCACATTTCTTAGTTACCCTTGGACCAAACAAAAAAAACAAACAAAAAGTGGCAGAGGGGTCTGATTTTGTCCGGAAGCTTGGAGTTACCGTCAGTCGTCTCTAAGGGGTGGAAAATGAGAATTTGAATCTCAAAACGCCCTCACTGAACAGCAAAAGGAAGGTAAATCTAATATTTCCATCGTTTTCAAATAGATTATAATTTTTGACCGTCAAATGAAACCACGCGGAGCACTGTGGTACCAATTGTTTGCTCCCTGGCGGACCTGAAGGTCTAAGGCGTTGGGAATGTGAATAGCCAGCGTTTGACAATCGTGTAATAAACGCCAACGTTCCTTCTTCCGTGCCCCAGGACTCGTTCACCATCCCCAGCAAATGCAAAACCCACTTAGTAATAAACAGCCAGCTAAAGTTCTTCTACCATTTGTCAAGGACTTCAAGGGGGGACCGCCCAAAATGTCCTGAGAAATGCCTCAATCTCGGCTATCAAAGAGTTTATAGAAACTCCAACTACCTTTATAACCTCATTACTACTTGGGCCTAATAAGTTGAAAAATAGGGATAAACTCCCCTTACTTTAGCATTGGAATGTTTTTCAAACTTTTCCCCGCTAACAATCGATCAATTTCAATTTTCGGTTTCACCATTCGCCATTCATTCTATCATCCTAATCTGAAGAACCGTCAACTATTGAGATTTAAAAATTTTTTAAAATTTGAATTCAAAATTTTGGAAAACTGAAATTTGGATGGTTAGTTTCCCTTGAGATTTGGAATGAAGAAGAATTATGATAACAGAAATAAAATTTTTAAATTATTTACTGAGAAAAGTTTGAAGAACTGTTCACACCCCTCCGGTAGCACCTTAATATAAGATTTAGTCTTACCACTTGTAAAAGACTATTATAACACTAAGTCGATGGAGTCTAATAAGACATATCGTGCGAGGGTGCTTTCCATGTGTCGTTCTTGAAGAGGCTCCCCTATATCCTTTCGGATGAATGTCTAAGTCGTACTCACAAGGGCAATTCGGGTACGCGGGAACTCAGTTTTCCGACGTCTCAGAGGCCCCCAAAGATAGATAGATAACGAGACTGAGGCCGGAACACGCAGCGGCCACAAACGACTCCATGGGAATGCTTATAAATGAAAGCAAGAAGCAAATAAAATAACAAAGATAGGAAAAGCAGGAAGATGAAGCAGAAGAGAAAGGAAAAGAAAGCCAGAAGAAATCAAAGACGATCAACTGACTGAAACCGGTACCTAGCTATTCCCGAATGGAAAACATTATGTAATACCTTTTCCTGATACAAAAATAAATTTCGTTCTCATTAAATACTACAATTAAAAATAATTGAATGACCATGGGTTGATTTTAATTGTAGTTTTCTCGTAGCTACCTGTGATAATTTTATGAGAAATGAAGTATGAAATTTAACTGGAACAATGGACTGGCATGATTATCAAATACAAAATTAAACGTATTGTTTAAATCAAAAATTTTCATTGCGAACCTGATGTTTCGGAGTTTACAGCGATCCCGGAGAGAAGGAGAAGCAATAGTAGCGGCTCCATCGAGGGATGCGAGCGAACTGAAGTTGAGTGTTGTGCTTCCAGGGAGCCGGAGGGGTGAGGAAAACAACCCTCCGCCTTATGGGGGTGAGCGGCCCTAGGGGTGGCGGGGACGGGGGTGGCCGGCTATAGGGGTGGCTTTGCTTTCACAGTCACCACACGCACCGTCTTCGCGCCGGTTCATCCCATTTTCGTCCCCCTGGCAATCAGCACGATTTAGAAATTCGGAGGTGTGTGGCTTGTTACTGTTACAGAAGTTTGTTATAACCTTTCTCTGACCACATTTACGGGTTCAAAAGAGTCTGTTGAGGGATGTGGCGCAAGGTTCCCCCGTATCTGAAAGGTCATTGAACAGATGCACAACTGACTTCCATGGGATATCGTTACTCTCAAAATTAAAGGACGATTGGCCTTATTCAAAGAGTAACAAAGACAACTCATCCAGTCGCTCAATCGCCAGTTTTTGCTGTACCTACCCATTCCAAGAAAAAATTGCAATTTTTTCCTACTCAATTCTGTTGGCTCAATTCCATAACATCCCATAATAATATGAGTGTAAAAATAATCACTTTTGAAATCATGTAAGACACAATACTCGGCTGAAGTGACATGAAGTCCTCAGCCAAGGAATTGGTTCCTGGATTTATTATGGTTGTCAGCGAAAAAGTTTATCCTGCCACACTTGGGCTGGTATAATAATAGGGGAAGGGGTCTCATCCGATCCTCCAATTTGTGATCAACCTTCCCAAACTTGTAGGTAAGAGAAGCATTCCCCGGGTACGAAGCATTCCACATAAAATCTTTGAGTTATGGCATTTTGAAATTGTCATCTCCTTGTTTTCACCCCTTAGAGGAACCATAGATTCAGAACTAGTTCTATATCGATGCTGACAGCAACGCCCAGCAAAATTCCAACTGGAACCAACATGGCGGATTTCCGGGGTTTTCTGGAAAAAACTACGTTCTGGGATATATTATATCCGATGTTCTTATTACAAGAGTAGCCGATTAGGTAGGTATAGAGGAAAAGTTAAAGATCTAGGAATTCTGCGTCTAATAAGACCACCGCCTGCAAACTAGTACAGTAGTAATAATTTGTCCACGAGATCCATTTTCTTGAAAAATGTATTTCTTTCTTCCTTTCATAGGTACCTTATAATTTCTACCGTTTTTTTTTCTCATTGTGGCTGAATATTTCCTTTATTTTTCTGTTGTTAAAAAGGGACTATGTGTGTCCCGTTAATGTTATATAAATAAATAAATAAAATAAATAATTAGGTTTCAAAAATTACCAAAAATCATGGGTAACTGTCCAACCTAGTCGGGTTACGTAGAGCGGAAGGTGTGAGTGAAATTTCACGTTGAATCCAAAGGTACTAAATAAGAAGGCGTCATAAACAAAAAACACAAGTTTTACTCGTTTTGCACCTAAGCAATAATTAAAATCGGAAAGTATAACTTGAATTTTACTCGATTGCTTTACGGACAAAATTCCCAGAACAAAATATTTGAGGAGTGCTGGCGATCTCGTTCCTCCACCTAGATTGGGCAAAGTTACCACTGTGGCGAACGGACTGATTTTTTAAATTTGATTTACGTATTCCACTTTCCTACTATGAAACTCAGAACATCATATTTTCAGGGTGGTTACTCATTTCAATTTTATTTTTTTCATCATCAATTCCAAAGGTTCATCAAAGAAAAAAAAAAATACTCTGCCAAGCGGCACATAGCTTCCTCGCGTCTTAGAAAATTTGAGCGAAGTTTAATGAAAACTGTGGTCATTGGTGATCTTAAAACGAAATTCAGTGAATTCAACGTTAGCTCATTCGCAGAGTCTACCTCTGAATCATGATGAAATTCATATGTGACCTCAGGTGGCCATGCCCTCATATTCCCTAAACATTTGAGCAAAATTGAATAATAATGAATAATTGAATGAATTTACGTTAGCGCATGCGTGGAGCGTACCGTTGATTCAATTATGATTTAATTCATATGGAACCTCAAGAGCCCCACATAATGGCTGAGAATTTGAACAAACTGAAACTCGAACTCTGAAAGGACGACCATGTCCATGTCCATTCCTCATTCATTAATTCAATGTTCCATGTCCAATGCAGTCCCCAATACAATTCTTGTGTTGCTCTTTACATTGCCTACGCTACATTCTGTTTTTATGTGCGTTAATTTACCAATATCAATATTACGTGCTACACAGTCTTTCTTTTTCTATATACGTTAATCACGCTCAAACTGCTGCACCGATCTCGGTAGAGTTGTTTGCAAAACTGGCAAACTAGGCCATAGTAAAGAAGTCGTGAACTCCATCCTTCGTCGTAAAATCGCCCTTCTTATGTTACAGTGATTGAGTAAACACGTTCTGTGTTGTGTATATAGGGAAAGGTCATCTCAAATATTTACCAATGCAGTAGCTATATGGAGGGGGTATCGATCGCTTCAACATCATGGTATTTTGATAGGCAGAGATGATAACTTGTTATATATCCGAGTCTGGTATTTAAAATAATGATAGGTACCACTAAAAATTCACAACAGTGAAATCTGAAATCACGGTATTGACTGATGAACCATTTATGTTGTTATAATTCAGCTTAACACCTTCAAACCAGTTTGATGAGGACCAATTACTTATAGAATACTCATTTTAACTCCGGAGTGACAAAATGTATTGAGAAATGACAGCCACGAGGAAACGTACCTATCTCCAAAGCCTCTGTCCAAGTACGACAAATCCCTGGTAGATTGATGTATCATGGGGAAGACATGTTATACAGGGCTTAACCATCTTCCAGTAACTCACCTGCCTCTCCAAAACGAGGGCAAGTTTATTGAACCATGAATGAGGGCATGAGAATGTAATTGGCTCTGGGATAGATACCTAATATAGCGACAGGTGGATTTTTTTCTTTTTTCCCGTTCTCCGTTACCTAGTGGCTTTGACTTGCCAATGACATGTTCAATTAGGAAGGAAAAAAGTTGGATTATAAATGAATCATTCCAAAACTTTACGCTTTTTTTTGGACGATGGCAAAATCTGCAATCAGAAGAGGGCGCACAGTGGTCACAAGTCACAATCCTGAAAAACAAGCCAATAACTCAATTCAGTTGACCCACTAAAACCATCTCATGTGCGCCCTAAGTTATTTGTTGGTACGATCACACAAATATCAACATTCTAGACTTACCTTAGCATTCCCTTGTTCATGAACAATTTATTCAGCTAGGTACTCTTACTTATAATGAGTGCTTGTTTGGTTTTTCGGTGAACTTGATTCATTAGGAAATTTTGTTGTGTAAACGACCAGAGTGAATTTAGACCATGATCTAGAAGATTAATTACTGACAATTCCATCAAACAATATGACTTACATACCTAAAGATTGTGGGTTCATGGCGGCCTATCTGTAATGGGACTCAGGAGATCTGAGAGATTATTAAAAGAGGTAGAACCCACTTTGGAAATAAGTAAACTGGTTGTCGGTAACTCATTCCGATGTGTCGTAATTTTTTATTTTGTCGACTTCAAATTCGGATTCAGCACTCTTGAAAACCCCCTATTTCTATGTTCATAAGGTTGGCTGTAAATCGGGTTAAAAGATGGGGGTATAAAATAGGGATGACATTTTTGAAAACGCCCTAGCTCGAAAACTTTAAATAGGAAGGTATATTTTTCCCATCGATATCAAACAGATCAAAATTGTTATAGTCGAATGAGACTTCGCGGAATTTTAGGGCCAACCGTCCGCTCCCTGTAAGGATTTAGGCTGCAGTCACACTGCAGCCGACTATACGTACGACTCTGACTACGCAGGACCTGAGTGGTCACACTGGAACCGACTAGTCGGTAAAATTCGTCAGATTTCCTTCAGAATTCGTAGTCTTCGTTTCTGTGTGAAGTTCGTCTCATTTTCAAGAGTATAGTTAGTTGTTGATAAATTGTTGTTTTTTTTTCATTGATTGAATCAATTGAGTTCAATATATTCATACCACCGGTGAGAATGAATAGATCGGAGAACAGCCTGGTCCAAATTACAAATTTATAGCTATAGAAGTTGGAGCGTATGGTAAAGAATGTGATGGAGGAATTTTCTCAAAATCAAATTTGATGCAAGAGTTACAAAACGGTGCTCTGAGTACTCTTTCTGAACACAAGCATTCACGTTCAAACGCACTAAACTAATGAAACGTTCGGTGTTCATGACAAATTTGAAAATCTGAAAAACTTGGAGCAGTTTTTATCTGAAAATGTAGTTCAATTGAGTAAAACCAATTGACACTAGAGCAATTATGACTAGATTATACGTACGACTAGTCGGGCGAAATCCCAACATGTTGGGAGCGAGTCGCAAGTCGGAACTAAACGGACGTATGTATGCGAGACCAAGTCGTTGCCAGTTTGACCGCTCTCGTTCAATTCCTTAGTTTCTTGTTTACTTGGAGAAGCTTCCTTAGTTACCGAATTTCGTTATGAATGAACCTAATGAATAATAATTATTATCAAGTAGGTACCTACTCACGATGTAGAGTTATTCGGCTGCATAGTTGATATTGGTTGTAGATAGTCGGGATTCAGCCAAAAACAGTTGGTAAGGAATTACATAAATCTACTATATTTTCGACGAAGAAGTATAGTGGATTTATGTAATTCCTTACCAACTGTTTTTGGCTGAATCCCGACTATCTACAACCAATAGGTACCTACTCGTCGTCCCAAGGAGATGATAGTGAGCCTCGCCATATATTATTAAGGTAGGTAGGTATTTACTATATACCACAAGCATCTTTGTAGATAGGCGATCTATACAGAATACAATAAACCCTTTTCTAATAATTTGCAGCGTTTTTATATGTAGGCTAACCTCTGGGTGTTGGCTTATTTGTTGAGAGTGCAATACGATTATTTGTGATTGATAGAAAGGTCAGAATGTGGATTTTATTGCCTTGAAGATTAGATAGAGGAAACACGATGTTAAAAAATTGATTTATAAGAGCAAGTGCGTATAAGGGATTCCATTCGAGTTTCTAAAATAATAAAAAATCCTTCAGTGAAATTGGAAGGTTATAAAGTGTAAAGAACAGCTACCTACCTATTCAAGCATCTTGAAGTATTGGTCTGGAAAGTTGGAATTTTCCAATCTTGAATCGGAAGTAAGAAGGTTCTGATCTCAAATTTTGTAATCTGGAATCTAGCATTGTAACATGGTGGATTTATCTGGAACTTATATAGGAACCTTTTCTTCTCAATTTGGAATTTGGATGTGCTGCAATTCTATATATTCGTAGAAGTTTGGTTTAGAGTTGTGTCTCTACAATGATTATATTGTTGCTGAATCTGATAATTACTTCTATCACAGCATCAAGGCAGTTTGTAAAATGGACAACCAAGGCTGTTGGGGGTGTCAGAATGTTGTACATTCTGCTCATTTTCAACTTGTACTCCTGGCTTCCTATCACAGTACCTAGATACCAACTTGTGTTGTTTCTCGCCGCGATAATGAAAAAAAGTTGTAGGTATGAAAAATATTATGATTTGTACGATGTTGATGTCTTGCTCAATATAAATCTACCTACTAGTAAATAACTTTATTCAATTTTCGCCTCGTATGAGATGGACCATCAGCTAAGTTAAGAATACTGATATTCGTTCAAACCGGGTTTCCGTAAGTTCCTTCATAGGTACTTGTACTTGGTCGTAAGTTTGCTAGGACCTGAACATGCCTTGGACACATTTGGTTTGGCATGTTCAATGGAAGAGGTTTGCCAGCTTTGAAAAGAGTGTGATTTCCCATTCTTGATTTTACCCCAATCAGAAACAATACCACCTGTGATGAATATTATATGGAATCCTGATTGGAACCTGTTGAGCATTCCTACTCCCATAACACTTGCGTCCTATGCGGAATCACCGCTCCGTGACACCGCAGGCGCCACCGGGACCACTTCATTGTTACAAGACCCTTTCAAACCAAGTAGGGCCCTCGTTAAACTTGCGATTCATCAAGAAATTAGCCAGAGCAAACTTCTAACCCAAACCCCATCTGGTGCGACCCTTCGTCGTCCTACCTACCCAGTTTACTCTATGTTCCCGTACCCCCTTCTATAACTTAATTCCCCGAGTGGTTCAAGGAGGTCGCATCCGCGTAATATTGTTCGTCCTTCCCTTCCTCACTCCGCTGATGTTCCAAGTTTGATATCCGATATTGCCCTGTGCCTCCCCTACTTAGATCGGTCCTTAGTGAGTCGTGAAAGGCACTTCAGACCGAGTACTTCTCGTCAAACGTTAATTCCGTCTTCACCTGTATTGTCCTCTTACGAGACCTTTGTGCTCCGCTAAGAGGCGGAACGAGCTAAGATGCTAAGAATCGTATCGTAAATAGATAGGTACTTACCGACGAATCTGAAATTGACCTTTAGCAGGTATCTCAAACCATTCCAAGGTGGGATTCATACAATTAATACGAGAACGTACTCCAAATCGCAGGGGCTTCAAGACAAAGCAATAGAGGATAAGCAGAACAAAGCGAAAGTGCGAATTTACCATCAAGATCAATATTATTCAAAAGATTTGTTTTCGAAAATTATGTTGATTCGAATGTACGAAGGCACCTAAATTTATTTTCATGAAGCTTCAAATAAAAAATACCCTGAGCTTCGCGCTTCGTTCCCGATGGCGGCTAAAATTCGAAGAATAGGGAACTTGCTTTAGCGTTCTTCAGTGTACTTCAATGGATTTACCTAGCGTCCAAAATTACTTAGCAATCGATACTTCACACACCCATGTGCAAAAACACTCATGCTCACCAAAATTCACTCATGGGTTTGGTTTGAGGCTCGTCTCAATTAATTCAGTGCCCAAACTACACGGGAAATTCATTTTGTGAATCATCTTCCTGCAAGTATTCAATCAAGCCTTCTTAAATTAAAAAAAAGTATACTTTGTTTGTGGACATTAGGAAACGAAACAATGAGCCTTATAGACTTAAGCTACCCAAAGTAAAGAACAATTATGCTCAGATGACAACTAGATATAGAGGTATGCAAATCGTTTAAAAAAAATAAAAAATTTGAAAAAATAGTTGAAATCCTAACGAGTTAATAATGATGATCTATTGCTTAAAGAAATTCATAAATTAATACACGACATCAGCAATACACCTTCTTACATTCTAACAAATCAGAAAAAATTAACTTATATCAATGAAGTAAGTCACACAGATAATAGCTAAAACACCCACTGGTACTTGTGTGAAATAGTTTCAGGGTCAGATCAGCTCCGTGCTGTTTTAACTGTTTTAACTATCCGACACGGTCATCGCATCAATTTTTGAAAACATACATTATTTTGTAATGATATCTTCTCTGAATGTAGTATTATATTATTTTGAAGTTCTTATAAATATATATAAATATAATGAGTGTTTGTTTTGTCTAGTCATAAATTATATTTAGGAGATGGGGTGACCAATCTAGACTTGATGGTTTTTTTTCCATAAACTTTTTTATTCTGCAATGTTTCTACCCAGGGACTGGGTCCTAATCATGCAAGCGAATATAAGGTTCTGGGTTACTGCAATTTATGTTGTTGAGGAGGTAGAACGGTTATCAACATTAAAGTTAGTTTTACTTATGTTTTGAGATAAAACTTTTACAAATTACAATAATTGCAAAACTAAAACCACAGAAACTATGGCATAAAGCAGATTCCAATGTTGGTGATGTTATCTCTGTTATATAAATATATGTATTTTTTTGTACGGACAAAATTTTATTTATTATTATAAGTACCCACATGCACCTAAACCCCAAATATCTCTCCTTCTTCCTCCGGTGAGAACCATTTCTGAAATCCCCTTCTCAACATTAGTCCAAGTGGCCTTTGTACTGCCCACCCTCCTGTAGAACTTTGAAGCTGATTGTGAACCCTTATACAGCCATCCTCCTGTTGATAGCTGAAACTGTTTGTGAACTGCTCACCCTCCTGTTGAACGGTGACGCTATTTGTGGATTCGATCTCTACTAGATTTACTGAACATTTGCCTAATTTTGTCGGTTACCAATAGCATTGTTCTCAGGAACCATCCAAATAACAAAAACATAGAATTGGTATTGGTGTTCAACACTCGCTGTGTTCGATTGCTAAATATGGAAGAAAAGAATCGAGGACTTCCCCTCCTAACTTTTATTTATTTATTTATTCAATTAACGGGCGAAGCCCAATTACAAAGTTTATACATATTATTATTTTGCCACTATGCACGAATTAACATTTTTATGACCAAATAATTACAAAAAAATATTACAATGAATCTCAATTTAATTAAATAAACATAAGCCTCCTTGAAAAATTAAATGTAGTGCACTAATCGTACCTCAAAGCTCGAACCTCTCGAATGAATAAAAGGAAAACGGACATAATGAAAAACGTTGTCTAATTCCACGAAAATAATGAGTTACAAAATTAAATCTATTTCGACGGTTAGGCCATATTCAGTAACAAACAAACTCACTACTGATTATGGCCTAATCGTCGAAATGGATTTAATTTTGTATCTCATTATTTTCGTGGATTTTTTTTTTTTTTTTTTATTGAAATGGGTTTCCTCAACTTCATCGCGAGTGTTTCAGTTTCTCTCGAATGGATTTGGCGAAACTGACGATGAACTGACGATTTGCAGTCCCCATGATCCTTGGGAGGGGTGAGTAAAACGCGCGTAGATCTGGGGGGAACACGGAAGTCCAATTTTGCTAGAAATCTGTCGCTCCGATAGGTCCATGCAGACCGTATAAAGGAAAGTCATGTCATGGAAGTCATATTGTCTCCTTACGTCTTCAAGTGTATCTAGCCCTAACATTCTCATTATGTCGTCGTGATGAGGAATGACGTAATCGTCCGCCGGGAACACGTTTTCCAAAGGAACTTGAAAAAAAAAACCATTCGGAGAAACATTCGCTGATGCACCCCCTCTATATATTCCTGATTCGTTCTTCGCAGTATGGGGACCAAGTAATTACAACGGCGAACTCAAGTATTGGCCTCACAAGAGATACAAACAAGCGAAAGACCTGAATTTGTTTAAAATCCCTGGATGTTCTGCAGATAAAGCCGAAGGAGCAATGTGCGTTTAGAGCGATCCCTTCTATGTGAGGAAGGAATGAAATTTCAGAATCCATTATTATTCCCAGATCACCCACTTGATTGACTACTGAACTTCATACTGGTAATTAGGTAAGAATGTTTCTTAAAGTATCAACTCCTGATGTTCTGATACCCGTTCCATGAAGCAGAATCGCCATTAGACAAATCAAATACATGGATATTTAAGTATCCATCTAATGTATAGAATTTAATTGTATACCTACCTGCCTATTAACACAGTAATGCAAAAGTGAGAAAATGAGGTCATGGTGGGAACCCGAACTTACCTCTGGATTTGTTCATGTCCAGCACCATACCAGTGGTTCTCTCAGCCCACAACTTTCTTCTATTACGTAAATTGTAACTTCATACAGCTCTGTTCAGTTGGCATTGTATATAGAGGCAATGGTTATTACCGGTTGTCTATACTTTGGCACCAGGGTGATTTTTGAATTTGACAATAATGTAAGTAGGTACCTTACGGTAGGTCGCTCGGTTTGGTGTTTGTCAGTTCAGAAAAACATCAAGACAATCGGGAACTTATTCCGAGTCATTGGAAAGGAGGAAGTTGGGTGCCACATCCACTTGGCAGAAGCTTCCGATCTGCAATTCTGACACATCAATGTCAAGGGGTCTGAAGATGAACCAAGCAGTTCAATCTGAATGTTCAGACAAAAATTATGTTTCACAAACTCCTCAACCCCACAAAGTGATTTATCTACCTACTGTATATTACATAAGAAGGTACCAGTTCATCCATTGTATTTCTCTCACTTTTGGTCAGAACACCGTTCAGGAACCCCTCCTCATATAATATTAGTTCAGCGGATATATTAAAGATTGCCATCACGATCTGCTCGTTCGTTGATTTCCAAGTCACAATTTTCCAATACTTGCAGCCCACCGCGGGACAACCTCATCTCTCAGCCGATCTCCGAAGCAGCGACTGATTCAGGGATTGACCCAGAAATGCCGGGTCTTCCCATCTGCAATGCTAAAACATTACCCTTTCTTGAAGTTAAGAGCGGCCGTATTAGCATGCACTTACGCGCTCGTGGTTGAATTCAAGAGAATAATAGGATTCAGCCGTTTCCACTGAGTGCCTTGTATTGTGCCATCGATTATGTTTAGAATAAAGCCTCATGTACCAGAGTATAGTCACCTATTCAAAAACGTTAGCAAAGTTGAGTGGGCTTCCTCACTTTTATTACATGGGCGTACCTATAGAGACAATTTAGGTAGTGAAAATGCCATCAAAATTGGTAGAATGGTTCAGGATTTATGCCTATGACAACGAATTTCCAGTTTGCAGATGCGCAGTAGCTTTCCTGATGCAATTGTGACAAAAAGCATGGGCAAACGTTTTCGATTCAGCCCCCAACTACCCTACGGATTTGAGCAGAATCGTTCCATACGGGACTGAGAAACAGTTTTTTCAGAAGATTCACGTTTGCACATGCGCACACGCTACCGACGGCGACGAGACTGATATGCTCCAGAGTACCCGGGCATTCCCTGAAAATCATCAAAATCGGACCATTATTTGTATAGTTTTGCCTACAGTCAGACAAAGCGACAGACTAGGAACTTAAATTGATCAAAAAGCTTTGAAACGCAATTGTAAGCAAGTGGAAATTTTGATTTTGGAGAACAGCAATTTGTTTCAGGTATTTTCTGCACGAATATGTAGCTAATCCTGCCTCCCTATACCTTCTGTAGTGAGGAAGCAAAATACATATATTAACCTACAAAGATCAAAAATTATAGGAAATGATTAGTAGTTAAAAAAATTATCAAGTACCTAACTCTAAGGCAATAGTAGCTAAAAACCAACAATAATTATTTATTTGTCTCGGTACAGGTTTCGGTGATAGTTTGTCACCTTCATCAGCGAACTGCCAGCAGCAAAAAACAAAGTATCTCCGAAACAAGTACCGAGACAAATAAAAAGTTAAGACTCCGAAAATTACTTTTCGAGAATGAAAACGGTAATACCATACAACCACACACAAACAATAATCACCTATATAAACACTGAAAAGTTCCAGTCATGCAGCATGTGAGTCAATGAGAAAGTGAGCCAGTTCCTCCCCTTTCATGAGCGAGTTCCCGGGCGCCTTCAAATCAAGGAAGGTAGGCTAATGGAGCAGAGCATATAAGTGATGCTCTAAGTTGGTTCTAGTTGTGTCTAGTTGATGATATAAGGGTCGTCTTACCGAGAACATATCTCTCTAAGGCGTCCATAAAACTGAAGTGTCCAAGAAAACCAGGAATTACAAATTAATATTAATTAAAAAGGGTTTATTGGAAATTGAAACATCTCAGTCTTGGTCAAAACACACCACCGTTTGACCTATGTAAATTATTCTGTCTGCGTTTTTCAAAAACTTTTTTTTTTAATAGTGGTGGGTTAAATACTTAAAAACTTTACCCTTCCTCTATCTTTTCATTTTTGCGAATATCCCGGAACTTCCTGTTCGGTAATACTTCGGGATAGTCACGTCATTGCCTGCTATGGGCAGTTAAAATAATAGCTTGGCCGAACATTGATATTTCAGGTACCTAGTAGACGGTTTGATTTGAAGTGAAAACCTTCCCTGATTTGTTTCACCGGCGAAACCACAACACTTTCCAAAACGTGCGGGACAAGCTGAGGCAATATTGTATTGCTGAACTTCATGTGTATGTACAGAAGAAACCCTGAATGATGAAAGAAAAGAACAAATTTCGTCGACCTGACCCGAAGTTAACTGGTCAATCCTCTGCTGAGAAAAATGTTATTAAGTTGGTCCGAAAAAATTGATGGTACTAAAATGTCACGAGGTGAGTACCTACTCAAAATGCCACAACTACCTACCTAAGAGAGTTGGGAGTTTGGTGCCATTCTGATCTATAGAGGTTTTGTACTTGTTAAAATTTAATTTAATTAACTTTTTTTGAATTTTTAAATTTCATTTTTCTGAACTATTGAATTTAATATTTTGAACTTTTCAATTGATTTTTCAATCTTCCAACAATTTAGTTTGTTCTAGAATTCTCATTCGATTCCTATTTCAAAACGCTCCAACTCCCAAACGACCCAAATGGTATGAAGCTCATGAGTTATGAGTGAGAGTTTTGCCGTACCCTGTTCCCATTCAAAAAACTTTATTTATTTTTGTTGACGATAAACATGCAGAGGGTGAGTATTAAATTAATTTCCCTCAAATCAGTTTAGATAGGTTCCTACCAACTACAATATTCATTCAACATAACACTGTCATAAAAATTAAAAATCCATCATACAATTATAATACTTACTTATAAACAGAAGTACCTATATAAATCATTTAACCAGCGTAAACATTACGTAAATTGAAAATTGTCTCGAAAACATTGTCATAATATAACTTTGTCCTCAAAAAGGAAAAATTCGTCATACCTTCTTAAAGTATTACCTTATTTATACTTGAAGTAGGTACCTACATAAATAATTATATTAGCGAAAGGATCTTCTACTTTTGTGCAAAAATTTCTATTTACAAAGAGGGATTTCTCACCAGTCAGTAGAAATCATGAAGTATCTCCAATCATCACAGTAAATAATGTTTACAGTATCCATAAATATGTACTTACTACAGAAACAATGTGGTATACCGCCAACTTACCTACCTACCAATGCGAGATTTTTCTTTATAGATCATTCGTCTGCAAATATCCCATTGGTTAATAATAAACTGGCTATTCAAAATAAACCATCCCATTGCTTGTAAACTACTAGGTATGATAAACTATTACCCCAATACATTTTCTGGCTATTGAGATCAATGATTTTATAGTATCTAAATACCTACCGTAATAATTATATAGCGTGGTCCATCACAAGTACCATCACATAATATTTATCTTCGCAATGTCCAACAAATCGAACAAAACATTGACCACCCCCGAACCAACATACACTCAAACTCAAACCCAAAACGTCTAAAAAGTGCAATAATAGCAGCGTTCTATTGGATTTTTGGTTCGTAACTAAGTACGTATCTTGAAACGTAAAAAAACAAATTTTGTAACGAATCTTATACGGGACTATCACGGGCCTTATCCAGAACTACCATAAAAATTTCAGATGGTTTTGAATGTTGGTTCGTTTTAAGGCTTGCTCAGACCTAAATCTGAAGTCAACCAAAGGCAAGAAAAAGGTGGAACGCCTCATCGTCGATCATTCTCGACGAGCCCTTCACATTAAGTAGGTACTAATATAATTATATATCTATCTACAAGCATTGGTTCGAGAAGTAGAGGCGCTTTACCGTAACAGCTCGTCAATGAGGCGTTTCTACTACTACACATGGACCGGCGCTTTTCCGAATTCGGTGGTAGGAATTATCCGATTCGAATTTTGATCAACGAAAACAGTCGATCTTAATAGATCTTATACCTACCTACTTGAAAATTATATTGAAATTGAGGTGGTTTTTCTTTTTCGAATGGCAGATATTAGGAATAGCAAAGAGCTAACATGGTAGGTACCTTTTTATCATAGATGAAGACGAGTACCTAACATCTCTATATTAGGTAATTTAAAATCACTAAAAATAAATGAAAAATTTGCCAAGTTTTGACAGCCAATAGTTATAATTGAAGTAAGCAAAAAGGAAGTCATAGTTGTGCCCTAGGCGCTGGAGAGTGATTAGGTTTAAAACTGAAGGTTGCGAATTTGTCCGCCAACAACATCAGCCCGGCCCCATTTGTGGGGCTCAACCCGTTATGCTTACAACAATGTGTAGACTTGTGACACCTGGACACTTCGGACCCCCTTGAAATCTAGGGTCCCCTACAGGTATATATACCCCAGGTGAACCCCTCAACCAAAGTATCGGGAAGGAAGACTGGATAGAGTTGACCTAAACTCTATCCATCCTCATTCAGTGAAACTGCGCAATAGGTATGAAGTGTTTCAAATTAGGTAGGTGTAATTAAATGGATAGGTACGTGGAACAAAAATTATTTTCGAATCCACAATGCTGAGGTCAATATCGAGCGCCTGAGATTGTGGGGTAGGCAATACAGCAATACCGGAGAGCGAAGTTGGTAGTATTTTCCCGACAGCAGTTCATAGGAGTTCGGCGTGGATTTAGTTAAATTATTCGGATTAGGTATACTAATTAGGTAGAGGTATGTACCTACTGATTGAGCTGACCAGGAGTTTCTGGTAAGTACTGATAGTCAGAATCCGAAACTTGATTTTTCAACTAAGCACATGGAGTCCCAACATTCATGAATGGAAGGATTCTCCAGATAGTTGAAAGTGATTTGGATATTATGATCGGTGAGTCGAAGAAGATCGTCTGGCCATTTGCCGATCTAATTTCAAACCGCCAGGGAATGGCGATGGGTAATAATCTAAGTAATAAAGTGCGAGGGAGGGGTTCAAATTTTAGGAGGTAGGTGGTAGTTGAGGAGTACAAGGTGAACAAAATTTCGCTACCTACGACCTAACCTCCTTAATATAGACGACTGATTCATTAAAATTACTCAGTTTACTGTAATATTACTGGAACATTTTCTTAAAAACGCTGCAAATTATTACAGAACGGTTTGTTATTTCCTGTATAGAAAAGCCCATCTACAAAGATCCTATTGACATAAAATACCCTCCTCCCGCGACCCTCGATAAAATACCCTCACAACTATCTCTTGGCGACAATGCGTAGGTACCTTCTTGTAATTATTA
>JAEMON010000002.1:34244206-34272479 GCA_030264115.1 Lygus lineolaris
TTGGTCCATGGTAACTGGAATGTGCCGTGTCCGGCGTACGGCGGACGGATGGCTTTTTTTAATTCGATTTTTGAATTCTACGTATCTTGAAATGTAAAACCTCAAATTTTGAGGGGGGATTAAAATTTTTTTTTTCGTGCTCGATTCCAAAGGTTCATTATTGAAAATAATAAACCAAAAATTATAATTTCTTACGCCACTGCCCCTGCGGATTCAAGTTGAAACATTACAGCATTGAGGATGTATGAGCAAATTGCAATATCATTTCGTGAACCAAAAACTCGAAGGAAACAACACATGGAGCGATTATTGTCATATACGAGAAATTCATGGATTTTCTGAGTGTGGCTTTGGAAGAGCCCATCCACTTTTATTTGTTGCGAAGAACAGCAGACTAAGCATTTCAAGAGTAATGCCTATTATAAGAAGACTATGAACCACAAGTGTAAGTGAGGAATTTTTAAAACCCAATACTCGTTTGAAAATATGTTTATCAACAAAAATGTTGTCAAGCAAACAAAATAATCCAAAAAATCCCTGAAAATTTCATCAAAATTGGATGGAAATTGAGGAAGTTATGCTTGTTGCAAGGATTCCCGGACACCGACAGACAGACATGAAACAAAAATTGTTCAAGAAGGTCTGGAACGTAAAAAGCGAGTTGAGATTTTGATTTTGGAGGTAAAAAATTTTTCATCTTCCAAAAGTGAAAACAATGCTTCGGCTACCTTGTATTGGTAGAATCGGAAGCAATGAACAAAGTCGGCGCTCCGTTCCATCCCCCAGCACCCCCGTTTAGTTCTTCTTAAACCCTACCGGCTAGAATTAAAAAAAGAACAAAAAAGTTCCATTCATGCAGCATGAGTTGGTGAGCGAATTTTCAAAGAATAATTTTAACCAATTTTGTGGGTGATTCTTATAGGAAATTTCACGCTGATGTCTATATCAAATGTATATATTAACTCGAAAAGTGAAGGCTACGTAGAAATCAATGAGGTACTACTCTCTCCATCGAAAATCGAGCTCGCAGATCAGCTGAGTCGAAAATGGAGCTCCCAGATCAGCTGAGTCGAAAATTGAAGATTGGGGTTTATGTGAAATGCGTGAGCTAAAACACATTCTGTGTTTCAATAATTTCGTCCGAAGTATGTAAATAGAAGTAACCGGGGTTCCAGCGGGCTTGCCCCCTGGCGAGGCCCGGAGCCCGAGTTTTTTTGTTACAACATACCAGTCCTTGTCAGGAGTGTATGGAGGGGGGAATTCAGCAGCTTGAGATGTGCAGATTTTTCAGATAAATCAAGAGCTTTCAAATGAGTGGTGAACGATTTTTGCACGGTGAAAAATGGAGGGATACATTTCCGTAGTAACGGTTTGGTTGTAATAGGAAATCAATATGAAATTGCGGAACGCTTTGCGTAACGGTCGGTTTCTTGGATCGTCTTTTGCTTGAGAGGTTCCGGTAAAAGCGTGTTCCACGCTAAGAAATTTGTCCTCCAAAATCAAAATTTCCAATTGATTTTCACGTTTCAGAGCTTTCTAAACAATTTTGGTTCTGTCTCCGTCTTTCTGCAATATTAACCCCATCGGACAACTAGAAGCGCCTGTGCAAACGTGAATTTCTTGAAACCCCAGTATCTCAGTTCCTAATTGACCTAGTTGGCTCAAATTCGGAGGGTGGTTGTGGGCTGACTCCAAGACAATCACTTCCGAATTTCGTCCTAAACAGGCCACATTCTACATTGCATCTTCATAGAGTGAATAGCCTAGAAATTGGCTTCAGGAGCCGCTCAGCTGATTTGGGCCCCATTTATCATCATGTACAAGTCCTAAGGAGTCTACATATTAAGGGCCAGTTTCACCAAAAAAACCTTAACCATGGTTAAAATTAATCACTGATTTACCGAATCAGAGATGTGAGACGTTGATTTAAGAAAATGGGTTTAACGAGTGTAATCAACGATTTATAAAACGTTGTTTTAATAAATCATCGATTTAATGTTAAAACTTTATTAGCCTTAGCATGGAGGCAGGCATGGAGGTATTATTCGCCCGACAAAATGGTGGCGTTGGTGTGATTACAACTGATAACGTAGTTTCCAATATCCATTACGTAGTATGTTTATCCTCTATCCATTTTGTTTTCGCGTTTGATGTTGAAATCCCGGAAAACAGAATAGAACTGGTGTGAATAAAACGCGAACCAAAGTTTGACGCGAGTGAAAAACGAAATCCGGTTGATATTGTTCTCAACTATCACAACACTATGTTCAAGCTGCATGAACGACTAGAACTTTTTCGTTGATAGGTACAACTGTTTCTCTCTTCCTTCAGTTCCAAGAAACGGTAAAGCTATAAAAATATCATGTTATTATGCCTTTTCACTTGATAATAATTAAATAAAAATGAACCTATCTGTCACTTGTGTATCTACTCATTATAATCTCAATCCTATGTCCCATTTTTGTACGAGGACTGACAAAACTGCTGATTTTGATAGACGGTAAGTGCCACTACCTACCTACCTCGTCACAAAATCTATTTCATCGAGCTCCAAATCAATTTGGGTTCTCTCCCGCATCCATTTAATCCCTCATCTCGTCTTCATATTTTTGTCAATATCGTCCTCTGCCTTCATATTCGTCAACTTCGTCCTTGAAAACCAACCGAATCATTCCCCTAGGTAAGGTAGGGACTCATTTTGGTGGACGTACAAGGATATATCCAGAATAATAATACATTGTTCTCATGAAAACTGAAGAACTGGCAAGACGGCGGAGTGGTAAATCGTTTGGTTCATTAACTACCTCACACCTCGATTTTTCCTGGATTTTATGGAAACAAGCAAAGCAAAATATTTTTATGATTCTTTTGTTGACATTGTGCTCAAGTACCAGTACCTACCTACCTCGTCACAAAATCTATTTCGGCGAGCTCCAAATGAATTTGTGTTCTCTCCCTTATCCATCGAATCTCGCATCACTGTCTTCTTATTCGTCAATTTTGTCCTTGAAAACCAACCGAATCATTCCCCTAGGTAGGAACTAATTTTTGTGGACGTACAAGAATAATAATATCTAGAATAATAGGTGCCTATCAAGAATAATAATGCGTGGTTCTCATAAAAACTTTAGAACTGGCAAGATGGCGGAGTGGTAAATCGTTGATTTACGGTTTTAACCAGCCAAAATCGGCTGGTCAATTTAAATCGTTGATTCATCTTTTTAAATCGTTGATATATTTTAAACGGCGTTAGTGAAACCTGACATCTTTGTTTAACATCTGAGATCGTCGATTTAATAAGTAAACGTTGATTAAACCAAAGATCTCAGATGTTGAACAACGATGTCGGGTTTAACCAACGTCGTTTTGAATAAATCAACAATCAAAACAGATGAATCAACGATTTAAATTAACCAGCCGATTTTGGGTGGTTAGAGCCCTAAATCAACGATTTAACACTCCGCCATATTGACAGTTCTACAGTTTTCAACAGACCCATGTATTATTATTATTCTTGATAGGTACCTATTATTCTAGATATTATTATTCTTGTGCATCCACAACAATGAGTTCCTACCTAGGTGAATGATTCGGTTGGTTTTCAAGGACAAAACTGACGAATGTGAAGACAAAGATGAGAGATTCAATGGACAAGAGAAAAAACGGAAATTCATTCGGAGCTCGTAATAGATTTTGTGACGTGGTGGGTAGGTACTAGTATTTAAAAACCAACAGTTTCGTCAGCCCTCTAACAAATGGGACATAAGACTGAGTTTAGATTGAGAGGTACACAAGTGACAGATAAGATCATTTATATTATTATATTTAATTATTATACAGTGAAAATACATAAATATAATATTAATTTATAGCTTTATATTTCTTGGACCTGAAGGAATAGAGGAACAGTTTTACCTATCAACGAAAAAGTTCTAGTCGTTTATGCAGCTTGACCATAATGTTGAAATACCAACTTGAGAACAATGTCAACAAAAATTCGTTTTTCACTCGCGTCAAACTTTGATTCGCGTTTTTGTAACACCGGGTCTATTCTAGTTTCCGGAATTTCAACAAATCAAACGCGAAAATGGATAGAGGATAAACAAACTTCCGTCATCAACTACTGATGTACTGATACTGAGTACTGACAACAACATTATTTTCAGTTGTAATCATGCCCGAAGCCTCCATTTCGGCGGGCAAATGCCTCCATGATACCGTTAAACCAACGTTTAAAAGTTGAACAGACGATTTATTGAAACAACGTTTTATGCAATTTTTTTCAATGAATCGTTGATTACACTCGTGAAACCCATTTTCCTAAATCAACGTCTCAAATCTCTGGTTCGGTAAATCAATAATTAATTTTAGCAATGGTTAAGGTTTTTTCGGCGGAACTATCCCTAATTACAGCTTCATAGTGTAAATGTAGAGGTTAGCCACCAGTAAATGTAGAGATTATGAGCCACCTCGTGATACTGTCAAGTACATAGTACCTACTATTGACTAGTACCTTCTATTTCGGATTCAGGTACTAACTGATGTCCTTGCGAGTTTACAGCCTAAATTAAATTACAGTCATAGTGTAAGTGATTTTAGCGTTGCTATACGTTATAAATCTACTCGACGAAGTATACTGTTTACTCAACTATTATTCAATGGGAAATCATTAGAAAAATCCCAGTATAAAGCCGTCAATTTTCCACCTAAAAAAATCGTTATTCACTCGTTGGAAAGCTGCTGCTCGTGGGCAGTGGAGCTTCCTCACTTTCGTAACTTGGACGCAATTATGGAATAGGGGATGAGGGATGAAAGAGGATAAAAGATTGATGAGGGATGAGGTGCAGCAGATCAGCTGGCCTGATGGAAGGGAATTTTAGGAGCAGGAGTGGAAATATTCTAATGGAATAGAAATAGTTAGAATATGGGGATGAGGGATGAAAGAGGATAGATGAATGAAGAGGGATAAGGGATGAGGGAGGAGGTGCAGCAGATCAGCTGGCCTGGTGGAAGGGAGAGGTGCGAGCGGGGGAACGAGTGCCGGTGAGCAGCCGCATCCCAGTCCTTACCGGCGCTCCGCCTCGCGTTCGTCTCCCTTCAGTTTTCCTCTCGTCCTGTCAAACACGAACTTCTTCACCGGCTCGCGAACCCTTCAATCACAGTTCACAACATATTAGTAAGTACCAGTCTCCAAATAATTCATCAAATTACTTAGGTACCTAACAATCTGATTAAGGCCAAATTTTAAATTTAGTAATTTTCCAGAGAAATTTCGTTATAGCGCCCAAATTTAGTTCTAGCGAAGTTAAGAGAATCCTCGTCGAAATTTTCATTTTTATTATTTTTGTTGTTGTCGTTGTGAAAATACATTTCAGAACTTTTAACAAGTCGCTGTATTGTCCATATTTTAGTTTTATTTAGGTAAACTTACTATCTAGTTTGAATGGTGTTTGAAGTTCAGTCAGTGTTGTGTTTTCACACACGTTTTGGTGAATTTTTTAACGTTATTTGATCTATGACGAATATTGTGGTACAACTCACCTACCTGCCTTATACTCGTAGGTGATAATAAATTAACTTGTTTTTCGCGCCCAAAGTCCCAAGACCGGTTAATTCTAGCATCTTTATCCGCGCCTTAACATTGAAGCGCTTGTTTTAGCTCAGGTGCCAAAACTACCATTTGGTGTGACATTTTACGTAAACTCCGAAGGTATGAGCGAGCTACCAAACTTCAGAGTTGGAATTCCCATAGTTTTTAAGCCAATATGTTCATCAACTTACGTCCCATATAAATGGGAGTTATAATATAAAACTAATCAAGGTAGGCACCTCCTACCTATACCATATAATATGATATTTGAAAAACTGTTAAACTTTACGAATCTATCCAGAATGGTCCAAAACGGATTGCCAAGGACAAAATTTCCAAACATTTGTGTTGTCAAACATTTCGGACTCTACAATTTTTTTTCGAAAATTCTCTACAATCAAAAGATATGGTGTCTTATCAAAGATCCTGTATGTACGTATAACAAGATGATGAGTAGGTAGGTTTCTACTTATGACCATCATCATGGTCTCCCTCATCCTCTGAGTGCTCTACATCTAGAAGTGAAAGGGTAAAAGAGAGATGGAAAGACCAATGAATTATCGTAATAGGTACATTATATTATATTTTCACGAGCATCATCATTGCTTCATATACTCATTAAGATAATCTTAACATATAAAAATGAATTCCTATCTCCCTATGTCATGCAATAAATTGAAAATAAGTGCACCAAATTGAATAATTCTTTTTTTTTTTGTTCGTTAATGTCAGGAGAAGGTTTTTATAAAAGAACATTTTTAATCCGACCTAAGGGCTTTGTCCCACTGTCACGCGAGCAAAGCGAGCGTTTGGGATCTGTACAACCAACCGGTTACAGGGTTAGCGGTTAGCGATTGATATTAAGGGTCATTAATAATTTTTAATTAAAAATTTAATTAATTTAAAAAATAATTTTGTCCGATTTTGATGCAGTTCGCTGCATTCTTCTTGTCATTCAATTCTCTAGGGAGAGCAGCATCTATGTATAATTTTAAGTTCGTAATTTCGAAGTTTTCACGTCCTTTTTCAAAAGTCAAATTGGCATGAAGGCAAAATGTCTCCACAGAGAATAAAAAAATAGGAAGAATCCTGCCAACCGCATCAAAATCCGTAGGAAGTTGGTCGAGAAAAGTGGAAAAAAACTGTGCAACGCTAAAATGATTGGGGGGGTGGTTATCATTATTTTGAACTTATTGGTCCTAAGTAGTAATAATGTTATAGTAAGAGTTCTTATAAACACTTCGGTAGCTGAGATTTAGGCATTTTTAGGACATTTTGGGCTCCGTCCCTTGCCCCCACTTTTTTGCACACACTTTCGAGTTTAGATTCGACATTTGTTACTTACTTCAGGTATTTTCGCTCTATTCACGTAAATGATTCTGCTTTCCCGGTACTGAAGATTAATATAGGTATGTAAGAATAATGAATAAAAAAAACTTAAAAAATAACTTAAATTGAAGATGTAAAAACTTGAATTTGTGTATGAAAAAAATTTATTAAAATCGAAATTTCAACTTGCTTTATGCCTTTCAAAGTTTTCTAAAACGAATCTGGTTCCATTTCTGTCGGTCTGTGTGTCTGTCCGGAGTCATTTCCTCATCTAGCTGCTTCAGTAGGGTAGGTAAAATTGTCCTTACCGAACCGGTTCGTTGAATTTTCACTGAATGAAGAACTAGCCTTACTCTGCCGCGAAACGAACACACTCTTCCAAGTGGTGATGTTTTCCAGGTTTCTAGACGTGTTCGTTGATGTAGATGACTGGGTGTGAACCTTAGTTGGAGGTTCGGTTAGCACTGGGTGAACACGCTCCGATCCTCCTTGAATAGCCGTTTATGTTGATTTAAGTGACTGAGAATGTTCGCTCATTGGAGGTTTGGGGAGCATTGACGAACCCGCTCCGTGCCTCCTTGAACAGCAGTGGAGGTGGATGCAGATGACTGGGTGTGTTCATTCGTTTGCAGAGCATTGATGAACTTTCCGAGCCTCCTTGAACAGCCATGAAGGTAGATGTAGATTACTGGGCGTGTTCGTTCGTTGGAGGTTCGGGGAGCACTAGTGAACGCGATCCGAGTCTGTTCGAACATCGGCTTTCTGTGTTCGCTCGTTGCGAATCTGAGCACATCGTGCTTGATGTTCGGTACGCTTCATGTTCGCCAGTGTATCGTCGGCTTCAGACAGCTGGCGGTCGATTGGACACGAAACTGGAGGTGTTCTCAAGTCACGATTCGACAAACAGTAGCTAAAATCCGGAACATAAAGCGAAGAAATTGTAGGTCTGTATTACTGAAGTTTGGTAGTTATATCTAGGTTTGGAGGTTGTTTACTGAAGAGGGACCAGTTGTTTACTATGGGAGTATTTGCGGAGGTTTGTATTTACCAAGATTGTGTCGTTAAAAGTTCAAAGGGACGGAGAACAGAAGCGCAAAAGGGCTTAGCTGCGGGATATTGGTTTATCCCACGCGAAAAACTTTCTCTCCCGGGAAATAGCATTATAAACACCTTCCTTTCTTTATATAGAACTCGCCTAGCGAGACTAGTGGTCGGTGTTCGTTACCTCAAGGACGCCCAGACGAACCGGGATGTGATTGAAAAGTTCGTACCCATTCGACTCTGACATATATACATATTACACCCTTATGGTTATTTGAGGTTTATTTTCCTTTTTCTTCAACCCCCAGTGCGTGTAAAGGAAAGTGAAAACACAATTAACCTCTTAAAATCCATCGATACACGGGGTAACATGGCGGTAACTGAACACCCTGCTTATCTGGTGGATAAAATAATGTTACAGACTGAATTCATTACAGACAGGATGAATTCTTATACGTGGGTCGAAGATGTTCACGGTGGTTAAACATTTTGGGCTAACATAAATGTAAAGGTGTATTCCAACAAGGGGAGGTACAAGTTTAACTCGAATGTTTTCGTTGCGCAGATCCTTTTTCGCACACTCATCAAACAATTTTTAACTAGAGTGTATAGAGAAGGGTCTGCGCCGATAAAATATTCGAGTTGAACCTTCATCGCCGAGTTGTAACATTCTTGTAAACAAGTTACCCACCATGGGTGTTCGGGTCGAGAGTATTTTCTTAAACTCACTCCTAATCCCCACCAAAGTACTCAAATTTCGGATCTGACAATTGAGCTGAATTGAAAGGCAGGGGGGGGGGGGGGGGGGGGGGGGTTCGAGGGTGCTGAATAGGTTCAATTTTAAAATCAAAGGCATCCAATTCCGAGCTACATTTGTTCGCCAATTTGATTGATTTTATCAACCTTCACTCCGGCCTCAATTCCATTAATTTTGTTCCGTACTAATACTCCAAAAAACTGAGGTGCAGAATTGAAGTCTGCTCTATGGGACCCCCATTTTTCAAACTCAAAAGGTCTTTTCGACTCGTCTATGGAAATCCGGAAGTGTCATACTGTTTCGTGATCGGTGTTAACGACAGATTAATTAATAGGTACAATTAATTGATTAAATAAATAAATAACATTTTGCTAACATTTTTGAAATCTTTAAAAAATGCAGGATTAATAGCAGCCTCTTCAACCGCAAAGGCAGTTTGTTACAACTGGCTCTTATTGTTTATATATTCCTACACAAACATATACACAGTACGAGGAAGCTTTGTGCCACTCTCATTGGGTAGATGTTTTTCAGTACATTTGATCTTTCAGTTCGCATAATATTGAAAATTCACTGTCGTATCCTATTAGGGCTTCTAAACAATAGCGTTCTTACCAGAGATGACGACAGAATCTGGTTTTTTTAAAACATCTAAATATAGGTAGGTAGGTAAGTACACAAAAAACCTACCTTCCCGCTTTTGAGTAGGATTCATGAATACAGTCAAGGTTTTCGTGACGTAGATCGTACAAGTAATGAACGTCTGCCGTGGTCAAGGTCCCCTAAATACGACGCAAGGCATTGACGCACCGTCAGCTACATTGTCACACACATTAGCCTTTTCGTTGGAACCATCTTTACAATCTGTCGATTCGCTTATTTCTCAAGGCTGCCCTTTCCCAGCTGTAGTATTTCCCTGTATTTCCCTACAAACAAGCCGAACATTTTGTTTCTTCAAGAAAATCAAACTCCACCAACTTGCAATCTATGTTCTCATTCAGAAAGTGCTTTTTTCTTCCTGAAATTGTGAGTCGGTACTTTGCGTTGTGGCACTGAAGAAATTGTGCATTTTGGAAGTGAGTTGGTTCGCGGGAGAGAGTATTCTGCCAACTTACTGTATTATAAACTTCTTGACTGACAGGCTTAATAAAATATCTATAAAATATATATTTGTTCTTCAGTAAATGAAACGGAAGTTATTTATTAATTTGATCCAAAAGTTAAAAAAAGCGCTGTCTCTTCACTGACGCCTGCTAAGTGCAATGGACGGACAATGGACTGGAATTCCAGAGGAACAGGTTCAAAGTCGAACTAGGGCCAAATTTTTTCCATTATTTAACTCTTTCCACGATCCAAAGCGAAATTTCCTTGAACCCTTATTTTGAGGTGCCTTTTCAATTCTGTTCAATTAAAATTCATTCAAAGTAATATTAATTTTTTTACATAACAAAACAGAAATACTCTGCCAAGTGGAAATGGCACATGGCTTCGTCACATCCTAGAAAATTTGAAAAACAAAACTGAATCAAAACTGTGTAAGTTCAAAACTCTTGATCATGTTGATGTTTCTCAGTATGGACAAGATGTCAACACAATCGTGAACGAAATTCACGTTACGCATGCGTAGAGACCGTAGATTCAATCATGATGAAATTCACATGGGACCTCAAGGGCCCTACCCGCATGATCCTGAAGATTTGAACAAAATCGGATGAAATTCCTGGAAGATAATGGCTGTAACAAGGAAATGCGGACAGACATACCGACACGGAACGAAATTTGTTCTTGAAGCTCTGAAAAGAAAAATGTGAATAGAAATTTCATTTTTGGAAGACAAACATTTTTCGATTCTACAATGCTTCTCTACCTTCGGTAGACTCGGAAGCAATACCAAGTACCTACTTACAATCATTGTGAGTTGTGCTATATAGGTATATGTCTATGGTAACCATACAGGCGGTGCACTGTATTTCTGTATTTTTCAACATAAAATTACGTAGGTAGGTACCTAATTTCTAAAACAAGCAAGCACTTTGGCAAAAACGCGTATTCAGGTACGACATGACTAGTGGAAAGGTAGCATTCTTTAATCCAAAGATGAAACTTTGACGGCTTCTTACTTATTGTCTGAGAATGCTTGATTTGATTATACCACATCTCACGTCGATGATGGGTAGATGGATGCCTAGGTATATGAAGGTGTATTAATATAATTATTGAAGCATTGTTCTGGATAGAAAGCGTTAGGTATAAACATAATTATTTAAGGGTACTGACATAATATACCTCTATGTAGGAATTCCCATCTTTTATTCATTTTGTAAGTGTATAAAGCATTTTTGCCCACAAATTCGCATTTCGCCCGGTTGCGCACTCTATGAACCGTTCCCATCCTTCAGACCCCCCGTTAGGTCCATAATGAGACAATAGTCTCTCCTCACAACTAGGTCGACCCGATAAATTACCAGAATGTGGGCCACTATTTCCTCCTCAAGATGCACTCGGAGCTCCGAATATGGATTATTGATCTCGTTTTATACTGCAGCCCTTCGCCTTTCACGTAGCTACGCAGTTATATTTTTATTGTCATTTACTAGCAGAATAGTTGACGGTATTTGTACAGCTGAAATCGTAATGTAACTTGAAAGAAAACATGTTAATAAAGCCAATATATTCCGACCCTGTATGACCCTAACAAGCCTAGAGAATGCATCCAGTGCATCCATTGCATGCATCCGGTGCATCCATTCTGACTGTTGTTGTGATCTGCTATGTTTACTAATGGATTGCAGGGGGTTTTCATCCTAGACAATGCGAGCGCAGTGAGAGTCCAGGATACTGAGCTCTGCAGAAAGTACAATCTCAACAGAAAATCGCGGGCCATACTAATTGCCTCGTGGAGGGACTCTCCTCTATTCTATATGACTCTCTTGCTATGTGCAGTGCTATGTGTTGATACAACACTAGGTACCATAGAGATACCCAGGGATAATAGAAACATGTTTCTATTATCCCTGGAGATACCATACCACCGGGGAAATACAATTCATATGTGGGCACCATATCGCTCTACGCAACGGTTTTCCCTCACCTTCCCCCCTTTTTAGCCGTGATCCTTTCACCCGTGTAGAGGCGTATACAAAATTACCATAAATCCAGCCAATCAGAATAATTCAAGAAGCGTCACAGAAATAGAATGAAAAATAGGGAAGTTTTGAAAAAAACAAAAGGCGCTGCCCAACGGTTTATTATTATTTTCTGTAAGTATAGCACCTTTTTTCATCAGTCAAAGACAATTTCGATTCGCAATCGTGGTCAATGCCAGATTCGAGGTAGGGCATTATGAGAATTTCATGGCATAATTATTTTCCACCACTTGTACTTAACGCTAGGTAAGCTTCGATGCACAACAACACCCCTTATAGAACCTGCAGGTATACCTACCTAATTTCATTAATAATTGTGGCCCATGGTAAGTAACACAGCAAAGTGCCCTGGATGGATGGTTTTTAAATTCGATTTTCTGATTCACATTGAAATGTAAAATCAATATAAAACAATCCAAATGGGGTTAATATAATCTGTTTCATGCTTGAATCTAGAAGATCTTTATTGAAAATAATCAACCGATAACGAATTACCCCCTCCGTAGCAGAGTTTCAGTAAAATTTGAGTGTAATTGACAGGACGACCGTTCAAAAGGTGTATATATTTGTATATTTTTGTGTCACTATAGCACATAAAATTGATATTTTCTTCCCCCGCTCTTGATGAAGTTTAAAAAAGATTGGTTTCGCTATATGTATAAATAGGCAGATACACAGCCTAGGTAGGTGCTTATCGTGACGAAAAAAATGTCTACAATCTGATAGGTGACTTCCAATGTTTCAGGCGAAATTATTGCGTTGCGAGCTGCAAGGTTTTTATTAAGAAAGATGTAGAATCATTCGAAGGAGCTCACATTGTTCCACGATCATATGAGGAATTGAGCAGAGCAGTGACGAATTTTGAAAAAACTGTCTTTGGTTGCAAATTGCTAAAAATTGGTGTTATTTTATCGTATTTTCTGTGAGTATTTAACATTATCGAGGATTTGTAGGGAGGTGTACTACATACTGCATGTGTGAAACACTACAGATTATGATATGTTTCAATGTTGGTAGATGGTAAAAAAAAGGTAGTATTCCTATTACATGAAAAGCGTGTTTCAGATGTGAAGTCTATAACAATTCGGATCATGAACTTGTTAAAAAAAAAAAGGTTCCGTTAGACAGAAAAAGTTTAAATAAGCAGCCGGCATACTTACCTCGTTATGGTTCTGGGCGTGGGAAATGTTGTAATACAATCGGAATTGGAATGGGCTTTTATCATAGTGAATCGATATCAGTTTATCCTTCAGTCACATTCATATATCAAAAGTAATCAATGAGTCAATGTTTCAACAGTTAGAAAGTTATTCACTGGTATCAGCAAAGGAATAATGCTGATGTTGCACTGATATAGCCGCTATCTTTAGGCTCAGCCGTTTAAGAACCGCCCGAGATCGTGTGTTTTCGTTTTTGCGATAATCAGACAAACTTCTGCATATTACCGTACGAATTACTGATTATCCCATTGTCGACCACCCTGAACACGAATTGGACGACAACAAATTCCAAATATCTATATTCTTTCGGTTAGTTTGTTCATATTTTTGCTTCCTCACTACCGAAGGTAGGAAGCTATGTATTCGTGCAAGAAATAAAAAAAATTTTTGTCCTCCAAAATCAAAATTTCTACTTGCTTTTTACGTTTCAGAGCTTTCTGAACAATTTTGTTTCCGTGTCTGTCTGTCTGTCTGTGGTCAATTCCTTGTCCCAGGCAAAACAATATGAAGATGTGGTCCGAATTTGATGAAATTTTCAGGGATTGTGCGGGTTAGTTCCGTGACGGACCCCTATCAATTTCATCACCATCGGACCACTAGTAGCTTGGACGCATGCGCAAACGTGAATTTCCTGAAACCCCGGTATCTCAGTTCCTAATTGGCCTGTTTCCCTCAAATTTGCAGGGTAGTTTCGGACTGACTCCGAGACAATAACCTATGAATTTCGTCACGATTGGATCAGTTATATCTACCTGAAATTATTTGTCATGGGCGTATCTCCGGAACTACTCGACCAATTTCGATGAAATATTCAGGGATTACGCGAGTCAGACCCTAGAGTGTCCCCTATGAATTGCATTGCCATCGGACCACTAGTAGTGCGCATGCGCATACGTGAATTTCCTGGAACTACGATTTCTTTGTTCCTAATCGACCGATTTCGCTCAAATTTGGAGGGTAGTTGGAGATTGACAATTACCTTCGAATTTTAACACGATTCTATCAGTATTACCTACTGCGCATGCGCCATTTCAAAATTGTTTCATAGCCATAACTCCGGAACTACTCAACCAATTCTATAGAAATGTTCAGAGATTGTGCGGTGTAGCCCCTACTCAGTTCCCTATTAATTTAATAGCGATTAGTAAGGTGTGCGCATGCGCCAACGTAAATTTCTTGAATCTATGATTTCTGAATTCATAATGGACGGATTTTGCTCAATTTTTGGAGGGTAGTTGAGGGCTGACTCCAAAACAATTACCTACCTTTGAATTTCGCCACAATTGGATGATCAGTGATGGCTACTGCGCATGCACAAACGAAATTTATTTTCATAGGCATTCTCCTAACTCCGAAACTATTCTACCGATGTCGTTGAAATGTTTTATAACTGATTCTATACGTCCATGTTACAAAAGTGAGGAAGCTATACTACCCAACTCGGCAGACGTTTTTGTATATTAGGTGTGTGTTTTCTGTGAACCACGACCCATTCATTCGAATATTTATTGGTTTTAATTCAGAGTTGAGTGGCAGATGGTCCCATAGGAATTTCCTCATGACTGGATCTCTCGCGGCTACTGTGCATGCGTAAACATGAAAACCATTGAAGTTCGGGGTTAGGTCACAATGTTCATTGTCCCATATGAATTTCATTGAATAATTTGATCTGTCGTACCATCGCATGCTTTCCGGAATCGGTCGAATGGGACGTGGAAACCTTTGAGCGGTCATAACTCATGAACAAAATCTGCTGAAAATCACTCAAATTTCGACGATAATCGTTCGTGGTTAGATCATAGATGGTCCCATTTGGGAGGACCGAACCTTTCCTTATTCAAAACCCTTGATTATTGGAAAATCCCTTAATTTGATTTGGAATAATGGCAATCAAGCATTGTGTAGGTATTTTCAGCTTAGTAATCCAGCTTTTTTAAAATTATGTGCTATGAAATTTCACATGGGTAATTCGAGCCAAACCTCTGTTGAGAAACGGAGCCCTTAACCCTCTGCGACGTCTTGACCCGAAAAGGATATAAAACGATCCTTTCCCACTCACGCACACCCTCACAAAACACCTCGTCTTTCTCCACGATCGCACCAACACACCGACGTCAGATGACACAGACAACATACAGATGGAAAAAGCTGGCGTCCGTTAAAGGGAAGGACGGCTTGTGAGGGTTAACGGTCCCTCCGGCGGCCACAGAATTTCTTTCTTTGGCGTCTTCACTTCCCCCTGGCGTCCTCTTCGTCCTTAATCTTCGCAAAAATATTCCTGCGGAGTTAACGCGGTGAATTTTAAATGGCCTTTATAATTGCTTTACTTGGTGAATGAATGGTTTCTCTCTGGAATGGGCTGATGTTTATAAACCGCAGAAGGAAACCTATCCCTGGGATACACTTAATTTCATTTGAGTAAAGTATGTAGAAATTATTACAACAGCAGGTAGTCATATTATGTCAGCCGCTTTATCACTGGGTGAAATGTTCCTTATTGGTCCAAAGGAGGAGCAGACGATTGAGAAAGTCAACAGCCTCTGGGTTGGCGCATAGGAATAGGTATCATACTGTTGAATAAAGCATGAGCAAACGCGAAATCCTTTTAGTCTCCGTTTAAACATCTGTCAGTTATACTTAAACATCTAAAATTAAGTAAGTTGCAGGCGTTTTGGGTTCCATCAGTAAACAGATTCAAACAAATAGGTATTCAAAACATACCTTTATAAGAAATAATAATATATACTAGCTAATGTATACCCTTGGAAATTTGAATTAATTAATTCAAACTCCTTCAATCAATTCTAAAGCTTTTAGCGAATCTTCGAAGAAAATGAAATGTCTTCAAGATTTAAATAATGCTTTTAACTTTTAATTCCATTTTCCTTGGGTATACCTACCTAAGTCCTCATTTTCGGGCTCGATACTAGTAACTAAAGAAGAATAAGAACGTGGAGTTAAAGTGGAATAAAAGCTGAAATCTTCGGAACTCTAATGCCACTTCAAGTTAGGGTGTCCAAGGGTTATCTTTTGCTTCTTTTCTTGGACAAAATTGCGTTCATAAAAAATTAGAACGCCAGGATGCGCACCATTCTATGGAGGGGAGGAGATGATGATTCGGGAAAGAGCTGGAAAATTACACTTCTTCCCCTTCATGTTCGGGGATAAGAAAAAGTGGGGGAGAAGCCGACTGAATATCAGCATTGCTAAAACATCTAGGTTATTCCTTCTTGAAACTGTTCCCACATTCTTGTTGGTAAAAGATATGAAGTTTCTATCACCTTTACGCTGCAAAGATGATGGAATGAGTTTACCTACCTGGATAGGAACGTTTCACAATCGCCTCTCAAGAGTCTAATGAGTTCCACGAAAGATTTCCCCTCATAGTTGTTCATTAGGCACCTGAACACCAGACCTCGTTTGTAGTCACTACAAATTCTGAGGTAATGCAGTTGTAGTATCTCCAATGTGGATTTACCGCCGGTATTTCGTTAGCTGCATTATGAACTAGGAGAAAGTGAGTTGTTGTTACCAACATGTTGTTAGGTACCTATGTGATTTGTATGTACGTTTAACAAGATTCGCCATCAGGTAATTCCACATGACCCGAACTTTGGGGAAACTTTCTAGTACACTAAACTAGAGTTCCGAAGGTTGTGGGTTCCAGTCTCACCAGGGCCCCATCTTCCGTAATACTACCTTGGCATTTCTTCGTAATAAATTCTGGGCTTCTCGTTGAAAGGAAGGGGAAAGCTTAGGAATAACCACATCTATCTTTAACCGATGCGTTTCGTTTAATTTTCTTCGTGAAAATGTTTATCTACTACCCATTATATTCTATTACAGGTAATAATACTGTATAATGCATGAAAAAAAGGAAAAAATAGGTATTATTTCTCATAATAGGTAGGTAGGTACCATTAGGACGTTTAATTTTTTTCTTTTCAGTAGAATTTTTAGTTGCATAAATATATACGTTTTGAATGCACATTTTGTAATTTTTTTAAAATGATTGGGGTACGCAGGTATTTTAGATGCTTAGAACAACTCTTTGAGTGACCTAAAAATTCGGTCTCACCATCCAATCAAAATGTTCATTTATATTCCTTCCTGGCTCTTTGAAATCACTTTGGTGGTCATGATCATGGCACACTCAACCTCAACTTTAAGCCCTGGACCGGATACCGAATAATTTTACTGTTATGTCAGGATCTTGATGAAACATCAGAAAAAGCGATGATTTCGTGTACGGCTGTCGATGAGTTAACGAAATATCCTTCATCATACAGAGGATTTGAGGGGTAGGAACAGAGAGGGCGCAGATTGCCGGGCTAATAATTATTGCTGCGATCGTTTCGGCCGCAAACAAGGCGTCTATTTTTGTGAGTCCGCCAAATACGTTCGAGGGGGGTCGCCGAGAGCAATGATGGAGATGTGATGCCCCTCACTTATCTAATTCACCGCACTTGTCCCCTCGACGGCCTTGTCACCCGTTTAGGGTCAGACCTGGAGCCCCCTCCTTCCGCTCCAGCACCACCAGTTTCTACCACCTAGTACTTTCCTTTGCTTGACCTGAAGGTTCTTGTGAAAGTATTAATTGCACTCTGCCTGAAAATGAATACAATTTTTGTCCCGATATGGGTTTATATTAAATTTGAAAACATATTGCTTCTATACCTACCAAGGTAGCGGAAACTTTGTCATCACTTTTGGAAGCTGGTCACTTTTTTTCCTTCCGGATCTTCCTAAATGAATTTGGCAAATCCTTCCCACACGCCGCAATTTTTACAATCTCCATCCAATTTCCAGGGGATGTGTGGGTTAGGAGCTAGATGGTGCCTTGTGGTAGATCTATTGCACAAAGATAAAATCCTACAAACATAAATTCCTTTGCCATCGCGAAAAAGTAAGTAGGTACTTGTGTTTGGCTCATCAAAAAGGGTCGGCATCCTTTACTCTTCAGACTGCACAGTCCCGTATAGGTCGCAAGTTAGTCTGATCATGGATTATGGCTTCGTAATCCCTTATAGTCAGTCTGTCTGATCATGGCAGATGGAGTATCCAGGGTGTCAACACCAAGTGATCCGCACCACATGCCATAATAGGGAATACATCTTGTCGGGTGATTAGCTTAGACATCCAGTGGGGGAGCTTTTATTTCCCGTGACAAGTTCTTTAGAATTCCTGGAGAGCCATTCAAAATTTGATTGTAATAAACTTGGACACTAGAAATAAACATCCACCTCACTATAAGTGCGAATATCCAACTTGTTGCCCCGATGCCGGTTATGGTATGAGAAACGTAAGTATTTCGGCAGCTGTGCTCCATTGCGTCACCTTTGGCCTCTTTTCAATAGCAAATTTTCCTTCATCACCCTCATTCCAACTAATACAAAACGTAGAGGTATAAGGTCTCGACCAAGCGTACAACGCGACGGCCAGTCTTGACGGACAGGACCTGCTAGTATAATCAACATGTATTACATCGTCATCAAGAGATAAGATTTTGTTCCTAATCGTTTTCTTTAATTTAATCTCATCTTTGAATTTAATGGGGTGAGGATTCCCAAATTCTAGCGTATGTACAAGAACATGTTTAATAAATTCTTCTCCGTGTCCATGCTCACAACTTCTTCCTTGCTACTTTCTTGATTGCCTCTCGCCTACCCACAGAGTCGCGGCGAAGCCGCTCTGACCCTAGCGGTAATACCAACAGTAAGAGAAAGAATCCTTTCCAACAGATATTTTCCAAGAAAGCTTCTTAATTTGGTTCATGTCAACAACTACAACAAAATGATTCCTAACTAAGTACATAAGTAAGAAGAATCGTTGAGCACAGGAACACACTGAGTGCTGCGTTGCTCGCGAATAGGATAATCGCGGAGGCAGCGTGCATCGTGAACGCCTCTGTCCCCCCTGCAGCTCGTCGCCTTGAGCAAATCAGCACCACTAAGTGGACCCCCATCACCCGCATGCGCACTGCAGTTTCTCACCTCGTTCACTGATGCCCTGGGGAGACGGTCACGTGGTGATTGTCAGGTTGCTGAAGAGAAAATCAATGAGTCTTTCAGACAATACGCACCATATACGCAAAAGATATAGCCTGATAGTTGCGATCAGGTAGGAATAAGAAATCGGATACTTACCGTCTAATTACTCACCGTACATAAAGTTGGTTCTATGACGAAAAAAAGATCATCCATCACCGCCATTAAAGAACGAATCATGAGAACGAAACCTCAGTCAAGATAGTCTGTCTGAATAATAAATTCATTTAATAAATAAATAAATTATAATGATCTCCCCGCAAGTGAATTTTAATGGTCGGGGTGCAGCCAGAGAAGGGAAGGAGACTAGTTCATGCGAATTCCACAAGAAACTCACAACCTAAGCCATTACAATTTTGGATTATTATCTGTATCTGGATTAATTTTCAGTTTATAGATTATTATATTCGGGATTCAGCCAGAGATAAAGACTTCCATATTAACATTCTTTATTCCCCACGACGTTTCAGGTCTAGCTTGACCCATATTCACGTGGAAACCTGTAGTACATCAATTCAGCAGGAATTAGTGAAAGAAGAAGAAGAGGTTGAGGGCAAAAGCAAGTACCTACCCAAGACCAGCCAAGTACTTGATTGAAAGTTAACGAAACTCATACGAGTATAGAAACTCATACCTGGGGGTCCACCCACTCCCAAACAGATCATACAAGATATACTTGGATCATGGATTGCTTGATTGGTCTGAAGATGGGTCAAGCTAGACTTGAAAAGCCTTGAGGAATAAAGAATGTAAGTGTCTCTGTCTTTGGCTCAATCTCGACTATAATGGTCAATAAACTACCTGCTATGAAGCCGACTATAATTCCACCAAGACACATTACCGGTAGTGAACTAGTTGTGTAAATAGGAGAGGTTTTCACAGTTTCGAAATATTTGGCCGTTATGGGATTCATGGAAGAGAACATATTGTGAGTAATTCAACGAAACCTGAACGATTTCTGTGAGTTGAGCCGTCCAGATTTTAATATTCGGGATAAAAAAGTGCATTTTGGACACGACATGATAATCTTCATAATCTGTTCTAAAAAATATCTTCATATCGTTATGATAACTTGTAGTCATTCTCATATATTTATAGGTACTGCCTATATTAATATAATTATAGGTAATACCTGTATTAATATAATTATAGGTACTACATATATCAATATAATTATAGGTACTATCTATATCAATATAATTATAGGCACTACCTACCTAGTTTATAAAATCTTGAGAAAGTTGCGGGATCTACTCTGGATTGAAGCCAACAAGGCTGCTCTCGTGCAAACATGGAATCAGTGAATGAAATTTTCGTCAAGACTTCTCTCCTCACTGAAACGGAGATCATAAAACCTCGATAAAATAAAATTCACTATTCGAAACGAAATGAACCGTGTCAGAATCGTTCCAATTCATGGCTCGTGACGCCAAGCTCCCACAACTCCTTGATATCGCGTAGGTACCTGTTCACTTTTGCTCGATTAGACCTATAAATTATTATTGTAGAGTTTATTATTATAAATATATATAAATATATGCCAGCCATTCTTTCATCTCACCTACTCCGCTTGTGTAATAGTATATATTATCCAGTGTGCGTTTGTGTTCCAATCACGCTTGAACGGCTCGTCCGATTTCTATGAGTAGGATTTTTTCAAAATGCTGTCCCTGGCCAGGCGATGAAGAAGACTTATATTACAATGTCCTCTTCTTTCTCCGATAATCTAAGGTGGTCCCTCGAGCAGCCTGACGTTAAAATCGCCTTCTGTAGTGTCACTATGTATATTATTGACTACATATATTTTTATCATTGACTAACGTCAGTCAGGTTCAAACTCTACCAGCATGAGTGACTATTTGTTAGGGTCACACTTCTCCTAAATTGACCATGAAATGGTTGGAATGAGTATTTTATGCCAAAATTCAAGAAATCGATTCTATTTCCTAGCGAACAGAGCCTTTTGGAGGTATTTTCAACCCTTGTTTTCGTGAGTTTTTACTCTCCAGATTTCATTCACTTTTTATACACTGCAAATGTATACACAACGGTTTATTATTCCTGATAATTCTACATGTTGATACTTCCCGGTAAGCTGAAAATGGCACGAAAGCCTCAGCTTTCCAACGGTGTAGTTTTTAAAACTTTTATTGTATATAGGTACTAAATCACGTTCGAATTAAAAAAACGTAGTACGTCCATGTTATTTTTTGAACAGATAGCAAATAGGGCTTTTTGGGCAAAGAAACCCTTCTCATCAATTTCCGTTGAGCTTGTGCAGTGGTTCTGGAACTGGTGGCGTGGGAGGTCGCAGGACTGTCCGAAAATAGTAGATAATAATAATAACATAGGAACAGACGATATTAACAGACAGGCGTCACGACACCAAGGTGACAGCTGAGTTCAACACCCAGCTATTCTGGCGCATGGCGTAGTAACGAATTTCCCTGTATACTTAGTTCAAATTAATCGCGTTTCCATGTCCATGTATTCACTTCGTGTTACTGACTTCTGTAGAAAGCTTAATTGCAACATGAATCAGAATAGCAGTATACTTCGATGACTGATTCATTTTCTAAATATCCAACTTCAAAATTTGCACACGGTAGGTAGGTAGTTGCTATAGGTGGAAGGATGACATTCACAGGGGATCGTCTAGGCCCTAGAGAGGGGATCAAAAAATTCTCATGAAGCTAGGGGTGCATGACCGAGGAAAGGTTGAGAACCACATAGTCCTTAGTGAATCACAAGCTAGTCAATAAATTTAGCTAAATCTGAAAAAAACTAATTGTTATAATTCAACGAACACTTGAAAAATTATTCAAAAGTGCTGTTTGTTGGAAAACAAATTTCCTATTTTTCTCGTACAATATGTTTTTATCAGTTACAATGAAACAGGAGTATCACCATATTATAATAGCGTGAATAATTACATCAAACCTAACTTCTCTAGTCACTACCTAATTTCTCTAGTCATATTCAAGTCGAGGATAGTCGTGATGTATCATAAACACTCGATTTCCTCTGAAAATCCTGATGGGATTTTCGCCCCTGATTCGTACTATAAAATTTACCAAAACGATCCCCAAAAAAGTCAGCCAAGTTGAGTGGGCAGTATGGCTTCCTCACTTTTGGAATCAGTTAGTGAAAATTTCAGCGAAATTGGTAGAATAGTTCCGGCCCTATGACAACAAATGTAAAGTTTGCGCTTGCGCAGTAGCTATTACTGATTCAACCGTGATGAAATTCATAGGTCTTGGAGTCATCCCCCAACTACCCTCCGAGTTAGAGCGAAATCGGCCCATTAGGAACAGAGAAATCGTAGTTTCAGGAAATTCACGGTTGTGCAAGCGCACAAGCTACTTGTGGTCTGGTGGCTATGAAATGATTAGGGGGCCGACTAGGGGCTACCCCCGTACAATCCCTGAAAATTTCACCGAAACTGGTCGAGTATTACCGGAATTATTACGAAATTATTTCTATGACAACAAATTTCAAATTTACACATGCGCAGTAGCTATTACTGATCCAATCGTGAAGAAATTCACAGGAAATTGTCTTGGAGTCAGCCCTCAACTACCTTCCGAATTTCAGCAAAATTGGTCCATTAAGAACTGAGATATAGTTTCATAAAATTCACGCACTAGCTACAGATGGTCCGATGGTGATGAAATTGATTGGGTGTCGTCACGGGCCTAACCCGCACAATCCGTGCTAATTTCATTCAATTTTGACCATTACTTCATATACTTAGTTTTGCCTGGGACAAGGAATTGACCACAGACAGACAGACAGACGGACAGATAGACACGGAACCAAAATTGTACAGGAAGCTCTGAAACGTGAAAAGCAAGTGGAAATTTTGATTTTGGAGGACAATTTTTTTCAATTCTTGAAACGAATATAATAATTTGGTTCCTACCTTCGGTAATGAGGAAGCAAAACACTTCAGGAGACACTTTTTGTTGGAAATTTACTGTAGAATCGATTCCTGGAGTTTTGACAGTCGAGCCTTAATATACCCATTATGAAATAAATCCATATGAATATGGTCGTTCATTTCAAACATGGAATACATTTAATAGGAAGCGCCCTACTAGCGCTCGTCTAATCGTTGTAGAAATCACTAAAGTTAAGTGAGTATTCACTTGGACAAGAATTGTACCGCGTACCCACAGAACAGCACACGAACAACACGCACGAACAACCTTTTTGTATATATTTGGTGGAATCATCACACGCCGAAAAACATGGACACTCCAGCCCCTTGAGTATAGGTAACTATAGTCTATCGAACCTGCACCTACTTTCGTTTTTCCATCGAAGCATTCCTTGCCTTCCTAGCTTGTTGTTGGTTGGTGCGAATCATTCGCGGAAGTCCAGTGAGCCACCCCCTCAATCGTTTCCCGCCTTTACAATTATTATTCCACTGAAGGAACGATTATCGAACGTTTAGCAACAATTTGCCGCCTACATCCCGCCATTACTATTGTGTTCCGTTATTTATTCCGCACGCGAATGTCAGTATGTTTTGTCATTACTGTCGTAGTCGCTGGGACGTAGCATTGTATCAGGAGGACGTATTGTAGTTGATGTGGACCTTTTGTGATATTCGCTGGGCCTGTAGACAGCGGAAACCATCGAGTCAGTTGTAGGAGGGGCGAGAAAAGAACGATTTCACTGGCAATGACAAAGTTCTGAACATTACTTCTATTCACGCCGTATAGTTAGACTGGTAGAAACATCATGCGATGTATTTGGAATCAGCCTAAAATGTCCAACGAGTCTTCCAATGATTAAGAAGTAAGGTGAATATCTTTGACCCAGCCGATTTCCCGCGTACTGATGCATTTACCTACCCGTGTGTAGTTCGCGATGGGCAGTCGTTGTTCCGAAGTGAAGGAGGAGGATAAGAGTTTTCATTTCAAGCCTTTCATTTGTGAAACTTGGATGATGGACTTTCAGAAGTTCTCAAATTTGAGGATTTTTCTGAAGGAATGAAACCAGTTTTACACCAATCCGTTTGAAACTTGCTCTTAACATTCCCCAGTAAAGCCCAGGAAGGGAGACAAGTTGAGAAACAAAATAGAGTGACTAATATACAGGGTGTCTAAAATTTAATGAACCAGCCATTTACCTAGTTACGTTATTTTCGCTCCAACGAAAAAAATCCAAACGATAATTTCCTTTAATTTTCCACGAGCAATTCAAATGTCACATTTTTGCGCACCTTAGTGGCGCGCTATGGTGCGTTTCGTGCTGTAACATTTTTTTTTCTCAAATGGATATCCCAATTTTGTATGAAGATTCGAATTTTACGCAAAACTTCATTAATAAGTGAAACCCTCAGTCGAAAACGTCCGCTATTACGATCCAAATGTGCTTTACTAGCAAGAAATCGAGATATTTGGGTGCAGTAAACTATGAAGGTGATCATGATTGTAATTATTTCACGCTGAATAACGTGGTGATATGATTTTTGGATTTGTCAAAATAATTAAATAACAATAAACTGAGTTTGCTCCGCCACTGATAATCAGCTAAACTCTCTGAATTTTTCGATCTTTCTTCAGTGTTTTGTTTATAACAATAGAATGGTCCATCCTACGAACAAAGTCAGTAAACGTAATTTAAAGAAAACGAAATTGCGCGTCGATTAAAAAAAAAGAAGTCCAATATTGGTGTTGTGGGACGCTTATGGGCGTTCGAAAAGCATTAATATTAGATAAAGCAAAAAAATGTTAGCATTTTCAAAGTGCGGTGGCTTCGCAACGAGAATTCCTTTTGATACCTCCTCCCCACAGAAGTTGTAGAGCATGAAACGCTGAGCTCAAATATCACAAAAATGTCTTATTTTGGCCAATTTTTAATTTTTGTAGAACAATTTCAAAAACTGTTAAAATTGGAATTTCCACTTCGTCCTATTTTTTAGCTCTCTTCGTGCCCAGTACTACCCCCAAATCGCTTCTAACCTCTTTCTTAGTTTATTACCGATGTACTTAATTGGGAATGTAGCAATAAAGCAGCTTTGTCTAAATTAATTCCTCATCCTCAGCTCCTTCTTCATCCTCGGCCCCCTCAAGATCGGGCGAGTTGAGCGGGACACGAGGTTTCTGCGAAGTCCTGCGGTGACTCGGTTGAGTCAAAGGCCGAGGAACGTCCCCGGGAACCGGTCCGGCCATCTGTTGCGATTCCCCGTAGGGAGTCGAGATCGCAGCGAATTCTCCGCGGTCGCTTGTAGGAGGGGAAATTCCCCTTTGAAGGAGCCAAGAGGGCCGAAGAATGACATTTCCTACTTCGGCGGTCCTTCACGACCTTCCGACTCGTCAAGGACAGCAGGGCGGCTCGCTTTCTCGCGCACAACAAACTTCAAGGGGCGACTTTCCAAAACAGATCAGTTTTATGATCAATATCAGCGTTGAATAGAGGGCATCTTTTATATTTATAGCATTCGAACTTCCATTCAACCATTCGCAAAAATAAACTTTCACTGATGTTTCAACCCATAGTTCTACCCCTTTGAGACGACTGACGATAACACCAAGATTCTGGGCATAACCAGACCCCAAAATGGGCCTGAACGAAAAATTTCATTAATTTTGGTCAATAGTAATAATTAAGCAACGAACGGCGGGCGGTTGACGGCCGAGGTTTTTAAATTTGATTTTTGAATTGTAGATACGTATTTTAAATAAAACGTCAAATTTTGAGCGGGTCTGTAACAAATGTCGAGCTCGATTCCAAAGGTTCATTATTGAAAATAATAAATCAATGGGCTCCATGTACAACACTTTGATTGCGGAATGGCTCGACCGAGCCAGGTCGAGCTGCATCTGATGGGCGGAGTGGCTCGGTTGAGCCAGCTACAACGGATGTGCTCCCATATTTCCCCGCCAAATTATGATATCTCATCTCTGATGTCTCTGATTGGTTCTGGAATATTTTTCCGTTCAACCCTCAAGTCCTTTCAGGGAGCGAAGGGTTGGTCCTAAAATGCTCCGCGAGGTCTCATTCGACGCCAAAAATTGTGTTCTATTCTAAATAGATTGGACAAAATATACCTTCCTATTTGAAGTTTTCGATCTAGGGCATTTTGAAGATTTTCATCCCATATTTTCTACTCCTCATAGAAAACTGACGGTAACGCCAAGCTTCGGGGCACAACCAGACCCCAAATGGGGCCGGATTTATTTTATTCGATTTTTGGATTCTACGTACATTGAAACGTCAAACATCAACTTTGGTGTGTTGAAAATCTTTCATCGTGCTCAATTTCAAAGGTTCATTATTGGAAATAATAACCAAAAATATTCGTCTTCCAAAATCAAAATGTCCACTTGCTTTGTACATTTCAGAGCGTTCTTGACAATTTTGGTTCCGTGTCTCTCTGTCCGTCTGTCCACATGAAGTAATGGTCCGAATTTGATGAACTTTTCAGGGGCTATGAGGGGGTGATTGTATCAGTAGTACCTACTGCCCATTCGCAATTTTGATATGAGTTTCATAGCCATAACTCCGGAACGACGACCAATTCCGGTGCAAGTTTTAGAGATTGCACAGGGTAGCCCCTAGGAGTCCCCTATCAATTTCAATTTCATCGGACCACTAGTGGCGTGTGCGCATGCGCTGTTGTTAATCCCCTGAAAAACTGCGGAGTGTAGTCGATGGCTGACATCAAGACAATCACCTATGAATTTCGCCACAATTGGATGAGTGATGGTTCTTGCGCATGAGCAAACTTGACATTTATTGTTGAAGGCATAGCTCCGGAACTATTCTACCAATTTCGCTGAAATGTTCACCAACTGATTCTATACGTCCATGTTACAAAAGTGAGGAAGCAATACTGCCCACCCAAATTGGCAGACGTTTTTTACTACCCACTTACCCTCAGCTACCTTCCCCATTCCAGAATGTCAGATGAAACAAATGGATGGATGGTAAGTGATGTGTGGATGGATGGAATGATTCCATTAATATGGATTTCTTACAGTTACTCAAATTCATCATTGAGAGATATAATGAGGAGAAAAGACCCCTCGCTTGTTATGACCAATCTATAAATTTCCTTTTCTGGAGAACGTTAAAAGTGAGTAGGTTCCAGGTGACTTGGTTCACATTGTTACCATTATCAATGCACATTGATATAAGAGTACGATTTCTCCGCCGCAATGAGTATCATGCGTCACACATAAAATATTCACCGAGAAGAAATGTGGTCCATCAGAAAGATTTATGGGCGCATCAGTGATGTGATGGTGCTAATTCAATTTTCACTCCTGCAAACCCGCAACAATCTCGTTTCCTATGGGAGTCAGTTCTCGGTGTACCGTCGTTGCAGGTGACTTGTTAAACGCCTTTAGCTCCCAGCATTTAAATGGATTCATAATTTCACGAGTCTTGCCAATTTCATAAATTGAAAATGATTTACCTAATAGAAAAAAATAGGAAAGACAATGGTTAGCATTACAAGAATGATTGAGAATAGTTGTAATAGACTTGATGGTTGAAACCTATGTATTATATCGAAGTAGGCAAAACACGGTTGAAATCATTAACCTGGTCAAAAACGTAACAAGACTGTCTATTTAGACTATGACTTATATGTTGCTCTTAATACCCAAACCTGGAGGATCATAAGTGCTAATTAATTTGATTACCATATAATATGAATAATACAATAGGTATTTGGCAGGTATGCCAAAACGTCAATAGTCTAAGAGGATGATTTTCTTATCCCAGCGATTTCTTTGCATTCTCAGTGGTAAAACTTGAAATTTTAATTGGTAAAATTCAATGAGAATTGGTTAATACCACAAATGTCAAGAAAGTATGGTTGTCTAAAATGCCTACCGCCCATTTGGCCATACTGTGTGACTGATGAATTTAGAGGGTTGTGTCGGGGTGGCTCAATGATTACCTCAAAATTTACTCGGTATTGGATCATTATTAGGTACTGTGCATGTGCTTTCGATTTGATCAATTTTGATGAAATTGTGGGGTATTGACCTAAGCTCTTAGAAGAAGCTGAATGAGCTTTACAAGTTTTACCCAAGCTTATTTTTCCAATGTTTTTATTTTGTTGGGAGGATGATATCTTTTTCATATTGACGATAGACAGCGTAGGTAGTTACTTTTGGTTT
>JAEMON010000002.1:34272489-34328855 GCA_030264115.1 Lygus lineolaris
TTTGCAGCGTTTTGATCGATTTTCAACTTTGAAAAGTGATACTTGGGGAGTGGATACTTGGTTTAGGTGTATGATCCATAACCCCGTTGAAAGCCTTGCTGGTAATCAATTTCATGGCCACTGCGCATGCGCAAACGTGAATTCGAATACGTCCGTGTTATATTACGTGAGGGAAATATACTGCCCACCCAACTTGGCAGACGTGTTTATTACCTACTCGGATTCCTTCTCATGTACGTCACCCTCCAAATTTGTCAAACTCTGTATGATTCACCGCTCATTCGCGAACCGACGGCCAAAATGGTTTTGATTGACCATTGTGTGCGCTACGACCACGGAATTTACTTGTTGAGCCCGAGAGGATGTTTGGCCGGGCAAAGATATTCCGCTCATGCGCAGTACGGGGATCCTGCATTTCAAACCATCCCCGACCATTTCACCTGAGAACACGTTGAATTATCTCCTTGAAGCGGAGATGAAAGAAACACAATTATACATTCAAGGTGTGAGACTTCCTGTAGTGGTTAGGTATAATCATCGGCGGTTATGTCTCATTCAGGTTCTACAAGTTGAGGTCGTATAGTGCGTTATTTCTCCACTCCGCTTGTTAAACTGTCATATGGAGAACTCATGAACCTACCTTCGTCACTGGCTGTTAGGCATGTGATTATACTCAAGTAGCTAAGAGACAGATTAGATAAATATTTATTTCCAGGACATACAACAATTTATACGAGATACAGTGAATAATGTTGGCTTTGTTTTCTTTCAAATTAATTCCTAAGTCCTTTTACACTGTCCAATTAAAATGAAAATAATAATCTTCAGTCTTAATTACTTAAATTAATTTATTGTGATTATTGTGATTCGCGACACAGTTACCTATGTAAAATGCTTTTGCTAAAAAAAAAAAAAAAAAAAAAAAGCTAATGTGATTTTGTAACAGTATATTATTACCAATAGTCTAAGAGAAGTAGGTAGCCAACAATCGTTTTGATTGAATGAGACTAATCAAGACTGAAGCTAAAAGCCTACCTACTATTTTTATGGTATTGTGATTTTGTAATGTATTATCTCTAGTCTAAGAGAAGCAGTCTACAATAACGATCTTTGTGAGTGCCAAAGTTAATTTGAGTAACTAAGACTGATTACTCGAAGGGTATTAGGGTAATGTTGAGTAATTAAGGCAGAAGGTAAAAGAGTAATATTTTCATTGAAATACCTAATTTTTCCTAAAGAAACGTTGAGCGTGATTTTGAAGCATCTAACACATTGAAAACTGTTACCCACATATTGAAGTTATTTACTAAAATGATACCTTTTCATCTGACTAATTCTCTTTTGAATGATTTTCTTGAAAAAAATTAACTAGTTCTGTAAATTCTTGATTCTACTAAGGTATTTTATAAAAGTTTCTCCAGGACAAAAATGGCACACTGCATTAAGTTGGCATTTTTGTGGAATGAAAAGGGCACAACTACGTTTTTTGGGAAAAAGTTGAAGTTTTAGCTGCTTAAGTGGGAAAATAGCTGAATAACGTTTAACTGCTCTATAACTACAGTAATATAACTTCATGATCCACAAATTAAATTGGGAGTATCTCAAAAACTGTAGGTGGGACGATAAATTGAAAAAATGAAAAACTTCAAAGCTGATTTCCCAAAAATGGCCTTTTTGAGTGGTGCCCATTTCATTCTCGGGGTGCGAACTGAGTTGTGCCCCTCTTTCCGAAAAAAGTCACCCCAACGGCCAGAACGAGAGGGGCACTTCATGCTCTCCTGCGGCTAATTTTTGCACTATAGGAATAAGGTCGTCAGCTCTACTTGTAGAACTCGCCGTCGCGAGTTTGATAGGCGCATTAAAAAAAAATCGATTTTTCGAGTTGTGCCCCTTTCATTCTCGGGGTGCGATTTATGTATCAAGATTCGAAGCTCGAATACGAAAACGGAGTGTATTGAAACATGACTTTTTAGGTCGATTCCTACCTAACGGGTAAACCGTCAACAATACCTACTCAACAAGAGTGTTCATAACATAAGAGGAAACTATATTTATAGGTACTGCTTAAGTATAAATATTTGAGAGAATAAGAACGTAATGTAGACGTGTACATTTTCATTTAAGAAAAATATTAACTATTATATTACCGGTAGTTACCTACTTCTAACAACTTCGTGCTGGGCCACAGTGTTACAGTTTCCAGCACGTTCGTCGAAGCCATAACTAGTAAAATAGCTACTAATAACTTGTATTGCATGCAGTTGGGCAAACGCCATTTCAAAACTAAAAAATTACTTATGTTTTTGGTTGTGATTCAGACCTTAGCCACGTTAGTATGAGTATGCTATGTTTAGTCAATTGCCATGAGTTAAACTATACCGTTGGAACCGTCCGAGTCTCTAGAATACAATATATAAAACGGGAATCAATGAAAATTGTATTTAGAGTCAATAATTACACTTTAAATAAGTAATTGACACGTTTGAATTACAATCATAATTAAAAAGGTGTGAATTATGTAGAGTGTAATTATTCACTCTAATTACGTATGTTATCGATTTCACGTTGGATATAATATTGTATTCTAGAGACTCAGGTGGTCCCAACGGAATTGCTCAACATAGGAATTAAGTGGCTAAAGCCTGATTTACAACCAAAAACAAAAGTAATTGCGAAATGGCATTTGCCCGACACTGATTGCATGATTATCTACATTGCGCTAAGTATGCATTCTGTATGATGAAAAGAAACTCATTCATTGATTCATTCAAACGTCTGATCTAGAGTAATCCTTGGATTTCACAGCTCAGCATATTTCACGTTTGGGCTTAAGCAGTCTCAACTACTGGTTAGAATGCATATGGGACCAAGAAGGGCATTACTCCGAGCTACACTCAAAATATCAGATTTTGTAGACCAGTGGCTCGTGCTGTAGGTAAAGGCGGTTCGCAGAAATGCGTAGGTACACACATATATTCACATACATACAAGAAAGTTACTAGAATCACTAGTGATTCCAGTGCCTCTACCATACACACATATTTCTTAAGTACCTGAATTAGTTGAAATTCGAACGGATTCGTGTTCAGGATGGTCAAAAATAGGGAAACGCACCTCATACCTATCTGCGTAGGATTTTCGAAGAAAATGAAGCTATTGCAATGGCTTCAAAATTTTTGTAATGCAAATTTTTGGCAATATTTTTCATGGAAATCCGTTTCAGACCATTCTAAAACGATTCCTGAAATTTAACACTTTTTCATATGTATATATATTATGTATGTATATATGTTATATATATATGTGTAACTCCAGACGATATCTGCACGAGGAAACGAGATAAAAAATTCAAAAAAAAAAAAAGATTTAAATGTCAACAATATCAAAAGAAAGGATGAGTTCGTTTGCCAGAATTTTTGGAGTAGGTACTCCAAGGGGTCAAATATTGAAAATTAAAAGTCAAAAATCGCTTGAAAGAAACGCGTTTTTCGAGGTTTTTGGTATGAAATACCATCCTAAACATAGGAACATATTATGGTATATTCGGAATCAACGTAAAATTTCCTTAAGAATCACCCGCAAAATCGGTTAAAATTATTCTTTGAAAATTCGCTCACCAACTCATGCTGCATGAATGGAACTTTTTTCATAAATATTACTCAATACCTATATAGTGCTCAAAATGCATTAATTACCACTTCAGTGTAGGTACCTACAATTTATTTTTGTTATGGTATGCAACCTCGTACAGGATTCGTATCCTATCTATTAGCAACAAAGTAGCGATTGTAATTGAACAACATACTCGTTTCACATAGTAATACTGTAGAAGCTTCGAGATCGTATATTGAAGTTTTTATGTTTGAGGGAATTGGTCTCTTACAATAATTATTGTTAATAATATTGTTAAGTGAGTTTGAAGTTTCAGATCGTCGTAGTTCATTCCTGCTCCCGAAAAGTGAACATGAACAGGATCGATCGCTGTTACTAGGATGAGAGGTGGGGGTTCCTCCACACCTTGCCTCAGTGGAAACGAGTTACTATCCTTACTTCTGGATACGTTCCTTTCGGTGTCGTTTCCACCTGGAAGTAAATTCATTCCTCCTTAAAGTGAAAATTCGATCAATCGAATTACGTTTCAAACCCTACACTACCGTGTAAACATAAAACACCTGGAGTCGAAAATCTTAAATTTTCAGAAAATTACTTCAAAGTTTTGGAACTTCTCCGACAGGTTATGACTATCCGTTGAGGATGTTCGTTGCGGGTTACACGTCTCTTGTGGAATATTTCCAACCCTTGGGGGACAATGTTTCCCCATAAACACCATTGGGGGATGAAAAACTGCTGATCAGGTATTTTCCAACCAGGTATAATCCAACCACCTTTTTGGAGGAAGATCCAAGGAGGAAGGCCCGATTTGAGGCTTCAGGTGATTCACCTTCTGACATAACACCTGAAGTCCAATTTTGAGGCCTCCAATTTGGGGGTAAAACACCGAACGAGATTTTTTCTGAGATCAGGCGTTTTATCTTCACACGAATGTGGCTGGCCGCGGGGATCAGGTGTTTATTCAGCTAAACATCAGGTGTTTTAATAACAAATTGGGCCTTTACGGTCTTTTACCTCCAAATCGCATTGATTTTCAAAATTTGAGGTTCAAATTTCAACGTTTCCCAGTCGGATTCCGTAACTTTTGATTTCACCAATGAAAAGAGCAGTTCAAAATTAGGGGGAAAGGCAAAAAACTATTTCGAAAATTTTGGAGATCAGGTCTTTTACCTTCACACGGCAGTTAGTACAGCAAAGTGTTCACACTTTTAGGAGGTAACTGACCGTACCTACCAGCACCCATCGAAAATTTCGTAGATATTAACATACCACGATCATAATCCTTGACAACATCATTATAATGTGCGTTGGGTCAATCAATCATCACATTCAAATTAACACATAAATCTACACGGTTTCCACTTTTTCTAATGTGTTTTTCTCTGTTGTTGTGCGTGTAGTGGGAACTATGCGACTAAATCAGATATTCCAGGAAGTACTGTTTTTCCCACCATAGGTGACATCACGATACGATAAGCATGATGGAAAATGATTCGAATGACAATAAACTTGTTATTTATGCGATATCTCTAGCTTAGCTTCGTTAGAAAATACGGATACATATGCTAGCTAAAATGGAAGACATACCTAAATTTACCTACCATTTCCCATACCTGTACTCTCAACTTATAATGAATGGTTCGCTCACCCTTTAATTAAAAACCCATAGTTTTCAGAAAATGAGGTGAGTAATGTTTAAGGTGAACAATATGGGGGACGACCATTGTATACAACTTTTTAGGGCTTTGTAGTTTACCCACATTTTTATGAATTATGTAAAGTTATCAGTTTCCACTCTCCGGTTTGTGGCGAAAATTCTGGTTTCGAGCAGTACCACTGAACTTACCCTCAAATTGAAAATCCTAACTTAAGGTCATTCGGGGAGGAAATGTTTTTCGAATTCCCACTTAATTAGCTAAAATCATTAATTAGGTACCAACCAATGAGATAACGTTCTGAGACATTTGTACTATTCCTGAAGCGTACATCTGTGGCATTTGTTGTACTGTTCATAAAATTTACTTCTACGGCGTTTGTTGTAAAGTTCCTGAAGTGCGCTTCTGTGGTAATTGTTGTACTGCTCCTGAAGTGCACTTCTGTGGCATTTTTTGTGCTGTTCCTGAAGTATTCTCCTTTGGTTCCTGATGTTTCTTCTAAGGCTCTTCCGCTAGTTTCGCGTTTTTCCACCGCAACCGGTGGAACTTCATTAGATTCCACCGTTTGATAAGAGTACATTTGCTCTCCTATCAGATTTCCCTTTGGAGCGTAATTGCAGACGATGGCATGCACATTTTTGTTGTGATCTTTGGGCAGACGCCATCCCATTTGCCGGCAGCCGATCTCTGTGGTATTGGCCCACAATATTTGAGAACCTTGGGCCCATGTGCCGTCAGTGTAGTATTTCACCAACTCTGCTTTATCTCTGGCTATAACAGACCATTTCTATAGTGAGTATACAATACAACATTTTAAGTTGGATGATGGAATGGGGTCTGCGCATGAGAAATAAAAATTGGAAAAAACCCATTAATTATGTTATTTGAGTCGCCATGACTAGTAAACACTATTTTTTATCAGGACAAAAAACTCCATGTGGGAGCAGAAATCGTCATGTTAAAATGGAATGTTTTGAATTTCGCGGGGGGGGGGGGGGGGGGTTACCTATTTACTTCCAGAGGTACGTACGTCACTTCCCCCTGCTGTCCCCTTAAAACCCGTTCGTGGATATTATACGTAGTCAGCATGGATGCGCTTCGACCGATCAGTGCGCTCCATTTCCGCGCGCATTTCTTCGAACGTTCACATTTCTCTTCCTCGAAAAAAAAAAAAAATATATAGGGAGACTACATAATTATGAAATAACCCCACTTTGGCCATTTGAATCGATCCCCTTTCAATAAAAATTGTAACAAAAAAAATCATGCGCAGACCCCATTACCACAGAACTCTTCATAGACTTGTGGGTAGGGTTATTTATTTCTAAGCTATCCCAAGCTGGTGCATGAGTCTAGCTTGGTGACTACCTACCTGGTCATACCTACCCCCAGATAGCAGAAGCTATTGTCATACGTTCAATTTCAATATAATCTGAGTCCTAGATCGACATAGAAGCGCTCAGATGCGGGTTTTCCTGAAAGAAGGACGAATTACTGGATCCAACCAACTCATAATATATTGATGACAAAAGTAGCTTGCAACCTTATTTCCTTCATATAAATAGAGACAACATTTTGGTTGTCACTTAACTTGTTCCAAAAGATCTGAATACCACACAATAGTATTGATTCATCGAAAGATTCATTGATCAAAACTAGTTGGATCCCAGTCAGCATCACTGAGCGCTCCAATCGGACCCAACTCTTCATTGTAATATGTCTTAGATTGAGTTGTAGGTACGTATTTCCGAATTTACATGTATAGTATACGGTTAGTTGAAAATATATTATTTCCTAGAAAAATAGCTGAGTAACAACAATTTCAGTGAAAATTTGCCTTTTACTACTGGCTCTATAATTTCCACTGTTGCAAAAGAACTCTCCTTGGAACACCCCAAGCCAAAACATGCTGTTCAGGATTTAGAATATCGAAATCGGGTTCAATTGGTCATCAAGAATTACCATTTAGATAATGATCCCAATGAACTATACGCTTGTGATATGGATTAGTCCATTAGTGTACTCAAAAGAGTAGGTACTCATCAAACATGTATACATTTATCCTGCTGTAAGTACATCTGGATGATTGCCAATTTACAAGCAATGAAAAACAAAATTTAATTCGATTATTCAATGACGACGATTTCTATCTATTCAAATATGTTCCTACCGATTATCTTCTCTTCAATAACGATTTCAGGTCATGTTTAAAACTAAATATAAATAATTGCTGCTACTAGTTACTCCTTTTATGCAAGAACATCGAAAATAATTACTTACCGTTGTAAAACGCATTCAACCAAGTATTGAAACTTTCTGTCACATCAAGTTTATTAGTCCCTGTTATTTCAATTGAGATCGAGTTCTGTCCAACCTCATTATACGATGTATGTCCCCTGCATTTATCATAGTTGAGAAAGCAGGATTTTAACGATCTTTCGGCGAATTTCTGGTTGTTGTCGTTCCAGGTCATGTTACTGGAAAAATGTCGATGGGCATTGGGCAATGTGTTACCTCTCACCACAAATTATAGTTGTATCCAATCCAATGTAGCATTAAAAATTCGACAGCTGTGATGTTTCTGAATGACGACCCATTTGAAGTTATGCCATCAATGTTATTTGCAACTTATGATGTTGTATTCTTATTACAGAATAGGAATTCTAGACTGGTTATACAGTGGAAAACCTCAATAAAATAGGTTCTAGGGTATTTTCCAAGTGTTGAAAACAATAATTAGGTATCGCAAGTACATTCAGTTGATTACATATAATTCCAAACGAGTACAAGATTATAATCAACCCTTCCCTACACGTGAATCGTTTCACTTTGCCCAATTAATTATAAAATACTGGAAGTTTACCAAAGGTATAAAGGTTATCCAAAGAAGTCGAAAAATAAGTTAGTACCTAAGTATTACACAAACGTGTCATGAATCATTGGTAGAAATAAATTAACTGACATAACATAAATTGCATGTCAGCTGGATTAAATGTTGTTGTTTTGTCCAATTTTTTACACTTCAAAGATGCATAAATTGTTGTTCAAACTCATTTGATTGATAGCATCCCAATCCCTCCGGATCCATTTCTAGTCAATAACATCAACAGATTAGAACGTTATAGGTACATTCCTCTGATCATCTTTCCTACTGATCATGTACAATTACCTACCAAAGTCATGATAAATTACATAGGTAGGTGTATTAAGATACAAGGCATATTTGTTATAGTCAATGGGTGAAAGTTGGCATTCTATCCAATGAATAGTCAGTCATTCTATAGAATTACTAAAACGGTCAGTCAATGTATGAAATGAAATTTTCAAATAACGAATTTTGTTATTCGTGCCTGCTTATTCGAAAAACGATTCATTTCTGTTAGCCTCCCTTCAAAATTGAACCTATTATGTTCTAAAGTTAGGTATGTCAAATCGTATCAAAAAGGTACCCACAAATTTGCTTATTTAGGTAGGGCATAGTGATTTGATTGTAAATCCCATTGTAAATCTGTTTGCTCATGGTATTGTAAGTTCGGCATTGCTGTCAGTCATGTCGAAGGCTAAAATTTTCATGTCATAAGTGTCAGTGTAGCTCGGAAGTTTTCAACAAGGATTATACCTACGTATATGGGTTTTCTCACTATCGTGAAAGAAGTTTTCAGGTATTTGGATCGGATGACATCAAAAATACCTACTCACGTCATTCGCGAAGCTTTCGGCAAACCGTGGTCACGGGCGTACTTTTCAGTAGTCATCAACTGCCGGACATTGTTATGAAGTTCCAACATGATCTCTTTAAGTGAGTCTGATCCCACAAGATCGTAATAATCGCAAAAATCTTTCGAGGGTCGGGGGTAACACATGATGTGCTTATAAGTTTTTCTTTGTACAGTACATTCATATTTCTTTGAACAATAATTTACGGAATAGCCTAAACTTGACTTCACAAGAATACAAATCAAAGCAACCGTGTACCACATTATTTTGTAACTATTTTCTTCTTCTTTGGATTTTTATTTTCATGCCCCGATCTACTATTTTCAGTTGAATCCGCAACCCGGTAGGTACGTACCCCCGTAACGGTAGATATGTGGAGGGGCTTGGAAGTCACTGTAGAAGCTGTTTACGTGTATTAATGAAGTTGTGAGGAAGTTGGAGTGGTTCACTCCAATAAATTCCTTCCTGCCTGTTAAATAATATTATCCAATAAATTTAAAAATGAATAAATACCTATCGTACCTAGTGGATACAAACCAAATAGAAAACCCTTCCCTGAAGTCGGTCACAGGAACATTTCGAAAGGAAGACATACTTAAATTCAACAAAATATATTTAAACAAAGACCTGAAAAATTACCAAAAATATTTAGAGCGCATAAAGAAATATATTTTTTGTGTGACTACATGTTTTCTATAATTTTACCAATTTATACGAGATTTGTCCATTTTTGAATGCATTAAAATAATGGTAGTGATTCTTTTAACGAGAAGGTATGCCTCCACCAGCAATAACTACAGTAGCACTTATAGGTAACTACTATAAATAAAAAAGTCAAAGTCCAAAGTTTACGCTCGAATATCAGGATTAATCTGGAATAATGGCTAGTTACTTATGTCGGATACATATACGTAACTTACTGCTGTCAACTACAATTAACAGAATAACATTAAGAATTATCTGAGAGAGAAAAGATATTTTATTCAGTTCATCTGTCTGTTACAGGGAAGCTCCTGACCTTCCTCGAAATAAAAGAACAAACGTAAGTCTGATGTAAATTTGTTATACCTACCATCAAAGTGATGAATTCATACTGCTTTTACAAAAGAAACACCATGATCATAGGTACCTATTTTATTATTTATTTTTTATTTTTACAAGGTTCGCGAAGTACAGTGCGGATCTATGCAGAAGGATTGGGTAACATATTTACTTTACATTAGGTAACATATTTAACAACATATTTACTCACCCAAGTTTTGATTAGTAAGGTCAAATTGATCAGTTGTTACAGCTGTTAAATTCAAGGGCTGCGCTGGTCTTCATTGCAAAGAAATCGCATTAAGATTAGGTTGATCTCGTAATAACCGCTGGGTCGGCAGGTTTTCGCCGATGAGGCGCCCAGCCGCGGTTATGCAACTGCTTTGTCAGTGGAAGCCAATTGTTCCCCCAAATATGGAACCGTTGCAGTATTTTCTCCTCTCAGTAAGTAATTCGCGTTCCGACGTCCTCCAAAAAAATGAGGCCATATATTCAGAAAAGGTCACAACAAACTTTTTTCTATTCTTGAATCTAAATTTATTATTAACATTAGTAAGTAACCCGGGATTATTTCCTCATTCAAGGTTCTCCCTAATCATGGTTAATAAGGTTTATTTTATAGCTATCTAAATGTTCTAATATTTTTTGCTCAACCTAGATTACCACCCTTCAAATCCGATCGTTTATTACCACCGACAGACCAACACGTCAAAAGGACGTACATACCTCAAAAATATTCATTTCCGCTGAAATTCTCAGGAGAATCAAGTGATCAATAGAATAATCCCATATTAAAACATCGGAACTTTATTTAGATTCACTTCTGATACATTTTATATTGTTGTTGAAATACAAAAATATGACTTTTGTGGGTTTCTCTTATTACGACGAAGATAAATCACAGTATGATTTGAAGGCTGAGTACTATTTAGTACCCACTACTCAATAAAAGGAACTGAAATCTTCTTCTTTCGAAATGAAAATATTTTTTCTTACAAATTCACAAATATAAATTTTGAAATCACGATTCTAAACTAAATTCTTGTAGGTACAAATTCTAACACTAATTACAGCTAAAATAGGAAATGAAATTTCCTCCTTCCACGATACAAATGAATAATTCATGTTCTTATAAAATTCCAAAGCCAGAAATATAACAGAAAAAATAAGGGTAAAATAAAAAATAAGGGTAACTCTCTAGCCCCTCGTGCAGTCCTATATCTTTTGTGGCATTCTGGACAAGCTTTTTGCGAATGCTCACCGCAAATGAACTTGAAAAAAGAGAGGCAAACCGATTTTGTCATTCTCTTCCTGTTGTTTGAACAAAATGAGTAGTAATGCCTCGCACCATCTTCAGCTTCTATTCGAAGACGCCTTCTTTCTTTATTTCCCTCGGGGTTTTGAATCCCCAAAAAGGAGGAAACAGTCATTCGCATCAGGGCCTTGGGAATGTTGAGGGTCAGTCGCGTGTGCATCCCCAATGTCATCATATTGGTTGCCAGAGACTATAACAATGTAAGGTCACTATCAACGTTGTCGATCAGGAATCCTTCTGCTTCCACTTCAGACGATGCGACCAATTTGAATTCTTCCAATATCTCCAAGTCAGTGAGTATTCTTCTTTCCCTTCTCTCAGCCATTTTTGAAAAACTGCAAATAAACCAAAGAATATTGGGAAAAATGTAAATGAAATGTGGGTATCCATTTACCAACCACCCGTCAAAACGAAGTGTATGGGATGAGCGCTTTTCACCACCCATACGTCGAAACGACTTGTACAAAATGGGCGCTCCTTTAAGTACGAGTCGTTTTGACTCCCTAGGTTTCAGAAAAAAATCATTGCTTACAGTGTCCTTACAGTGTGGCAGGTACAGCTGAACCCCTCGGCAGCTAGTAGACAACTAACCAGGGGTAGCATGGAAGCTGAAGCCGCTGCGGCACCCATTAACGGGAAAAGTTGCAAACTGATGGAAAAATACACGTCGAATCGACGTAGAAGTGGTAATCTAGGTGGTAATCAACCCCCCTGGATGGAAGTTTGACCTCGGACAGTTGACCAAAATATCTGGTCGTGATTGAAACTAAGTTTTTCCCACTTATCAATATTAGCAGATAGGTAGGTACTTATTTGTCAAGTGTGAATGTTGAAGTTTTGATCACGCTTGATCGTTTAGATCAATTACCATAAGGTTGTTAGCAAAACGATTCTGGCTAGGTCGGCAAGTTGTTACAAAAAGGCTTCAATTAGAATTTACTGGTAAAATATCTATGCTTTTCTCATCTTCTCTTTTCATCTAGAATCGATTCTCCTTCGTAATCAATACCCAGCAAAATCCGTCGCCGCTCTGTAGTCATCGGGTTTCGAGTACGTCATTTTTATTCATATCAATATCACTAAAGTTTTGCCATCAGCATGAAGAAGCATTGTGTACCACCATGAGTTGAAGTTTCAAAAGATTGGAGGAGCTCGATACAAAAACTGTTCTTGCACGGAAAATCGGCTAGTGATGGTAAGTATTAGACTAAATATCACATCGTTGAAATTGATGTTACTAGTACTTGCCAACTACTAAAAATGTTTACAACAGCAAATTCCACGCAAAGTAGTAACGTCAGTGAAATGCTCAGGTTAACTGGCAACTCATGCCAATTAAATAACATTTATGGGCAAGTGAGCCGCTACACAAGCGTAAAAATCAAATTATACGTCCTCCAATTATTCGTTTGACAAGGGAAGATTAGGTTTCCGGCGGAGTTGACAATTACTGGAGTCAATTTGTGGCGGATGAGGCAGCGAGTTTCGTACGCAACTGACACTACGTGGCGCTCTCTATAGAGGATGAGTAACCAGTTAAATACACCTTAACACTGTAACACTGATACGGGAACATCACAGATCGCGAGGCCGTTTCAGTTAGCAGTGTTCTTCACTGACGAAGACTCACCGGTATAAGACAAATCTCCCCCTTACATCCTCGTCCCATCAAAGCCGGCTCTTTTAATCTGCAAATCAAACATCTGGTCTAGTGCAATTTATGGATTAGGGTGCTTCATGAGCATACGAAGTAAATCACTCGAGATGAAGTTGAGGAAAATATTGTCAACAAAAAGAAACAGAGTCAATGAAATGTTGCCTATTTTCACGAAAATAATGAGTTACAAAAAGGGGCCAAAGGAACTGATGTAATTTGTTTTTCTCATTTTTCATAGTCATTTCTCGACCAATTTTCATGCGGTTTGGGGCATTCTTCTTGTTATTCAATTCTCTAGGGGTATCATCTGTTTTTAATTTTAATTTTTTGAATTTTTCACCTACTATTTTAAACTTAAGAATTGGCACAAAGGCACCTCATCCCCCCCCTAGAGAATGATAAAATAGGAACAATGCCGCCAACCGCATCAAATTCCGTTGAAAATTGGCTGAGAAAAATGAGAAATATGTGCAACGCTAATATAATATACGCTCGGGGGGGGGGGGGGGGGGTATCCGTTTTTTTTTAATTTATTGGTCCTCAGCTAAAATAATGTAGAGTGAGAGTTCCTATAAACTGGTCTCAAAATGGAATCTGGAAAATTCGGTCTCATACCCTTGGCCCCTTAAATCGATTTCGACGGTCAGGCCTTCATCAGTAACAAACAAGAACTTCTTCATGAAATTCTGGCGGTGTAGTGAGGCTGCCCTTAAAATTTCTTGTCTGTAGTGCCGAACGGTCGGACAGTCTGAACAAAAAATCAAAAAAATCAAGAGGCAAACAAAAAAGTCCCATTCATGCAGCATGAGTTGAAGAGCGAATTTTCAAAATTTGAACCCTTGTGGTACTCCAAAAATTCTAGCCAACGAACTCATCCTTTCGTTTTCAAAAATTTGCGTTTTTAGATTTTTGAATCCATTGCAATAGCTTCATTTTCTTCTAAAATTCGCCAAAATGAAACATTTCCAACAAAAAAGTTGGACAAAAATTTTACTTAACTGGAAGAGAATTTGATATTTGAATGTTACAGGAAAAGTACTTCGGAACTCACATAAACAAACATGAAACCAATTTCCTCTTGGTCTATGAGTTATACAACTTCAGAAAAATTTTATTTCGAAGGAGATACATTTTTCACCTTCCAAATACGGCTTCTGCAACCTTGTTTGACACGGAAGCAATATAATGGACAAAAGGAGAATCAGTTGTACGATTAGTCTAATTCTAATCTATTGATTATTGAATCTCGGCGCGGTTGAAGGGGACTTTCCCTGACAACGACCACCAGCTTTCATCGCGTGACCCCAACAGCTGAGCTGGCGGATGATGACCACATCCCACGTGGCCTCAGAGCTCAGTAGTATAAATACATCTAGACTGCTCGTCTCTTCGGTTTAAAACGCCTCACGCCAGTTTGCACGGACATTCTCTCCCGTTTATAATTTCCGGTTATGAAACAGATGAAACACTTCACTACGATGTTGAAAGGATGATAGCAAAAAAGAGGAGATCCGTGAAACAAGTGAATGCAATTAGATTTCACTGACGCTAAAACACGGGAAGAACACAAATAATTAGGTAACCCCAGGTGGGAATACTGCTGCCTTTGAGGATCTATGGGGAAATTCCCCCACTCACTCCAATGCTCTCATACAGTTTGGTCGTCTGAACAAAAACCCTTTTTGCAACAAAGTGCACCAAGTATCAGGTTCAATATCTTCTGCGCATATTTAGCCTACTTCCTTCTGCTGTAATCAATTTGCAATTCTCAATCGTGTTTTCGTTCATGTTTTCTTGTGGCAAACGGTAGTGTAGATGTACACACCAACTGAGATGACTGACAGTAACGGTATTACAAATTCAAACCAAGCATGCTGAGGACAATATGGCCTTCTCTGAAATCATGGAAGAAAATGGAGCTAAATCGTAATGGCTCCAAAATTTTGGTACCTATGAATAATTTTGAAAATTTTCTTCATGGAAATCCGTTTCAGACCATCGTAAAACGATTCCTGAAATTTAGTACTTTTTAATAAGTGTGTGATTATATCATGTGACTCCAGAGCATATTATCTGACCCTTGGATCAATCTGAAAAATCTGAAAAAATTCAAAACGTCAATAATATCACAAGAATGGATGGGTTCGTTGGTCAGCATTTTTGAGCAATCTTAGGGATCAGATTTCGGTCATAAATTCTTGGTGAAAATTACCACAGTTATCAATTCCATCTATATAGGAAAATGTGGTAAATTCGGATGGGATTTATTTTAACTTTTTGGTTGTTCCTGAAGTTAATTTTCGGAACTCCATTTTGAGTTTGAGATGTTTGGTTTATTTAAAAAAATAGCCATGATTATTTCACCTGATTTACAGGCATCTCAGGTAGTACAGTGAGTTATTTCATTAGCACTGCATCCTAACCTAAAAAATTGGTACGAAAAGAATAAAGGTACCTATTAATAATAATTTTGAATAGGTATTTATTATCTGTTGAAGATAATAACAAATCTTCGTGTGACTGATGCTGTAAGAAAGTGTTAGGTATACGAATAATGGTTGAGGCAATCGTAAATTGTGAAAATCGTGTAACTATCGTGTAACTATCGCTCTATATTTCTCAGTTTAGGAAAACGAAGACGAGCTCTCTTAGTTTCTTTATATTTTTGCTATCTACGAAGTAGGGGAAGACGGCAGAGAAAAACAGGTCTCAATGTCAGTAGACAATATGAGAGTTTGCGGTCACATTTCCGCTGATACCCGAGGATTTACAGGGACACGTGAAAGAGGGCAGGCGAGAAATCCTAACGGAGGTCGACTTCACGAAAAAGAAAAAACTACTGATATAACAGTTGCGATATACTCGTATAATAGTGACTGATGCATCGTGAAGGAAAACCTGTCTGGTTCACCACCGTGGGTTGGTAGATATTCTATCTTCTTTGAGAGCACATGATAATGTTCTACAGGAATAGAAGGGCGTAGCCTGAAAGTGGGTGTATGGATCACTGAGCAAATTTGTTAACTGGGCGTGGAGCTATCAAATTCTTTCGTGTCCTGGAAAACCCCTCCATGTTCCTTTTCATCTCTTCGACTCAGAATCGAACATAAATTAATAGTTCGGTGAAAAACAAAACTCCACAACGTGGCACTGATGGAACTCCATAACAAGGCACTGAGTCTTTATTTGTACTTTAGTCACTTTAGTTACTTTATTTGTACTTTAGTCTTTATTTGTCTTTATTGGTACTAACTGGATTCACAATAGAACCCCCGATTCCGGCCTTCCACATAATTCGGCCTGTCTAGGTCACCCAGAGGGGAACGATTCCGTGTTGTTGCTGTACTCATAATATGGAATTTAATTCAATTTAGAGCTCAGGTTTGGGCATCAAAAACGAATAATTATTTTCACTTCTTGTTTCTACTTCTATATAAGTAGGTCTGATCTACTACATAATATTTGAATTTTCAACTCCCCCTGATCACTTTACCGAGAAGGTCTCTCACTTGTAACCAGATAATTATGGAACAAGTTCAAGTGCACACATTAAATGTATACGATTTAGATCTTGCTGGAAAAAACATTTAAACGAATGTTTGTTCGTCCGGGAATCCTCTCAATATATTGTATACGCATTACAGGAATAAGGGGTTTCATCCATCTTTCCAAAGAATATTCAATGGTAGAAGTGTGGGTTACCGTAATAACCAGTCGTAGAGATCCCATGAATCATGAATCTCATCACTGTTGGGATTCATAGTGGCTATGCATGCATTACGTGATTCTTTTTACTGTTTATAAGACTGGGGAAAACCAGTATACATCGTGATGAAACTCACGCATATTACGGTATAGTCATGTGATCTTTATCTGACGAGTACGAGAATTTCTCAGAACAACTACTAATGATTTCTTTCGACTTAATGAGCCGATTCCGCTCGATATTGGAGGTTAGATTTGGGATTAACCTAACGGAGTTTATGCGTGGTGCTGCGGAAGCCTGGTGTAATGTTGTACGAACACCGACATCCTAACCTTCGTCCGATCTTGATGGAATTATAGGATGGCGGTTGGGAATTGGTACTCTGTGTACATTATGGTAGGTACCTACTTCATTTTTTAATGTCACAGTGATAATAATAATACTATGCAAGCGAAGACAGTGCGCCCTCTTGGAATAATTTTTCCATTCCTGACTTGACCCTAAAAAGTAAAAGTTAGTATATGAAGTAGGTCTAGTTGGGTATACAAAATTATAATAATTGATAAATGGACAAAAATCTAACTTAAATGCTTAACTATGCCAAGGACCTGGGATGAATTCCAATAAGATGCAAAACGATCACTTCAGCCAACCTTTCGGCACACAAAATGGCAATCATCAGGACATACAGCAAACCAACCGAAGAGCCTAACGGCTTATACACCTGACAAACGAAACATATTATAGTATATGTACAACATGTTGTCACAGAGACACAACGAGAATCAGCAGCTCAAAAGTGAAGAAGAATCGGAAACTGCTAATATTGACAATGAAGAAAACAAAACTAGAGTAAGAAGGTGCTGATGATCGCATTAAACGTGCCGAATGCTTGGCAGAAGTGGTACCTATATATAGTTTTGCATTTGATTGGACCCCATCCCCGATCATTGACATAGAATACATCATTCTTGGCTCGATATTATCATGAATCTGAACAAACATTCTGAAACACAGACAGATTATGGGGTTCTTGGCAGAATATGGGGAATCTGATGTGAAAGTCCAAAGTAGTGATGATGGGATGTTAAATCCTGGCCATGGCTGCGACTTTGTCAGGGCGTGGGTTATGGTGCCAGAAAAGTCCCACGGAGTTTTACGAGATCGGCATATCAGCAGATCTAAGCTGTGGTATCACCACCTGAGTTCTGCTGATCTCGTAGGTTCCTCAACTAGGTAATTGTCAGTTTATAAGGGCATTTCCTTTTGTCACCTTCGTCTCCCTTACCAACCCCTTCGTACCCTGGGTGCTACCAGCCTTTTGCAGTTCTTTTGAATAATAAAAAATAAATAAATACCTGGGGGAAGGATAGAAACCACTTGTAAAGGAACATTTTGGGAAGTTAATAGGTGAATAAATTTAGATTTTGAATTTCGGTTTATACTATAGGAAGCATTCAGCCTTCAAAACCCATATTATGGGAAATTTAAAAACAGGCGTAATAACTCCAAAAATAGGTACCGTTTTGAAATTTTTCCTACAAAACATTGAGTTTGCAACTTTTTTAGAAGTTGCACATCAGAAATATTAGTACAAAAATCAGTTTTCATGTTTTAAAGATGGTTCCAGTATTTCCTGAAAATATCTGTCCTGCAGGCGTTCGGAGGAGTTGAGATGCTGTCGTTCAATTATTCATAAGACAGGCGGAAGAAGCGATCCTCTTTCCTCCTCTTACTCGATCCCGACCTACCGGAATCCCCGTCGGATCAATTCTGGGCGAGAGATTTATAGCTCGGAGGTGAATCAGGTTCACAATCGGATTAACTTGGCATTCCTGATCCACTATCCCATTGACGAGGCGTTCTTACCGAACTCGGTAACTTATAATCACGTTATTTGTCAATTAATCTCACCGAGGAATGCGTTGATTTCTTGGTCGGTGAAGATAAGAGGGATAGTGCTTCGAGTACGTTGATGCTGCATTCCACTAATAAGTGAAACTATAAGTTTAGTAAAATGTATCCTTTAGTTTATTTTCACTATAAGTTTCTAACTACGACACTGACCATTGGTACACTCCAAACAACAAACAACTTTTAAAATCGGTACAGGTAGGGATACTCATATCATTATTTTTTGAAAATAGTTGAACCGGGCAGTGTATCTGGCGACCTGTGAATATTATCACCATCAGGATCCGCATGGAACACTAAAAGATCAGGCTTCGGAAAACTCCTGGAGGTGGAGCCAATCACTGGTGATCACTTCGAAGTGATGCAGAGTGTCTGACACCCCGAGTGTAAAGATGTAAAGATAACCGCACCAAGTAACACATTTCGTTTTTGGCCACATACTTTTGGCGAAAATTGACATACAATAAATAATAAATTCGGTTATTCCTTTCATACATATTATTATTTTAAACTCTTTCTATTTGCAAGAGACTCAGTTGTACGATTTTATCCTACATTCGATATTAAATAGTATTTTAATTAGATAACATATAAATTGTTAGATGAACAAAGACATTCTGAATTTTCATCATCTCCGCTCTTATCACGATCCTCCTCTTCTTCGTCGGGTTCCCACTATCGTGTCCTGATCTCCGATTCTACTTAACTTATTTTGAGGTTCCATAATTTATGTGTAGTAGAGTAAGATAAAGGAAGGTAGTTACATTACATCAGTCAGCTATGTCGATGTCTGAGTTTTTTAGATTTTATGAGTTTTTTCGATTTATGAGTTTTCCGATTTATGAGTTTTTCGAAAAATGATGGCAACCTTCCTGGGCAGGAAAATACTATCTTCCCCTTTTCCACCTAAAATTGGCGATCTTTGGTGACTCACATTCGGGTAAATGTGTTCGTCACTGATGGGGATCGTCGCCTGATGGGTTCACCAAGAAGTAAATTTTCAAGTGCAAAGAGAAGCTTGTATTATATCCTTGCTAGTACGGAAATCGGATAGTATTAAATATTATTGGTATGATGGGGAATCCCGGTTTGTCAGCATGTTGTATTTTCGACTTCAAATTCGGATTCAGTACCCTCAAAAACCCCTTAGTTCTGATTTCAGCTCAAAATTTGCATTTGGTTGGCCGTAAAACGGGTGAGAAGATCACGCGTGACGCGTCATCTTCTGATCTGATGAGCGGAGGATGTCGGATGGGGGACGTAATCTGTGTAGATTTTAAGGCGCTCACTTTCAATCATCGGATACACCACATACCTACATCTCCTTTTTTGAGAGCTCTCACTTAAATCCTTCAGCTTAATGAATAAAATGGAACAACCGAAATTGCCCATCCATCCAACTTGGCCTTTTTGATATTCGAAATCTACCTAGAACTGCGTATTTTCTCGGAATAGTTCCGAAGGAAATGTTGTTGTTAGAATCACTTAAGCAGTAGTTGTAAAAGAACATTTTCCGTAAACGTTTACTACTAAATTTTAAGTAAACATTATTTATCTCTGAATTACCATTATTTCTGATTCAACATTATTTGAACATTATTTCTGATCTCTGAATTACCAGTATTTCTGATTTCTGAATTACCATGAGGTGAATTCTCAAAAGCATGGTGAAGCTCCTGAAACTATCCGTGCTACCATCACGGGCTATTAATTACAAAATAAAGCCGTCTTTCATGGTTGAGCGGTTGGCTCAGTTCCTAGAGCCAATCCCCATCATAGCAGAGAAAAGCGAGAGGGTTATAGACATGTTGTTTACTCATTCGCTGGATGGTGGATGGTGTTCTCAGGGGACCTTCAACAAAAATTATCCCATGATTTTTCCAAATATACCCGCTTTATATTACCGAAATGTCAAAAACAGAACAATAATTAAAAAACCGATGGATATTATATTATAGTATATGCTATTTTGGCAGGAGTATACCACAACCATAGACTAGCGTAATAATAAAAAACTCCGACTAACGGATAAGCTGAGTGATTAAAGCACAAAATTCCTCAGAAGGTTTAGTCGAAAGGTGCTGTAACATATTTTCGTAGCCGGCGTCAGCCGACCAATATTTGCAGTTCGATAAGGGGATAGTCAGGTACCTACGCCAGGTGTCTTGCGCCATGTATTTACTTCAAACGTGTAAATACAGATACTATTTGTCAGGGTGGAATAAGGACGTAGGCAGACTTTTCAGGCACGGAACAGCGTTAGAAACGCTCGCCGTATTATGTCATAAAAGTAGCTAATAAGGTACCTACTTTATAATAATACTGGCATATCTCCATACTCTAGCAAAACTTCACCTGATGATACAAAAATGATAGCCTTATATGTAGTGACTGACGTATTTACCCGTGTTTCGGTTGTGATTGACTCGATTCCAGGTGAAAGAGAAGGGTCAGAATATTCTGTTTTAGCCTGGCTGAGAACTTTGCCATCGTTTAGCTACAAATCAAATCAAAATCGGTACATAAGTTAGGAAGGAGAAGATGATGTACAACCACCAAACAAACGCATAGACACCTACTCGACGAATTAGGGATACAGTCGGTACCTAACGTTTTGAAATATTTCACCCACAGGGGTAGGACATTCTTCACGATACTGCAAATCTCCACAAATAGATACCTACTAACTCAAATACCGGTTCCAAATGTTAACCTTCCTAAGGGGTTTATAGACTCTACTCTAAAGTGTAGAGGCAACAGAAAACATTTATAGAAGGAAGGTACTAACCCCTCCCCCTTGATGAAAATGTCACCGATCTGTAGAAACCTCGATCACTCAACTTTTGCTGAGTATATTCGAGTATAATACATACTATTTAGGTAATTTTGCGTTTATTCCCCTTTTTGGAAAGGAACTCAACTTTTGCAGAGTGTTTTCGAGTATGATAAAATAGTATTTAATTTTGGATGTATTTTCCAGGACTGAGATTTCGAAGACACCCGAAATAGCCGGTGAGGCTCGCCTGCGACACTGAGATGGCTTCTCACTGACGAAATTCGCCCTCCAGTTTCGCCTCATCGGGTAAGTCGACACCTTTCTTACTTCTCTCCTAACATGATTTGCCTGCCATCTCCCTCCAGTTCCATTATCAATGTCTCTAAATCTAACACCTCCCGTATTTTAGAGGTTCCGAATAAGCGCTAGGTGTCGGATGTGTTTGTTATGGGATTATAACGTTTCCTACACGCGATGGAACCCATTCAAGCATCACCAATCTAGTTGGAGGGGAGATATAAATATCTAGGCCTCTGCTTTCATGGAGCTGAGAAGGTAGTAAATTAATATCAATAGTAATTTTGCATTATTCAACCCTTGGATGTGGGGATTGTCCAGCTGAATGTAAACAATCTGAAAATATACAATTTATTGAAAGACGTCTACCCTATTATTATCATAACAAAACGGTGACAGAAATAATGATTTCGCTCTTGGCTACTCATTGCTTCAAGCACTTGAATGGAGGAGAGATCGCCAACGGCTAGACGGGATAATACTGGGATGTGCGGTCCCGGTCCACAAACGGTCACCCATCCAAGTGCTGACCATGCCACAGCTCTCACGGGGACCTGTTTATTCTACCATATAAGGCCGTCTGTTCATAAATTGAAATATAATCAATTTGAACGGCTTTATTTTAATCATCACTATACAATCTTATCATATCATGAAATAATTAAGATTTATGGCAAATATTTAAATAATATTCTTACCGACTGAAAAATGAGAATTGGCTAAGTGGTTTGATTTTTAAGGCAAGATTGGGGCTGAAATACCCATAACCTATAGTAGGTGGGGTGCGTAAAGGTTAGGATTGGGAGTCTATTATAAGTCTCTATACCTATAAACTTGCTTATCTGGATCCTATAAACACTAAAGTTAATTAGAAAATAGTCGGATGACGAATGATAAGGACAAAGAGAATTCAGTATCAGATATCCCAAACAATCTATTTCCAGGAGATGCTTCAACAGAACCACCTACATTGAGATTCAGGGTTCAATGCTAGAACAATAGTCTGAATGGGCTCGAGCTCTAATTTCTTTTCAACTGCCGGAGCAGGCGATTGGGTATTCAAAGCTCGTGTTACTGGTAATCCTCACAAAAACCGTCCCCGACTTGCTCAACTCGCTCCCTTAGTAGTCATGGAAATAAAATTACTCGAGGAAAACGAAATGAAGGCAGTCGTACGGCTACTGGAACTTGTGCTTGAATACACAACTGTTTGGTGGAAGTGTCCCAGTTCCTAAGTGAACCACTCATTCATATGCAACAGGAACAAACAACTACTCATCTTGCCGATTCAGTACTTGTACGAGTAGACTTGGTTCATTTCAACTGGGTCACATCTCGAAATTTCACCTTTTCTTTCGTACAGATAGAACACTATGTGTCTTATTCAAATCTTTTATTGTGATTATTAGCGAACTTCAGTGAGCAAGAACTTGATCGGATAGAAAACAGATACTTACTTAGCCGTAGGCACGGACCATTGAGTTGAGCACAATCTACGTATTTTGTCCTTACAGATGAATATACTAGCACACAGATCTTTTGAAGAACATACTTAATTGATTTGTTGTTGTTTGGGGACGTTACAATTCTTGCTAGGTATTACAAACTTTGGAACATTTCAAAACTTTTGGTATTGAGTGCAAAGGCTTTCATTTCTCGGTCATATTTCTTAATAACACTTCACCACCAACCACGAAAATTACAGCGAATTGGGACTCATAGTTCAACGAACGAAATTGAAAATTCTAGTATGGAGAAATCAGCGAACCGTCCAGAAACAGGTTACCTAATTAATTTTTTAATTATATATTTCTTTCAATGATGTTCATGCTTTATGGGTCAACATTGTTGCAGTCAAAATAATAACAACTTAATACTACTTAATAATAAAAAATTAATACAATATTAATTTAATAACGATGAGTTTTTCATAAACATATTTATGCAGAGAAAACGAACAAAATTCGCGCAGTTGGGATACTAAAGACCATTCCTCAAAGGACGACCCTTTGGTTCAAGTATTTATTCAATCTTCTGCCTCATAAGTACCTTGTCTCTGCTGTGCCTCGTTCGAAATATCCGTATAACCAGGGAGCAATCCGTAATAAGTCATTTGATAAATTGTTTGGTCAATTTTGGAGGAAATGACATTGAGAAAGTAAACACTTCGATCGATTATTAGACTCTGAGTAGTTCGAAACGCTCTCCACAGTCCCCTCGTTCTCTCTGCACCTGGAAAGGCGTAGTAAGGAGTCGGTAAAATATTACATGCGGTGATTAGTCGGAGGTTGCTCGAGTCGGTACGTCAATTAATCAGTCTGAAGGAAACACGAGGAGAAATATGACATGACTTGATTGGTAGACTGTTATGGGATTCGTACGCAGTGAATTATGAAGTGAGTCGCATGTGGGCCAAGGTTTCTAGGATTATGAGGTTAGGTGCACCGAGCGTTAAACTCACATAACTGTGCAATTCATTATAAATAATATGAAATGGAGAGATCAAATGTGCGAATGGAGAACAATTCATTATATTGGATTGTATGGAACATGCAAACTTCTAACCACGACCTCACTGTGACACTGTAGGTACCAACATACAACACTATCTACGCTGCACCAAGCCTTACCTGTATAATAAATTATTATAGCCACACTACGAGTGACTAGGGGAACGAAAGGAAACGACCGCTTCTAAAGTTAATTGTTTGTATCTACCTAATGCAGTTGCGGCTTATTAATCACACAACATCATCCGAATTCAATATTGGCCAACACCAGATACGAGCTCTAGAAGATAGGCTAAAATTGGAGAAGATTTCCCGGGAAAATTATTCGTTGTCGAAAATAATGTATGAGGCACAAATCAGCAGCCATGTCAGGAGTAGGTACTCAGTAAAACAAACGAATTTCCATGAAATTATGTTATTAAATAAATATTATGGGGCCAATTTAATTACAGCTGTATTATTTTGATTACTGTACAGGATATCTAGGTATGCGTATGACGTCACGCTCTGCCCCAAAGAGCAAAAATACTCTACGTACCGCCAACTCCATATTGCCACCCAAGTGATAAGACGTTTTGTTGCCAAATCCTGGGCGGGTACGCCAAGTCATACCACCCGTATATTGAATTGATAGAAATCAAGAAATAATTCCCTATCAAAATACATTATTGGGTACGAATACAACTAGAATGAGTAAACGGGCGGAAAAGTAATATCATAGTGTTGTGAATGCCACCTACAGGTTGCGCAAAGAGCAACAAAGTCACAAATTGGGCAAACACGTATTTTACGTTGTTTTATTTTAGCTATCTTGCAGACGACCTATTACTGCTAATAGAGGTGAAGCAAGTAATATTCTACATGAAGAAATATTTCTACACTTCTTCGTCTTCTTTCTTCTAGTAACGACTCCTCTACTTATTTTTGTGAAATATTGTGCAAAAAGGTATACCTACTGTGGTGTCATTTGGTATATGATAAAAAAAATGTATAGTACCTACTATGCTACGGATGTTAAAAAATCGAGTGAGTTTTAAACTTCGAGATTGTCTTAAAATCAATAATGATTGATTTAACTCGATAGTGGAAAACCCAACGAATTAATGTATACAAAAACGCATTTCGACGAAGATTTTCAAGTTGTTCGCTTATAGGCCCGGATCTTCAATAATTAGGTACCTACCTATATTGAATTACCTATACAATCTGTATTGAGTTGGAGACTATTTTTGTAGTCCATTACAACTGCACGATACGAATTAGATTGTTTTGTGGTCTCGTCCACGGGGTTGTGTTAAAATGGCTCTGAAAGAAAGAACAGGAGGAGACGGAGAGACGAATTAATAATAGCTGCGAGATTCCCCAACTCATGAATCAAATTGATGCGTGTTATTTAAATAGTGAAGTTGTAACACTGTGATGTTTGCTGAATACGTGACGGCTTTCTCAGCTGACAATATTCGCATCCTGAAACGCGTGGTCTCTGTGATCTCGACCCAATTACTTATTCACGGATCATCAGACACACTTACCACTGTAAACAGGAAATGAAGTGAATTGTGGAAGACAGAGGTCCAGACGAGACGATGATGCACTCGTCTAGGAGACATTAATGGAAAGAGACACCAACATAACAATTTGCAACAAGCGTGTTAACCTCGGCGACCTCAATCATCCCATTTGGTGCCAGCTTGTTTATTGTAAAAGCTGCTCGCTTGATGGCGCAAATTATAGGCAAATGGATGTTAGCCTTGGAGTCCCATACCTTCTCAGTAGTAAAAACAAAACAACTCGAGCTTAATAAGCATCATCAATTCATTTCCAATTAAACACCCAAGGATAGCAGCACGTGTTGTCGGTGATTCCCCCTCATGAATAGATCGAAGTGCTTTGCAAGACATCGGAAAGACAACTGGGTATCAGAATTTATTCAGTAAAATTTAATTTTTGGGGACAAATTATAATTTATATTATCACTGCAGTTGAGAATCTGTAAATTGAGTATGGTTGTGCATCCCTAGTCTCCTGCAGGGATCTACCAGAAAAAGACAATCAGGTAGAGTCATCCATTTTGTTCTGTCTGGTTCGGTGAACCCCGAAAATAGATCCATTAAGTACGTTCCGATCGGCTGTCAGACAGTTCACTGCACTGTCAAATTACGATAATCCAAGAGCTATAGAAGTTGGAGGGCGCTGGCATGGATAACAAGATCCGAGTCGTTCCGACCGCGCATTGTAACCCTGACATTATCCTCACCCGGAGGAAATAAGTTTGCAAAAACGCTACAAAAACAATTGCAAACGAGGAATCACGATGCATTGGTGGTACCAGAAGAAGTGGACGGCTCGCCGACTGTTTATGTAACCTTGGATGTAACGTGATGGGTAACTTTGGTTTAGAGGCATGGGTAAATGGTTTGGTTAGCGGCGAGACGGTAACCACAGGCGACCCCTCGCGAGTTCGAATCGAACGTCCGATTAGTCACGATATTTTAGCTCGTTCAACTGATGTGGGAATCGGAGGGTCAGTTAATGCGAATGATTTCGAATGAGGGCGACGTCTGGCGCGAAGCTATATTAGTACCTATTCTTCCCGGTGAACACGGACATCTTCGTCGTTGATTACAACGTTCCATGAGACAGGAGGTTCCTACCCTAAAAAGTAATATCGTCTCCATACAGATTCACCTCTATGAAAGCAGCTTACCAAGAAATACATGACTTGCTCCGTTCGAACTGCTACGCCGATATTGATTGAATTTTTCGCAAAATGATATTTAAGTTACTTGAAAAGGTCATAATCGGACATTTTTAGTGACGCTGATTGAATAAATACGTTCGTGAATAGGGAATAGTCTAGCAAGTTTACAGCTTTTCACATAAGGGCGAGGGGCATTTGTGACGAATTCAACGATACCAGAACCATTTCCGTGAGTTCAGATTTAATCGGAAAAATTCGTTGAAATTCGATACCTTCTAAGAACATGGTAATAATTCCATAGCAAAAACATTGGTTTTTCAGTTGATTGTCAAGCACATCGGTTGATGGTATTATGATTACGCGTTCGCATTGTTGGAGTTGAAATGTACTGATGAAGATTTTCAATGATATCTCAACGACATTGTTTGAAACACATTGTGTATTTTGCTTAATTAGTGAGGCTTTCATGAAGGGTTCATGAAGGGGTTGTCTGCTACTAAGATTAGGCATAATTCCATGAATGCAAACCAGGAAGAAGCGCAAGTAACTTTGAACGCAAAACTTACGTTGCTTTTCACACTCTCCGGCGTGAAATACGAACAAGTGACTCTTCAATCCATTTCCTTTTTCCAGTGAACTTTCTTTTTGCGTAACTTGATCGACATGTTCTTTCCAGGATGATGAAGTGTGGACCCCTTACAAACCATGGGTTAACCGGCTACTAATTCTATGATCATTATGTTACATACCTTCTATGTTCATAATCCTTTCTTTAAAGTCGGGTAGCGAAATACATTAGGTATCTATAATGTCACAAAAATTACAAATAAATTATGTAATATTTTCTAAACCTATTGTGTCCTGTGAGGCCAAAGGTTAAAGATGTGATGAGATAAGTACCCAAAATTTGCAGAATTGCTGCAACAGTCCTACCTGTTCCCTGAAAAAATAAGTAAGTAGATCAAGTTTCTTGGTTGAGTGGATCAAAGTATGTTTTTGGAAGCATCTTCTTCACGACCTTTCAGCATTATTTCTCTACAAGAATACAATGATAATTGGGCTTGGCCCCGTAAGTACTCAATATAAATGAATAAATAAACCTAGGAATCCCTCCCATATCCCCAATTAATATGTTCATCATAGTAATTATCTTGGAATCTACCGCTTTCATCCGACAATTAACATCAGTCGAGTCGAGTGGTTTAACAACATACGGGGGGCTGCCCACGACACTCCCTCATCGCGTGCTTGAAGGGTTCCGTAGTCTCGAAAATAATAATAAAAACCTGAGGAAGGGGAACCTTTCAAAACGGAAAGCGGCCTCAAAAGAGGGGTAAATTGTTGAATGGAGCGTATTTGCGTTCATTCTCGCCTCATGAGCTGTAGGCGGTTCTGTCGACTATTCAAAACGCACCCTCCGTCGCATCGGCGTCCCCCGCTGATGTCTTTTTTGTTGGAAGGATCATTTCGTTGTTCGACCGCCCCAACCACCGTCTGGGAGGTTACCTATAATTTTTTTCGAAGATTTTTTTCAATTTCATTCGACTCTCCTCCGAAACGGTTCGTTCCTAATCATTTGGATGAGCAGAAAACCTTTGAAAAAAAGGCTTATCCCAGCCCCGGGTGAAGATGTGGGTGTGGGCCGAAACGATCTATACCCAGGCAAATAACTGAATGATTTGGTCTTGTGGCAACTGTACCTATGTGTCGAGTCAGGTATAATCATGGGACCCACCGATTCTTATCAAGTCATTAGAGATTCATTAACCGCTTTGTGTCGTCTGGAAAGATCCCGGTAGCGGCAGAAATCACGAGTCAACATGTCATCGTTAGCACGATGTTTTAAATATAATATACTCATCATAGCCCATTATGATTTCACGGTAGCAGCGTAGATAATTACCTACGTAGTTGGTATCTCAGATTTCTATTAACGAATCACAACGTATCGTGAAATATCGAGCACGGAATGTATAGTGGTCGGATAGGCAAGATATTGCCGACACCAAGCCTAGACTCACAGAAAATCAGCTCAGCAGTATCGAATTGCAGTCTGGGCGGGTTTTTTCTCAGCCGTAGCTCATTTTACTGCGGTGAGTGAACGTTTGCACTTTTTATCCCAGTTGATTCACCGATTGGGGCCTGCATTTTGACAATTTTAACAACATAATAATATAATGTATATAGGTACTGAAATCGGAGGATACAAAGTTGATTAGTCTAAAATATATAAATATTTAGAAAAAGTGTGGTAGTATAATAAGGTCTCCTAGAAATCATGTTGTCATCCAAGTAATGTTCATTCCGAAATGCTGTAGTCTGAAAAGTTCTCCATTATTCGTTTGTGCCTAAAAAATTATTCCCCGAGAATCATTCTTATTCCTCTTATGATGACATCCTTCAGTACAAATGCAAGGTTTGGGGTTGTTTAAATAAAATCTCCCTTTCATTCCACAAAAAATAATCACAGAGAGTAATTTTATGACTGTTCGGTTCAGGCGATCCCCTCTCATAATTTTGTATAGAGGTGGCTTGGTGTCTCTTAATAAATATTACTATCCAATTGTGTACTTTTGTTTTGGTGTATCTGAGATCTCTGGTCAAAATCCGGTGCACAATTGAGTAAGACAATCCAAGAGCACCAGGAGTAATTCCGAACTACTGAGTGCCTTGGACTACTTTCGAAAGCCTGTTGAATCACTTCCACATTAATTTTCAGGTGTCCGAACAATACGTTGTGATCCATTATCTTTTTTCATGGACAAGTCAGTCTTCCGGCATAAGTATTCGCCCATTTCAATGATAATTCGATGAGGAACACTAGCGTTACTATGAATATTGAAATGGCGTCTGAACTCTGAACCTCGCTGCCCGCCAGCTACACGATGAACACTCTTGAAAAAAGTTTCAACGGCGAAGCTAGCTGTTCGGCACCTCACCGAGCCCTAGTGATGTGGTGACAACTATAAATGCTAGTATCTGATGAACAAAACGAGTAGCCACCGACCTGCCTGTAACTCGCCCTACCAAAGTTGCGCCTATTCCAAAAACATCACCGGCCCAACCTGTATAATAAATATTCTTCCAGTGAAGTTCTTGAAATTCCGATGATGTAGTAAGCACAATGAGTCCAAAAACTGAGTTGAGCCAAAAAGAACTTTGATTGATAATATTGAGGACTTGGCTTTTCACAAATTATTATTATTTTGAAAATGCAAGTGTTTTTTTTTTTTATGCCCACCGTATACCCCCTCCCCGCCCACTCGCAAAGCAAATATTATTGGATAATGTGATGCAGAACATACTGAAGATATGCTTGAGTCAAACAGTAGGAGAACCAACCAAATCGGTTGAAATTTAAGTCTGGGCAATTCACCCAAAATTTCGTCACACCTATTGCATGTGCTTGTATGTGTATGGCAACATTTCGTGTGCTCGGCTTCTATGTGCTTGTGTATCGTATTCATACTAACACATAGAGACATACATAATAGGTACATAGGAACAGTTTTCCCATTGATTTGGATTTTTTTAAATTTCCCTCTCAGGGAACGTTTGCACGATTGAACGGTTGAAAACATCCTGAGGGACATCCTAAGAAGGAAACCGTACTGCGCTGAAACTTCCTTTTCTTACGTAATACCTACCACATCGCAGTAAACTACCCAAGAGAGTTCTAATGAAATGTGGGAATGTAGTTTTCCCTGGGTAATAACACTTCAAAAGTGAACATAAAAGGATGGATATATAAACCACACCCTGTTATTTAATACGGTAATTGCTACTCGACTAAATAAAGTGAAGATAAACTCGAAAGGTAAACTGTGAATCATAAAATCTGTCGGCAGAAAAAAGGTTAGATAGGTGAGAAGTTGATTCATGTTTAGAGCAGGCTGAGTGGAAGAGAGGTTGTCGTAGACAGTAACTTCATAAAGGTAGGTAGGTACTCGTACCCGGAGAGCTCGGTTGGAGCCTACGCTACAAAGGCCTCACAACTCAAGGAATGACTCAGGTTGGTCTCCAAACTTCTTCTTTTTACCTTCGAACTGAATCACTCACAATTAAGTTTTGGTAACCCATTTCAACAAAAAGAAACAGGAGCTAATTGAAAAATGTTGTCTATCTTGACGCAAAAAATTAGATACAATGTTAGGTCATAAACCATAACATACAAGAACTGAAGATACATGAAAGAGAACACAGCTTATTAAAGTTTCCTTCTTCTTGTGACTATGACTATATTATAGGTACAGTCGCGGGAGAAAGGGAACTTCAATCCTCTTGGTCGAGCAAAGGGAAGAGGAGGAGTAAGCCGATCAGGTGCAGACAAAGTGAAAGGGTGGGAAGTGGTGGTATAGTTGGAAGGGAACTTGAATGCTATTGACTCCCCGACGTGAGAGGGAGCAGGGAGAAGTAGCCGATCCCAATCGGAAGGCAGAAGAAGTGAAAGGGAACCAGTGGTCAGGGTAACAATATGGAAGGAGAAAACCAAGGAATGATGGTATTAACCATGAAATATGAATAGGGATCACCTTTTTTATCAACTCACCTAATACGAGCTAGTAGGACTATTATAATAGGCCATGGCCCCAAGTTATGGGAGAAGATTGCGTACTATGCTTATAAAACGATGATGACGCTTTAGAAACTTCTTGAGACTTTTCATTGGTCTAGCAGCGCTAAACGCTCTGAGCCTTTCCCGCTTATGTAAAATGCGCTGATCGCGAGAAACGCTCCAAAGTCCCTACGTACAGGACCTTAGTCATCCACAGAGTTGTGCGGCCTTAGTATCGTCGGCTTCGGCCTGGTCTGGCAGGGAACAGACATCCTGAGAATATGAACGACCAGACTCAATGTTTTATCGGACAAGCGAGCCCGTGGAACGGACGAGCAACCGAGTCACGTGCGTTCTGGAGGGCGATGAAGAACTGGTTCCGTCGTTGTGACTTGCGAGCTGAGGCTGGACGAAGATCGTGAGAGGATTGAGGTATCACGTTTAGGATCGCCGTTCGGGGATGCAACGCTCATAACGGCGCCGGTGATGCGATTCAGGCACGGTTTTTTTGTCGTCCCAGACTATTACAAGGAAGTGCGGAATTTATCATGTTGTCTACACTCAATAGCTTACCTAGTTTAGAAAGATGGTTCATACGCATGGAGAAAAAACAATAACTTTCTCCATAACTACAACTTCCACATATTTGTACAGAAACGTTTCCACCAAAAGCCGAGAAGCTGAAATAATTTGCATAACATATTTTACTGGCATTTTGTTGCCGAGCCTTGTGATTAGTTATGGGAGGTGAATTATTTTTATCGTCCATAGTTAGAAGTTTCACTCTCATATTACGTTGTAAACCTTCCTCAACAAATTTGGTTCATTGTCTGTCCGTCTGTGTGTCCGTAATCCTTGCCATATGTATACCTCCCACAATATAAATCTGATTTCGTTGGAATTTGCAGGTATTGTGTGCGTTAGGCCTGAGATAAATTAAACAGTTAAATTAACTAACTTCCATCGGTCACGTTTCTCTTTACTCATAATTGTGGGTTACCATAACTCATGTAAAATCCTTCCTATCACAACAGATGGCTGACAAGATGAATCATTGGAAATTCAGATGGAGAAATAGCGAGAAAGGACGGTTGGGAGGCCGAAATGTCAACCAGCTATATCTCCCCATAGGATCACAATGATATCCAACTCGATGAATCACTTATGAATGCGGTTGGAGGTCATGTTTCCAGAATCAATGCTAATATCTTCGCGGAATACGTTGGCAATGGCGAACCCCTAATAAGGAACTAATCATGAGAAACCAATATGTGAAGCTTTCCAATGCAAGTGGGATGATATAACCAACTGCGTAGCGCGTTGAGTGGCTATGCTAAAATACGGCCAATATTTTCCTTCCTTCAAAATATCATGCTTCAGGTCAAGAAATTCATTGAGATACACAATGCAGGAAGGTAGACAATTTGATTTATCGATGCATGTTTTCTGCTTTCTTTTCTTACTTACTTCCCTTGCCTGACCCGGAGAGTAAAGGAGATGCACCATTGTACCTATAGCAATCGTTCAAAAAAATTCAAAAAGTACCATAAGTTAAGAGCGAATTTTCAAAGGATTATTATTTCTTCCTCTCGTTCCTCCACCCCATCTCCTAATCTTCTATCAACTTTAGGATTGGCGTTGGGGCTTCCACAGCATTTTTTCTTCAGTACCAACCTACGAGTATATTGTGCTGAAGTACGGATGGTTGTTATTTTAGATGGTGATGGTGGGTTATTTATTCTCTTGTTAAATTCCAATGGTTCATTTTTTGAAAGAAATCAGATTATTTTTTTGCATCAGTTCTTTTGTCGTACTATCTTGTCATCCAAGAGGGTATGGCACAACATGATAGCTCCCACATAAATTCAAGTACTTGAACAAGAAGTTCGCTATTGTGTTGAGTCAACAGACATGCAGACCGAAAGACATGAACGTCCTTTGGTAGACCCGGAACCAAATTCGTACCTTCTTGAAAGTAGGAATAGAGTGAGAATATGGATTGTACCTTCCAAAACTCTCGAGAAATAATTCATCCATTCCATTAGAAATGGATAATTTTCTTCTTGTTCAAGCAGGTTCCACTACAAAATAATCTGTGAAAAAAAAATGCAACGTTATCCACTTCTTCATTTTTTTAAATTTAAAAATCCTGCCCATGTACAATCCACGTGTAGGTAACCCCATTATCGCAACGTGACATCGTGTTCCTGATAATCCTAATTATCTACCACCAATTGTTAACATCTATCTAGCCCAATAATTAGGAAGTCATTGATGGGTGTATCTTTATTGTGAAGGAAATATGCGTCCACCTACTTCCTACGGGAGTTACACGTGTGGAACGAAAATAAAGAAGACTTACGAACTAAAATAACTCGATAGAGGATGAACTCGGGTGACTCAATCTCGATAGAAGATAAGTCCCGTGTTTACCAGGAGATCACCATCTTGGCACCCGGAAGGGATTGTTTGGATTGATCTACTCATAGTCTACCCCGTGTGAACAGTAGACGTACAGGCATGGGATAAGATGACCATAGAAAAAGAAGAAAAATAAAATGAAAAGGAAACGAAATTGAGAAAAAAGACATAATATTATAGATACAGCATGGCATGTTATAGGTGCCCATATAAAAAGAAAGATGAAAAAAGAAAAAGAAAACAAAATTTCAAGAAAAAGAAGAAAAAAGAAATAGATACTTAGTAAATTGTAGAAATTGAGGTTGTATACATTTTTTTAGAAATAGATAAGTGGTTCCGGAAATGTCATTAATCGTGGAACACCCAAGAATAAACCATTAGAGACTGTGGGGTCACACAAATAATATGAAACAGTCTTCCAATTTGGGTGGGGATAGCTTCCACACTTATGGCAACGTGGTCATATAGAAATCGGCGCATTAGGAACATAAAAACGCTTGATCATGCGTACAAGCTACCATTGGCGATGGAATTCATAGGGGACTCCCTAGGAGATAACTCGCACAATCCTTCAAAATATCACCGGAGTTGTTCGGTTGGATTTATGGAGTTATGCAGATGGCAACAAATTCCAAGGTTGCAACTGATCTTAAACTATAACTTATTTTGAAGGACGACATTTTGATGAAGAATACCTTCATAGCGTAGATATTGTTCTTCTGTGGTCAAATAAATTACGTCTACGATTTTATGTCGTTCACCATCATGTGTTTTTCGTAGGGGAACCCCACAGAGGCGTAAGAGGCTTAACTGTATTTTAGTGATCTTCAAACGTCAATGATGATGATGATGATGATTGGTCTATGATGAACATAGAGAAGGGAATACAATTTGTGTCTAACAGCAAATCGTAATTATTTCGGCTCACGTTCAATTTTCGAACGAATGATTCTGATCGAAAACCAGAATAACATACTTGAGTAGTACATAAACTTACCTACTTCTGGAAAGCACCCTGGAGATAATGATGACAATAAACCTATTTAAACGGCCTATGATAATTACAAGTTTTTCAACAGCAGGAAATATCTTTCCATTAGACGTTCTAGCGGCTACACGGCGGCTCCGTTCATCACGACAACCGATTATGACAGGGACGACACGATTCAGTCATTAGGAGGCGAGGGACCTCCGGAAGTTTGTAGATAAACGACGGTATAATCGCCATTAAGAAGGTACGCGGCCGCCACGTGCTTTATTAGGTTGGGTTTCCAAGAAAGCTTTTCATGTGAGGGGAAACTGTTCTGGAGTCTTGGATGCATTTTTCTGAATTTCACTTGGTTCTCATCCCCTAAGTCTGTCAGACACTGACAACATTATTTCTTGATGAAGCAGCTCCTGAACCCCCCGCTTCAATTCCCAATTTGAACCAATTGGGTAATCCTTTCAAACGAAAAAAACGGGTTTAATCCTCCCAAAATAAATTTAAAAAAAAAAAAAAATCAATTAAGTAAAGTAAAAAGTAAAGTAAGCAACCATTTCAGGCTGGATTTTCGTCGGTCTGCCACTCCCGGAGTCGCGGACGTCATCAGCTGTCCTCCGAAGGGAGGGTCAGAATTTTTCTTATGATTTCGCTCATGGCTACTCCTTGCCTCCCCCCTTGAGTGGGGAGGGAATCGCCGACGGCTCGACGTGAAAATACTGAGATGTGTGGTCCCAGCCAAGCAGGCGGTCACCCATTCAAGTACTAACCACGCCGCTGAAGGCTTAACTTCGGTGATCTCACGGAAACCGGTTTATTCCACCAGATAAGGCCGTCGGCCGAAAATCAAGTATTATCTGAGTAAAAGTATACTTATTACATCGATCTTGTTATTCAAAGGATAATTAGTTTTGTTCTACGCCAGATTTTAATCTGTCGTAGAACAAAAGTAATTATCCTTCCAATAACAAGATCAATATGGTGTTCTACGAACTGAAAAAGAACACTCTCATCAAAATTCGCTTATTACATTATTATTCATAATCAAGTACCTACATTGTACCAAGTAATAAATGATTTCCATTCTTTACAACCAATCGGTAGCTGCTCCAGCTGTTTCCATTCTTCGAAAATAATTGTACATCCCCTCTTATTTTAAACCTTCAATTTTTCTGTAAAGCTCTAAATTGATTGGGTACTATTACATTCCATGCTGCCAAAGTCCGTGACGTGTTTTAACAACTTACCCAAGTAACGCAAAACTGAAGGTATCAGAAGATTGGTTGGTAAAACTAAGCAGCTCAACATGAGCAAAAACATGTACAATTTTTTACAATTTCATTCGTAGTGGGTTTGTTTTCTCAGTATCTACCTAGGTATCTAATGTAGATGACAACGTTCGTGCAAGAATGTTGTCATCCAAAATCATAATGTTTTACTCGCATTTTGAATTTCAAAACCACACTTACTTCGCTGTGCCTAGTTATTTACTCCTAATTTCAAGGAAAATAATCTTACTACAGCGATTAGCGTCGAAACCTCAACGAAAATAGCCGTGCATTTTTCGAGTCTTTACTGGTAGGAAGAGTAGGTAGGACCTAGTGTGGAAGAAAATTCAATAGGTAGGTAGGTAAGTTTTTTTTTTTTTTGCATATCAGAGTTCAACCGAAGGGAAGACGATAAACTCTAGAGAGGGCCGTGATCGTGCACTTTCATTGGTTGAATTCTTTGCCAGCTTCCGGAGAATGGGTTTATAGGGATACCCACCACGTGAACCGGCTATTAGATAGGTACTGGAGTGGGGAGATAAGACCGTGTGGAGAAAGCTGCAGTTTCACCGTGCGCCCATATGCAGGAAAAGGGGCATTAAAATGTGAATTATGAAACGCCAAACGACAAATAAGGACGCAAAATGTCCAGCGGTGAGAGTTCCAGGGGTTTCTTACGGTGTTATGCTGGAGACTCTTAAACAATAAAAATTACAACAGCTTGCACATATGCCGCTATTTCATTGCTTCCCTCATAAATTTCTGTTGACATTTCCATCACAAGGTGTAGTAAAAGTGTAGAGTTTGGATTCTCTAGTCGTTAATTTATTATTTTCTAGGAATGACAACATATTTTCATCCTGATGCACTTCCATGTCATGGGAATCATGACGCTTACCTATAATAGAGGGACGGAATAATTATTCTGGTCTATCATAAACTGCCCCATCATCTACTACTTTCCAAGTCACTACTACTAAGTTTCACTGTTTTAAACGTGTAGTACTGCACGTCAAATTTCCAGATAATTATGTGACCAATATTAGAGAGTTTTTGTTGGGAAGATCAGAAACTCTTTTTTGTTTTCGTGGAAATGACGGAAAGAAGAAAAAATATCTAGTACCTACATTAAACTATTACTTATTCTTGAAAATCGATCCGCAAAGGTTTTTACGACTACCAATAAATAAATAGGTGGGAAATGTTTTGCAGTTGACGGCGTGGGCCAAAATCGACAAAATTGACTTTCATCAAACCGGTTTGTCAAATCAAGACCGATTGAGTCATAATGTAAGAAAGAAGTTCGGTTGGTTTTGCGAACTCTACAAATCCTTAAATCTTTAAAAAGTCCGCCGAATTCTCAAACATGTCGAAATCACCCATGACAGTGTTTCATCATAAATATTATGGTGGACAGAGGGTGAATCAAATCTAATTCAATTTTCTCCAACATTTTATGAAAATAGGTTATGAAAAGCGTGAAATTGAACATTTATGCCTCCCTTAATTTTTGAGAGACGTTTGACGTAGAGCAGTGAGTCCGCTTTGATTGATAAAGACCATCTGGATCGAATTATAATAGGGTTAACGAACCCTAATAACCTGGTCAATCACCGTGAATTTACAGCACCATAAGGCGTCAAAAGATTATTTCAAATCGTAAAATCCTTCACATGAATCTATTATTCTCAAACTTTACGAAGTGTTGGTTTTTTCCAGTGGCTTTCCTCTCCTTTTGGGTGCTCTTACTTACTTTCAGACGTTAGCTCGTTCCAACTGCAACTCACTGCCACCCAGTGTTGTTGCTCCTGTCCGTTCGGACCAGCTTGCCGCTGCCTTTCACTCGTCTTCTTGTAAAATCCTCCCATTACACCCCGACAAGCCTGGAATGGGCCTCGGGCCAAACATCAGATCCATTTGATGCGATAGGCCCTCCGCTCTATATATATGATATGTACGATATTTATAATTATCCCCAACAATATTCAGTCGGACGCCTCCCCTCGTCCTGACAACTGGACTGGGAACCCTTCATCACCAGTCCCACCTCTATCCATCACACACCCCCCCTGATCTCCCGCTAGGCGCCGTTTGAAATTGATTCATTCCTACAGATAAGAATCTTTCTCCACTGTGAAAATAGAGGCACCGCCTTTGGTCGTTCGAGCGATGAAACGTGTCATGACTATACGTAATACACTTTAGTAATGGTTGTGCTCTTATTTGGATGATGTCATGTAATTATTGTATATACCTACCTACCTAAATTTGTATACAACACACTATCACTTTCTACATCTGTCGCTTTCTCCACAAGGGTATCCTGTTACCTCCTTGGTATACATCTTACTATTATTTCCCTTTGTGTTCCAGGTCCTCGACTCACAGCCAGTTCAGAGACCCGTCTTCACTTCCATGTTTCAAGGTCAGCAAAATTCTTCTAACTTCAACACTTTTACTGTTTCACTGTTGAGTAGTCGAAGAATTGACTGTAATCGTTGTCCAAAGAAGCAGCCGAAGTTTGACTCATATTTTTCTACCATTACTTCATAAACTACTTTTCCTTCCTAAAGTAGCTTCAGCGGCAGCATGCAGCAAAGTTGGTATCTTCAAAATAAAATGTTCCAGTCATGCTCATGAACAAAATGAGTGGATGAGTGAATGCTCAAAATACCAGTTTCTAGCATTTTTGGGCTATTGAAACCGATGTGTATTTTCTCTGAGTTGCTACCAAGTCATGGAAAGTCATGAAAAGTGTGCGGGCTATTTCCACAAAATCAAGAAACAAGGTTTACAATACGAGTATAACATAAGTTCAGGTATTTTTCACTTTTGATAACATGAATTGAACAAATCATAGTGGTACATACTGGGTGACCACCGATAAGTTGGGACAAACTTCAACTGGGTAATTCTGCAGCTAATTTCCAACAGAAGTGCCTCTTGGAATTTTTAACCCCTTGTTTTCGGGAGTTTCTTTTTTCGAGATTTTGTTATCGAAATAATCTTCCATGTCTTAAGACAGCCATAAAACCCTTGAATTACAGTATAAAGTTGAAAATAAATATGCCATTGGAAAGAGCGATAATTTATTTTGAGAAACTTAACTTGCTTATTGATTGATAGAGTTAATTTTCAAGGAATACGCTTTGAAATACACTCATGGAATTCACAATGGATATTATTTTTTTGAATGGAAGAATAAGTTTGAAACCCAAACAGTCAAGGCGATGGTTCGTGCAGTCTCCTATCCATTAGGGTCTCTCTCCTCTCCGGGTGTCAACAAGTCGACGGGGGTCACTCCGAAAACACAGATAGCGACTGTTAGCTGTAACCAATATCTTGATGACAGGTGACGTTTCCACATCGGGAAGGTTTTCAGCCAACAAAAGATAAGTAGTTCCTCGTGATACGGACGAGGAGGGGTCGGACTTTTGGCGCCGCTAGTCTCTTCTCTCTAGAATGATTTTTTCCAATAGTAATTTTCAATCATCACTTCCACTGAATATTCCAATACATAGGAATTTTCCCCAATTTATTATCAGAGGTGACGAATCTTATGCATTTTCAGACCGCAAAATTATGCTCGTTATTACACCTAAATTATGCCTGGAATGTCCAAAATTAAGTTACAAAAAAATTGTCTTGATTTTGCTTCAAAATTAACGGTTTTTTGAAAATAATTCGAACACATCGCTTGTGTTCAACCTCCCCTTCCTCCCTTCACCATACCATTTTAGCTCTGAAGTTTTTTAAACTTTCCTCCGTTTCAAACCAATTTCAAATTGGTTTCTGGCATTCTTTTTGTTATTCGACTCTAAACAGCCGTCGAATAATTGAACAACGTTTCAACGTTCCAACGTTTAAATTAATTTTACAATTCAAAATTTTCGAAATTTTATATTTGGATAGGTAGTTCCCGAGGTAGTTCAAGTGCCCTTGGGATTTGAGAAAGGAGAAAAAATACTAAACAAAATGACATTGGTAAATCATTGGCTGGAAAAAATGTGAAAAAACTGTTCAACACCCCTCCGATGCCACCTTTTATGAATGCCTTATTCTATGGCCTCGCTTTATATGTTTCAATACAAATAATGTTCACAACTGGTTAAAGGTACTTTTTCGACATTACCCAACAACAATTATGTTTCCATATGAGGTTTTTCATCAATGTTTATTGTAGTTAACAGTTTAGTATACCTACAGGCTACATTACTTTTCATGGATCTCTTCTGGTTTGTGGATAGGGATATTTTTCGTGTGATATGACGTTCTACAGGGCATGAGGGCACTAATGAGTGAACACGGTTGATTGTGTTAGTTACAGAGCGGTCACACGGCGTTAACGATGAGCTATGAGCCTCGTCCCGAGCACGTTCGAACCGCCGACAAATAGCGGGTTATTACAAGGAACGCTAGGGCTCCTCTGGCCCTAGTCCAGCCCTAGACTTTAATCATAGGCATCAATCATAAAATACCTACTTATGTACCTAACAACACATTTCAAATTAAGTTGCGGAGTCTTTTTCCGTTGTTTATCTCCTCTAATTTTAGACTCCGCAACTTTATTCCGAAACTGAAATGGTCAACCACAACATAATTATGTCAAATTGTTTGGGGTGGAAAAAAAATAGTTTCTGAGAGAAATTTTCCGGTCTAGGTATTGGAAATTTGATCAAAATACGAGCCAGTGGTGCATAAAGTCAAAAGTTATTTCGGATAAAAATGTACTGTTTGTCAGATTTTTGTCATTCTAATTTCCGTACAGGTGGGGGTTCATTAGGTGCCGGGGAGTTTGAGCATTCTGGTGATGCCATTCACGTGTGGTACCTACTTCATTAATATTCGTTTCCTTGATGTATCAATTGGATAAAATCATTTATACTGTACATATAACGCTCATAAAGTTACATTACATCATCATTAAAATTCCACCGCCCCAGATTTCCCCATGCCGTCACCCAAAGATTATTTTGGCTCAAATTTGAAATGTGCTATGATGATTGTATCATTCAAGTTAGGCCAATCCAAGGTTTTCTCCCAGTATCTATTAAATGGATTTGACCAAATATAAAAAACCCTACTCTCCTTCGGAGCTCTCAAATGTTCAAAATCCCCCAATACTCAATATATCCATCAAGCAGACCCAACCAAGGATACTCCCCCACTAACATAATTTTTCGATTGGTTCCTGACTTTGAAAAGGGAACTCGCAAATAGATACAACGAAGGACTTAGAAAATTGAATATTAGTGTTGCCAATCGCTTCATGTAGTAGGTAGTAAGAAACGGGATACAAAATAAAATAATGGAGGTAGAGACGGACATTGGGTAAGGGCACCATTTGTTGACCGTTTAAGGGTGCTATCATCCAGTTGTTGTTCATGATATTTGCTCCTTTTCTAGGTGCGACCCAAATTTAGTTGATTTTTGTCAAATAAGATGAGGATTCCTCACGTGTCCAAGCTTCAATCGAGGTTGTCAATAACTTGCTCGTTTTGTTAGACATTAGAAAAAGAAGATGACTCCCTGCAGATGTCTAGAGATGGTTGGGAGCGTCAGCCCCGGGACTTTTCCATTAACATCCGATAGGAAAACCAAAGCGCGTCGAAATAATAAACAGCCCGACATTGCAGGGCGAATTAGCCCGAGTTTGTTGTTGCTGAGGATCAAGGAACCGCGAAGGTCTTTGGTTAGCGGTGATGGAGGGGAAGAGTTATGGAGGTGGGATGAGACTAGACCATGGAGGAAGGGGAAGGGGAACCCACTATTTATAGAGCGGCGTTAGTTTATAAATGTGATTGTGCTAAAAATCACTTTCCTTCGTAATCGGGAGAGCTCGAATCTATTTAGGTTAGTTCCCGGGGAGGAGATCGTAATACCGATTTTATATTCAAGCATAATATTCCAAGAGAATGGATATTATGGAAGTCAGGAGTTTTGTATTTCTAGTAACCGAGATGTTGATAATATAAATATCAATATAAATGATTCTATTATATCTACACTGATGAGATATTTTTATAAACCAAGTCCGAATGAAAAGGTGTCAGAAATTATAATTGAAAAATATTATACTGTAGGTGAAACTTATGACAAAAAATGAGATACATTTTTACAGTACCTACCTACTCTTGAAATTCTTGATGAGGGGTGTATGAATGCACATTTGGGAGTGATTTTAAAACAGCCGAGAACCAACTTTTAGATGTACGCATGGGCGGTATAGATCGTGCCGTTCCCTCGAGGAATAAGTGAAAAGTCAGAAACCTGTCAAATAAGTAAATTTTTCGTTATTTAGTATCCTTTCAAATTGTAGGTATACTGAAGAGCTTTTCAAACAGCAGAACTCCACGCTTTTTTGGCTAGAATTGCATGGACAAAATTCGAGGTGGCCATTCCTGCGAAGGTGATTTATTTAGAAAACTATTCAGATCCAACGCCATCCGCATCCTAGGCACGCCGTTAGAAAAAAAGTCTTCTAAGTTCGGTCTCAATTTTACTCATTTCAATTCCTTTAATAAGGTTACTCAATATTATTTGTTAAATTAATACAGTTCTTAAACTGATATCTCTTGATTTGGTATCTCATTTTTTTATCAAGAATAAGCTCTCCGGCACAATTTAATAGCGTCGTGCATTAGTTCTAAGCATACTTTGCTCTAATGTTCAGCTGTGTTGGTATTGAACTAGGCATTCCTTTCAAAGTTTCTCCTCTATAAAATTACATTTTTTGGGGCCCGCCCAAGCTGTATAATATTACACAGTTATTGAACTGTAGACACGATGGCGGGGTGTACACAGAGTGGCGACGCCGATCTTTCTAATCCAATCACACGCTGCCTTCACCGAGGGTGAGTCGAGAATATTAAAAACAACATCCTACCTTTTCTTACCAGCCCTCTCAAGTATTACGACTTGTGCACAGACAAATGGATGATAATAAAAGGATCTCGTTTGGGCGTTAATGTCTTATATTTACATTTTTTATTAAACATCACAATCTAATATTATATTTTAAGACACTGGAATTTGCAATAACTGGAAATTTACTGAGTGGAGCTCATTTTATTTGGTCGGTAGATACTCAAATTATAAATCACCTAACAATAATAATGGGGTATTCCAGTGGGTTGGAATTTTGCATTTTTGACCTCAAATTCGTATTTGTCGAAAATACTCGACTACCAATTTCCAGCTCAAAATGTCGTTTCGTACAGTCACAAAATGGCCTTAAAGTCCCGGCATGACGTCACGGTATCAAGTTGCTGCGTTTCTTATTTTTTTCCCGACCAAAATGAATTAAATATGGTATACCGGCCACCTTTTTTGGGGTCTAGTTGTGCCCCGAAGCTTGGCGTTACCGTTTGTCTTCTCTGAAGGGAAGAAAATAGGGGATGACATTTTCAAAACACCCTAGCTCGAAAACTTCAACCAGGAAGGTATATTTTTACCATCGATTTCAAATACGCAGAACACAATTTAGGACCAACCTTTCGCTTCCTGTGATGCCTTAAGGTTCGAACGAAAAAAAAAGAGCAGGAACACGAGTGTGAATCGCAAATCCTAGAAAGTAGTCCGAATTCCCGATCAAAGATCAGCTGAACAAATGCAATATTCTTTCGATTTCAACAAACCAAATTTCTTGTTTATTCCTTTATGTTTATTAGGTACCTTTAGGAGCTTCCTTAGTTACGATATGAATGAATGACACAACTCCCGGATAATAATAATTAAAAGTGAGTACCTACTCATTGTCCTCAAGAAATGATTGTGAGCCTCGTGATAATTATTCAGGGTCGGTAGGTATTTACTATAATACCAATAGGATCTTTGTAGAAGGGCAATCTGAACGGAATATACAATAAACCGTTGTGTAATTATTATCTGCAGAGCGTTTTTTTTTTTTTTTTTTTTTTTTTTTTTTTTTTTTTCACTGAACCAAGTTTTCTTTTTACTTTTATTTTAATTATGAAAACACTATTATTATGCAATGAGTAGGTACCTACGTGTTTTGCAAAAAAATTGATTTTAATTAAGTATCCAAAATAGTAAACAATGATAAATTAATTTAAAACCTAACAATACCTAAAACCAAAGAAGCCAAATACACCATAAGAAAATACCATGAGAAAACAAGAAACCACCACAAGAAAATAATATATGAAGAAAGGTAATACAGCTACTCAATATTCCTCCGCTCTTGGAACTGACTCAGGCTGAAATTAATACTTATTCTAAAATTATGAGTACCTTACTATAACTATTCATCTATTGAAATACATTATAATGTTTTAAATGGTTCTAAATAAAAATGCTATGATGCCATTACAGCAGAGATCAAAACTAATATTGAGAGATCGAAAATGACAGTTTTGATAATAATAAAACTGTTAGGTAGGTGCAATAACTCTAATAAGAAGTAGGTAGTTCTACTTGTTCATTTTCCTTCTTAATATATCAATCTGAAAAATCCGTAATCATTATGTGAAGGTTAAAGAAAGGGGAGGGTGGGCATAACTTGAAGGATAGGTTCTGTAATGTTTTGTAATTTCCAATATCGTAGGCGTATACCACCTATTTGTTTAGCATATTTTAGGTGACTCTGTCATATTAGATACTCGACATTTTTCATACATCTATAACCCAGAGAGGAGGGTGAAAATTTCCTAGTTGTGGGTCTTTAAATAAATCACTGGCGACTATGAGTTAGTTGGAGACAGCTCATATCCAGTTCCAACCCCTCAACAGTTCTCCACCCCACAAAAACTACTTACGAAACCGTGAAATTAGGTTCCTAATTTTTGAATTAGGAAAGGAGATCATAAATCACCTAAGACATAATATCTAGGATGTTATAACCTTCCTGATATCCTCCACGAAAAAAGAGTAATTTTTTGTTCCTTAGAAGATCAGAAGGAGAGGATAACTGGTACCTGCATTCTCAGGGTGGTCGTTAGCTAAATAAATATTAAACATTTTCAAACCAATCAAATTTTGATGTTATTAGTAAATTAATGAGAAGTGAGGAGCTCCATGCATTTTTATAATCTTTAGCATAAATCAATCTATGTCTCGAGGATGTTGTTTTCTATTAATTCCTATGTAGGTTAGTGTGCCCACAATCAAATTTACTTACCGTCTAAGTGTACTTATAATCACGCAGTAATTACTGTTTTTAATTTTTTAAACTAGCTGGGAGAAGTCAATATTTTCCGCCATTGTGAAACACCGATAAGTCTGCTTCAAGGCATTATTGCTCTTAGTAAATATTGATTTATTACTCTCTCGAGTGCGTTGTACATCATTATCACCTAGGTAAATTAATATTGTAATCGCTGTTGATTCTATGATAGAATCGAGTTTTGTTCAAATGTGATAACAAGGAGAAACAACTGAATAGCTCGCCTCGCAAAAGATGCATAACCAGACCATTGTCAAGGGCGTCTGCAAATATCTTATTTTGTCAACTAATTTAAAGGCCGGCTCAACGTCCCTGGTTTCAGTAAGAATATTTTCGTCTGACGGCTGCACTTTCGGGAGTAGTATTTGAAGCCAGTAGAGATTTTTGTGAATGTTTCAATAACTTTGGTTAAACAGGTACCAAGTTAAAGTGTTGATTCACTTCTTCACGTAGCTTCCACGTAGTAAATAGCATGGATGTGTGGGAAAAGAGAGCACCTGCGAAACTCATTGAGAGCCAAATTTCTGTCCCAAACTAGGTAAGTGAAGACTACATAATAATTAAGCATACATTCCAAATAATCTAAACACTCCATAAGAGACACGCAGCTGGAAGTAGCGATTTGTAGGATTTCAAACTGAATTCATAGAGGACCATTTAGAGGATAACCTTTACAAAGACTGGGAATTAGATTAGAATCGAAGAAAATTGAGGCGTTTCGAGGAATTCAGTTTTGTTCATCATCTAGGTGTACCATACAATTTACCATCCATGCCCCACATTCCAAAACCACTGAAAATTTCCGCGAAACTGAATGAAAATTGTAAAAGATACCCATTGAAAGCCTGTTGAAAGCATTCAAGAAGAGACAGACAGATTGATAGAGATAACTAACCAAATTGGTTCACGAAGATCCAAAATTCGTAAAATGAAAGAGAGAATTTTGTTTTAGGGGAACAATGTTTCACATCTAGGAATGTATATCAAAGCATCTGCTACCATAGCTGACCAGTGAGATAGATACGGATTATGAAATCGCAGGGAAACGGTGATGATGATGGAGTATCAGGAGTATCCGATACTACGAATGATATTTTGGCTTTACCGATAGCATGACATTCTTCTTTGAACCTTAGAGTTTATTTTAAAATGGAGGCACCTTATAAAGACGTTTCCTTGGAGATATGTACTCGAATGGTTAGGAAATGGTGGCAAGAAAGCTAGAATGTCCATCAAATTTCAAAAAGGCACCTACCAACAAGAGACACGACCTTACCTTTTAAGACAGCAGGTATTTCCTTATCAACACCGTAGAAGTACTTATAAGACGAGATTTACAACACAATTCGTTTCTCGGCAATGCGGCAGTTCCCATATGGTCGGCGATCGTACAAACACATCGATATGCCCATGTTCAGGTTTGAAAACTCGTTCTTGGAGATGTTCCAGTATAAACCCCATTAGCCCTAAATGAAATATTCCCAAGTTGGTGACGGTATATATGGAATGCTTGGCGGTAATACAGGTCTATGAGAACCTCCATCCCACTGCAGCTAATGACCATCACCCCAAATTTTCATTTGATAATGTCTTGCATTCGTCGCCAATAAAAACGACTTGGCTGTCATCCATTTTCAGGGATGAAAACAAATCATTAATTTAAAAGCACTGTGTTGCAAGACCGAATCTGTTGGACAGTCGAGAATATCTACGGCTGAGCAATGCAACAGTTCTGAATTTGCATATTATACTGTATCACATATAGGAAACACACTTTCATTTCCTCTCTAGGTATTACAATTTTACAATATGCAAAATTATAATTTTGTTCCATACGAGGTTGGTAAAACCAATATGGACCGATTTCGTCTCATTCATTTTTATTCTCCACTTGATTGACCAGGCATGGAGAATTTTGATGGATCTTTCGAGTTTTGAGGTTGACTCGCGATTGTCTCAACGACGGCGAGGACCGCAGTGTCGTCTGCAGCTGTCGCCAGAGTGTTCTCTTCACGTTCTGGTAAATCACTGGTGTAGTTATCATGAATCACCACGAAACGAACGACCGAACTCTAACATAATATGTTAAATCATGCTCGTCATCATACAACAGAGGTACATGATAGTACTTCATGTACAAGCAATGAGTGGTTCAACCAAACGAAAAGCAGAGGGACAAATATCAGAGACACCCTAAAAAAATTCAATTTTAACTAGGAGAGATACTCTCCAGAATATTGTGATTAGGGCCGGATTTAAAGTTTGGACACCGCAAAGATCACTATCAGGGATTTAAAAAAATAACATGATAATATAACCCCCCCAATAACAACATGTAACATGAAGTAATTACAATAATTCTGATGATAAATTTAATTATCATCAACTAGGCTTGAATGGGGAATTATCATCAACTTTTAAAAAAAAATTCTGGGAGATAATGACTCGAAAGAAACAATAGTAAATTCGTAATGCAAAAATAGTGTGGGTAATTAATTATTTAAATTATTCCTATTTTTACTGCTCTCAATGCGATCTCAGCGCATTCTTTTTCGGTTCATTTCTTTTAGTGTGACGTAGGAATGGGTTTCTCAAGAGTCTTCGGAATTCCGCCTGTTATTCAAACAGCTGAGATTTTATTTTAAGTTTTCTCCATACCCGACAAACTATTTTTTTCTTTGTATTGGCAGTGTTATTGTATTCCAAATAAGAATACAAATGCCAAAAAAAATGTGATTTTCTCAAACACAATAATTCCCTATTATTATTGAAATACTTCCTCATTACCGAAAGTAGGGAAGCTACGTTTTTGATCCTTTCGATGTATTGTTCCTGATGCACTCATTATTAATATTAGATCAGTATCCACTCTATTACACGTACATTCCACGTCGGGCCCAGTTTTCAGGTTACAAGAATGAACGGACTGAAGGTGCCACCCGGGCTCTGAATTAATCACCTCCCTCGGAATACGGCCGAAATTCCCACACCCATTGCTAAAGTAGAATGCATGATGATGTCGACAAATCCGTATCGCCCCTGCCCATACTCACAGCCTTATCTTTTAAACAGTAGAAACTAAATATCTTATTCGGCGTTTTGTAATCTAAGAAAAAAGTTATCAACAAACACCAACACGAATTGGCCAAAAACTCTCGATAAAAAAAGTTTGAAAAAATCATCGCCACTGATCGAACTCATTTTGATAGATCTTTGAACTCCAGAGTTCCCCTCTTTGCGACATCGAAAATCATATTAATAGCCTCCGTGTTTCCAAGAAACGATTTTACATGGTTTGCAATCTGGTAGAGATAGGATGGGCCACAGTGTTGTCCCAGGAGTGGGGATATCGTGTGATTAAGAATCGGCCCAGTTGCAGTAGTGTGTTGAATGGTGATACGCGCTGTGAGGAGGGTCCTGCCATTTTTTACATTCAAAATTGGATATCAAAGATCGTGGTGAGTAGAAATTAGAAATTCAGTGATGCCGGTACAGAATTTTTCAGTTTTCATTTTTTTTAAATAGTTAGTTAAGAGACTCCTGCAAGAGGATTACAGGGATGGATGATGAGCTGGAGTATACAGTGATACACAAATACTCATACCAGGTACATCAAAAAATAGTCAATCAAGAACTCGCGATCAACAACATTCAAGAAATGAATTTACCAGTGGAAATTTCTTAAATGAAGTTCCATGTCCTATTTTCCCTATTTTATATTATCCATGTCCTATCCTATGTAACCTATCAAAATGGTCGGGAGCTAGAGCCGGCCTGGGACAACGCTTGCCTCCTTCACAGGTTGGTTCAAATCCGGGCCCTCCCCTGATTTTTTTCCAGCTCATCCTTTATGGCTTTTTGCTTCTGTCACATTATTGCTCTATCCTTCATGGCTCTGCTATCATATTATGATAGAATACAAGTAAAAATAATTTTTTTTCAATTACCATGCATGTTTATGACTCAACAACATACTTGAAAGAAAACGTAAACAACAATTTCATGTAAAATTTTCGTCCGCTTGCCATGCATTCCAGACGCACAATGAGTTTTTCTGGACATAACGATGTTATGATCGACTGTCAAAAAATTTTGCGCTGATTCTCTCATGTTTCCAAACATAAAATGGCTAATTTAGCACTCTTAAAACTGAAAAAACCTAGAAAAAGCACGCATTTGACCATTGGAACTTCTCAAATTAATTTTTGTACAAAAGAAAAGTTGAAGACCAGAGAATTTTGCGTTGCATGAGACCAACGCTCATCAACATAATAACAATGATTTCTGGTGATTTTTCAACGTTTTTAGTTTTGTTGATTTCTTTTAGTCGTGAGACGGCGTTGGTCTCATTCAACGCGGAATCCTCATGTCTTCAACTTTTCTTTTATACAAGAACTATTTTGGGAAGTTTAAACGGTCAAAAACGTAGGTAATTTTTCTCAGTTTTATGAGGTTTAGAGACTCTAAACCTCATAACCTCTAAATTAGAGTGCTGATTTGCTATTTTAGGTACAGGAACAAGGGGTATATTCGGAATCAGCTCAAAATTTCCTATCACAATCGTTTCTCGTCATGTGCAGAAAAAACTAATTTCGCCCCCATTTGTTACTTCGCGAATCTCACCAGCTTTCATCAAAAGGGACGATCAGAATAAATTGTTCTGATGATTCCGCTCTTCGCTGCTCAGTGCCTCGCCCTCTTGAGTTGAGAGGCTTTACTCTGATGACCTCACTTGTATATGGTTTTACAATTCACCTACATGAGGCTGTTGGGCTACATATTATTATACCCGCATTGTACCTGACACGTGATCCACGAACGATCATCAGCAACCGCAAAATTTGTGTGAGATCTGATGCAGTCTCCGAAAAAATTCCTCCACATCCCACTGGAACTCAACGCTAAATCTTCGACAGATAAATATTCTTGAGTGTCAAGAGAATAAACTCCATTCCAGCATCTGATTTGAAATTAGGCAGCGTCTCGGCCTTGGTATTTATTTAGAAGCGCCCATCAATATCTTCTCTCAGAGAACCCTCCTTAAAAGGAGTTATTCAGGTCAGCATGGCCATCCATAATTATCTTTCAACTTCCCCAATATGGAGTCCAACTCGAATGGAATTCGGTTGCAAAAAGTTAGGTCGCATGTACCTGGTGATATCCTCCAGGAGTGAGTTGCGAATTTCGCTTTTATCTTTCAATATGGATCCCAACTAATTTAATTTTCTGAACTAAACATAGAGCCACTTCTATACTGAGTATCTCAAACATATGATCTAGAGTAGTCCATGGATTACAACGTGGATGGGTCGTGGGAAGTTTTAATTAACTAACTACCATAAAAGTGATTCGTAACTCGTGTTTCATGAGCGTTCTACAGTTTGACATAAATATATTATATGAGCTAGCTACAACGAATGTAGCAACTGACACACAATTATTATGGGGCAATCTAGAACATAGCCCTGAACTATCACATAAATTTCAATGTTTTCGGAATCAGGTCGCAAGTTACGAATGATTCCACTTCGTACATGCGGAGTCGTTACAGAATTAGGAGGGTTGTTATAATGGCGATCGAACAAACGAGATTTATATGGAACATCTTTAAGCATCACTAAAACATTTGTTAAGCTGGTGGAATGGTTTATAAGGTTCGCAGAAATTAGTACCTATGGATAAATAGGTTGGTAACCTACAAACGCACATCCAACACATGCTACTTTCTGGAGGAAATAACAATAATTTCAACTTTTTACGACCGATTCGTGTTCAGGGTGGTAACAAATAGGGGCGTCATTAGTTTCTACATAGGAATATTGAAGTTGATTTAATAAGTGCAAAGACAACTAGTAACCTTATCTGAATGTCAATAACCTTGTCTACTGTTCTAACTGCACAACTTTTAATAATATTTCGATAGTCATGACATTATCTTATGACACAAAGGATTTAGGGATGATTTTCCTGGTGATAAGTTCATGTAAATATTCGTATTAGGAAGAATGCTCTTCCAGTTCCACCCTGAAAATATCAACTATGATAGTTCACAAAACTAATTAACGTAGTTGTAAAGCTAAATTTACTATATATTTTTTATATTTTATATTTTATATACTATTATACTATATTTTTGATACTTGCAATATTTGTACGTGCCCAGTCAAGCCACTGAGGCAGACTGTGATGGCTTACTCCACCATTGTATATGTGCTGAATTAATTATGGTTGAGACTCTTGTTATAAATTATATACTCTTTACATGATGTAAGTGAGGTATGTTCTTGCAAGACCATAGAATACAACAGGATACTATCACCCTCCTCTTTCAAATAGAATCGACGGTCCATCACGACCTAAACTCGAGCAAATAGGCACTATCGTCACTAGGGATCATGTGTTCAATCATATTCATATCACCAGGTGATTATGATAGTTTGAGATGTTTCAAGAGCATGGAAAAGCTTCCAATTCCCACCAAGTCCCTAGAGCCCAATATTTTGTTAAACGGTTAACCTACCCAAATATCTACCCTACCAAGATAGAAATATGGTCCAAAAAGTTGAGTGTCTTTTATTTACTCATATAAAGCTGCTATAGCTGAGAAACTATCTTTCGATCTTGAAAGAATCTCTGTTTTTGTAGTCACCAACCAGCGGAAACCAATCTTTCCAGTACAAGTTGAGCAAGAACTTGACCATAAAAAAATCATTATTTCATTCAAGTTCAATCTCTCCTTTCTCCATTCAAATCTCAATGCACCATCTAAAGTAGAAGTTGGTGTGAGTTGATTTGATTGCGATGAAAGTTATTGCGTATAATTAGGTACCTAAGTATGATAAGTAATCAGGTAATCAATGGGTAGGTATAGAAAAGTGGGTATGATGGAAACCGTATATTATTAATAACCGTGGTTTAATATAGCTGTCGTTGAGCAAAAGTGAATCTGGAGGCTGCGCTGGTTAGTATTTGAGATTGGAAAGTGAGAGACACCCCGTCGCCAGATCAGGTGAGGAAAACCAGTCGCAGGAGGGTTAACGTGTCAAGGGCGGGCCAGAGCGGGTCCTACGCTGCTTAGGTATATCCCAATTGACTAATCGCGGTACAAAACAAGCCATGAACTTTTTGATTGAATTAATTGAGGGTGGAAGATATCTTGTCAACAAACCCTTCCTAAAGCACTGTCAATAGGGCTTTCCTTTGGTAATCATTGGCTGACAATCCATTGTATCCTGTTTCGATTGTGCTTTTGAGATAGCTGGAAAAAACGTCTCTGAAGTGATGTGGCACATCCTTACTCGTCAGCATTGCACAGGAAGCACTTCGCGATCGTGTTGACACTCTACTAATCGTAATCTGACAATCGTCAACACAATGGGCTGTACCATTGTTCCAAACCAAAGTACCAAAACCATTGTACCAAAAGGTATGAGGCTTTGAGGTGTTATTGAGGTCGCTGAAAAGATTCCCCGAACGAAGAATGACTAATCATAAAGACGAAGGCAGCTTCATGGCAGCTCTTGCGCAAATCGAGCCTTCGCCCAATGTGGGAGTGAGGCAAAGTTTAAACTCTTGTTATAGCCCGATAACATAACAAACTTTCCTTTTCTTGGAAGATCGGAGGAAACTTTTTAACTGTTGTTATTTTCAAATTTTTACGAAACCATGATTTAGAGTCTGAGGAATATACACGTCTCCCCAAGTTCAGTCAAGTAAAATTCATGGAACTCTATGAGTAGGTAGGAGTTCGAAATTCCAGCCCAAAATATTCATCAGGTTGGCGGTGAATTGATGAGAAGATCACGGGTGAAGTCATCTGTTCTGAGGAGTGGAGGGTGCACTGATAGGATGAAAAAAGCAGCAGAAACACGTCATACAAGTAGGTAGGTACCTGTGTAAATACCTACCTATCTCAGGGGGGTCGGAAATAGGTATACCGATCATTCCTGGAATCAGAATCAAAAAATTAAAATATAGAGCGGCCGGTCCTGGAAAAGGGAATAACGAAGGAAGTTTTCGTACTTAATCGAGTGAGCCACCATTGGTATCCGCGAAAAATCACTTGGCCCAATGGTAGCTCAGGTGAGCCATCATTTTGGCACACGAGTGCATTAGCGAACCAATCGTTGTTTTGTGATATTGTGAGATTATTTTTCGGGTGTTTTTGCTTCCTCACTACCGAAGGTAGGAAGCTATGTATTCGTGCAAGAAATGAAAAAAAAATTTGTCCTCCAAAATCAAAATTTCCACTTGCTTTTTACGTTTCAGAGCTTTCTGAACAATTTCGGTTCCGTGTCTGTCTGTCTGTCTGTCTGTCTGTCCGTCTGTCCGTCTGTCCGTCTGTCCGTCTGTGGTCAATTCCTTGTCCCAGGCAAAACTATATGAAGTTATGGTCCGAATTTGATGAAATTTTCAGGGATTGTGCGGATTAGGCCCGTGACGGTCCCCTATCAATTTCATCGTCATCGGACCACTAGTAGCGTGAGCGCATGCGCAAACGTGATTTTTCTGAAACCCCTGTAACTCTGTTCCTAACAAACCAATTTTGCTCAAATTTGGAGGGTATTTCTTATAATGTTACTCAAATGGGCACATCAGAAAATCAGTCAGCTATAAGTTACACTCAAGAAATTGATCAATAAAGGTGCCTAGCAAACCATGAACCCTTATGAATGAAACCACCTTTACTTTACTTACCGAAACAGTAGGAAATGCGCTACTACTGACTTTTTGACTTTGAACACAAATTATGAAATATTTCAAGTCGTTTCCATGGTATTAAGACAAATAAAACTGGAGTGTACCGTTTTTGGAAGTGAAAACGTTGGTAGGTGAGTAACGATTGGGTCTCACCCTTCAGCACTTGTAATCAATATGTATGATTACGCAATGATCACAATATTCACGCTTCTTGATTGGCTACATGTAATCATGGTGTAATCAAACGCGTAGATTACGAGTGGTATTCTACTTGGTTAATTTGGATCTTCGAGATCCTCACGGGACCACTGGTAGATAGGTACATAGTTAAATGCCAGAATTGAGCTCCTTTGACCCCGATTATCGATGGAAACAATTTATAATCAGAAATTAATGGCGTTTGCCCAACTCTGCTCTCGGAAAATCTGTTCCAGAAATCGAGCTACAAGATCAACTGAGTCGAAAATTGAGCTACCACTGATCACCGGAGGGAAATATTGACACACAGGTACAAAAAAAGTCCCATTCATGCACCATGAGTTTATGGGCGAATTTTCAAAGAATAATTTTAACCTATTTGGTGGGTGATTCTCATAGGCAGTTTCATGCTGATTCCGAATATACCATATTATGTTAATATGTTTAAGATGGCAATTTACACGAAAACCTTGAAAAACGCGGTTTTTAAAGCAATTTTTGACTCTGAATTATCAAAATTTGAATCCTTGGAGTACCTACTCCAGAAATTCTGGCCAACGAACTCATCCTTTCTTGCGATATTACCTATTGAGTGTGTGTGTTTTAAATTTCAGGAATCGTTTTAGAATGGTCTAAAACGGATTTCCATGAAGAAAATTTCCAAAAATTCGCGTTATTTAAATTTTGAAGTTATTGCAATAGCTGCATTTTCTTGGAAAATTCGCTTAAACTCAACTTCTTCGCGAGAAATACGCGGCATCACGATTGGTTTGAGATCGTTTTGACTCATCTCTGACATAGGTAGGTATCCCTCTGCTGTTGTGTGGGACGAAATTGGCTTATTGTTGGATGATGCCTCTCAAATTAGCGCAATTACTAGAAAATTAGTCGAGTGCACGAGGGATCCGATGGCAGAATTGGCGCATCGTTGTACACCTCCGCGCTGGCAACGACTCAATGAGATCCGCGCTCCCAGACTGACCCACTTGCGCGCCACTTATGTAAGCCACCTCGCGAAATTCCCAGCCGTTATGAAGTTCAATGACGCGCTATTTATATCCCCTCACCGACACGTCTTTTTTCCCTATCCGCGTTCGAAACGACTCTTTATGAATGCTTCATCGCGCCCCGATTTTTTCAGTCCCTATAGCGGTCAACCAGTCCGTGGGGATCTGTATTGTGTACGATGAAAGATATATGTGTTCGCCTCTTCATCTGGTAAACTTGAAAACTGAAAAGGTATTCCCGAAAAAAAAGTTCGAGTCATGCAGTATGAATTTCTGAGCGAATTTTCAAAGACTAACTTATTTTTCTTGCTGTTAGACGTTAAAAAAACCAACCTATCACCTACTCACCTACACCCCCCTCACTCGCCTACCTTCGTTAACGTCACCTACTCTATCTATCCCGAATAATGCAGCAACTATTATTAGTTAGATAGGTAATTGACCCACCTATTAGTAATAAACCTATTATGGTTAGAGATTATGACCATTTCACAGATTGATAGTAAGGAAGCTGAACTGCCCACTTCACTTGGCCGACTTTTGCTTACGAATCTGCCGAAGGTACCTAACGGAAGCTCTTTTTCCACTTTGGGGATCGAAACAATTTTCGTCCTCGGAATTTGGAATTTCCACTCGCATTTCACGTTTCAGAGCTTTCTGAACAAATTTGGTTCCGTGTCTGCCGGTCCTCATTTCCTTGTTACGTCCACATCTTCCAGAAGTTCCATCCGATTCTGTTCAAACTTTCAGGGATTATGCGGGTGGGGCCCCTTGAGGTCCCGTATGAATATCCATCATGATCGAATCAACGGTGAGCTCTACGTTACCGCTAAAATTCGTTCACAATTGTGTTGGCATCTTTTCTAAATTGACCAACATCAACACGATCAAGAGTTTCGAACTTACACTTACTTGAAATAAAAACACTGCAAATTATTACACAACGGTTTATTATTTTCTGTATAGAAAAGCCGATCTACAAAGATCCTATTGAAATAAAATACCCACCTCCCGCGAGGTTCAAAATCATCTCTTGGCGACAATGAGTAGATACCTTCTTGTAATTATTATTATCTGGAGTTGTATCATTCATTCCCAAACCCCAGTGAAAGACCCAAAAACAGTGAGAATTTGAAACCAAATTAATGTG
>JAEMON010000002.1:34328865-34340109 GCA_030264115.1 Lygus lineolaris
TAATAAACCAATACTCTGCCAAGTGGAAGTGGACAATTGCTTCTTCGCTTCAAAGAATATTTGAAATTAAAAAAAAGTTCCATTCATGCAGCATGAGTTGGTGAGCGAATTTTCAAAGAATAGGTAATTTTAACCGATTTTGTTTGCGATTCTTATAGGAAATTTCACGCTGATTCCGAATATACCATATGTTCCTATGTTTAAGATGGTAATTTACACCGAAAACCTAAAAAAACACGTTTTTTTTTTAGCTATTTTTGAAACTAAATTTTCGAACGAACTCTCCTCTCTTTTTATACTATTGACATTTTAAAATCTTTCTGGATTTTTTATCTTGATCCCATGGGCAGATATATCGTCTGGAGTGACACATAAATAAATGAATATATAAATATATACCGGTCTGAAACGAATTTCCACGAAGAAAATTTTCAAAAATTTGCATTACAAAAATGTTGAGGCCATTGCAATAGCTTCATTTTCTTCGAAAATTCGCTAAAATTGAGAGTCAAACTCTTGATCGTGTTGATGTTTGTTGGTTTAGTTGGTTTGTTGGTTTAGGTTGTCAACATAGATTTAAAAAAAAATTGAGAGTTCAAAACTCTCGATTGCGTTGGTGTTTCTCAGTATAGACAAATTTCAACATAATCGTGAACGAAATTTACGTTAGCGCGTGCTTAGAGCTTACCGTTGATTGAATCATTATGAAATTCATATGGGCGCTCAAGGGTCAAAATCGGGTCGAAACTCTCTCTCTGTAACAAATAAATGCCGACAGACAGATAGACACTGAACCAAAATTGTTCCAAAAGCTCTGAAACCTGGAATGTGAGCAAAAATTCCAATTTTGGAGGACATCAAACTCCTGCTAGGTTGGTTGGGCAGTACAGTTTCTTCACTTCTATATAATATGTACGTAAAGAATTAGTTACCTAGTGAAAATTAAACCGTACCTAATTGGTAAACTAGCAACAGACAGACCAAAAGACAGAGAGAGACGGAACCTGGATTTATTCAGAAAGCTTTGCAACGCACCCATCAAAAATAATATTTTTTTGGAAATTATGATTTTGGAGGAACATTTTTTTCAACTTTTTGCATACATACATGCTGCTTTCTAACTTGAGTAGAGAGGAAACCAAAGTCAAAATAGGTAGAATAAATCGATTGTGGTGTTTCTATAATGGTAGGCGACAGAACTGTGACAACGTGAAGGTATAGTTACAAGAAAATATATTGTAAGTCAGGAGATTGCGCTCATTTAGACAATGGTTCAATGTTTACAGTTCATTTAATTCCTTGAGTGGAATTCCTAGTAACTCGTTGTGCGAATAAGGTACCAACTTGTTGTGCACCAACCCAAAAATATATTGACAAGGTCACAATAACTATCTATGTGTATAATTTCGAGACCAAAAATATCGTAGCTTAGGAATTGGTGTGTTATATTTGTGTACCTACAAATAGTCTTATCTGCGATGAGGGTGAAAGTGGTGAATGAAGGAAGGAAGCCTTCGAATCACCACGTTGACGTGACGTGGGCTCTCGATTAACAAACCTCGCGGGAATTCGAAACCCATTCTGACCCAAATATTGAGCAGATAAGCGGGTTCTCTCATTAGTGAAGCTTTTGTTCTTCTCCGGCAGTTTATTTGTGACGCAACTCATCTCAAAGTAACAACGCCTTCGTTGGAGAATCGGAGTCAGATTGATTGTTTACATTTCGGTTCATTACCCGTACTCGGTTGCTCTTTTTAGCAAGGAGCATGCTTTAGCGATGGCCTAACTGTCAAGAAACGTTACGAAAAAATGTCACAGAAAACGTTACAAAAAAATGTCACAAAAATGCCACCCAAATTTTCTGATGATTTTGACGTACAACCAATCGTTACTAGGGAAATATAACTTCCTCATTTACCATCCCATGAAAATCGTTCACCACTCGATGGAAAACTCTGAGTTTATCACACATCTCATCCTGCCAATTTCCCCCTCCTTCCATATCCTTCAGAGGACTGCTTGTACGTCGGTAAACAAACAAAGTTGGTTCGAGTTTTCAGTTTGGCATTATCATAGGTACCTTCACAACATATTAAGCTCACTGGAAGAACATGTTCCATTTTTTTCTAATTTTAGCCAGCAGGGCTGAAGTAGAACTAACCGGGGGTGCAGGGGACTGGCCCCCTGCCGAAGCGTGGAGCGCCGAGTTTTTTGCATGAATTTTGAAGGCATGGATTTTTTAGTTCGAACATCCGGTGAGGACGAAGCGGAAAGTAATGGAAGTGCTGATCCCACGGAGATCGTGTGGTATGATAAATAATTCAAATTGAGACATTAGTCAGTCAAAATTCACAGCTGTAAGTAAATACCCTCAGTGAAACCTCGATAAGTGGGTGGATCTTTGCTCCCTTCACCTTTACCATTTTACATCGATTTTAACCTCAAAAAGTGACCATGATCTCGATAAGTGAAACACTTCTTCGAGGCGAACCTTGCTTGATGTCTCGCTAAGAAACCAATACCCTCGAAAAGTACCTTACCATGAGCCGGTTGAAAACCTTGTCAAGGTTGAACTAGGCGGATGGTGGATAATAATTATTATTGTCAAATATATTTCTTTGAACTTCTTCTTCTTCTTCTTCGAACTGAAGTGAAAAACTTCAAGTATGTGAAAACCTTGCTAAGTGAAAAGGAAACTCTGGTCCCGCTGCTATTGAACTTATTGAGGTTTCTATATACCTACTATATGGGCTTGAAAAAACCCGTTTTCGCCGACAACCGATCGATGGATATACCCTTTATATTGCTACTTTCTGGGAAGCTCTCACCGACAATTTTCTTCCAGAACTCAGAATGAAAAAAGAATCGACTGGAATACCTCATTGGGAACTGATGGAATCCGGAGGAAAACACCCAATATTACATTACTACCTAGTGTTACATTATTTGATTATGTTATAACATTATCATTTCATCGTGTTCCCACCATCCTTTCTCTCTGTCAAGCCACGAATATGACGAATGTTTTCGACGCCTCATATCGCCACTACAACGTTCCGATGGATATATGCCCCTAGGAACCCCGATAAAAGTTAAGTCCTTTTATCTCCGAGTGAGCATATATGGCTGCGTTAAAAGGTTTGACTTCTGATACTCTCGGAGCCTCCCAGCCGTGCTTCAGTCGTTCTCGTTTAGTCGTTCTTTCCAAGATAATCCATATGGAGGACGAGGTTCGTCATTGAATAAAAATTGCACTCTCATCCTCATTACAAACGATGATTCGGACAGTCCGTGCGACTTGTCGTGTCAACTGCTGTTGTGATTTATTTTCTCGGGAATCACCCGTTTTCAGCCGGCCTGTCCTTATAAAACTTAATACAAAAATAAATATGAAAATACTCTGCCAAGTGAAAATGGCACATCGCTTCCTCGGGCCCTAGAAAATTGTGTAAGTTCAAAACTCTTGTCGTGTTGATGTTTGTTGGTTTAGATAAAATGTCAACATGAATTTAAAATAAAAAATTGAGAGCCCAAAACTCTTGATCGTGTTGATGTTTCTCAGTATAGACAAATTTCAACATGATCATGAACCAAATATACATTAGTACGTGAGTAGAGCGTACCGTTGATTCAATCATTATGAAATCATATGGGCGCTTAAGGGCTCCTACGCACACGATCCCTGAAATTTTGAACAAAATCGGATCAAAACTCTGGAAATATGGCTGTAACAAGTTAATGCGGACAGACAGACCGACGGACAGACACGGAACCCAATTTGTTCAGAGAGCTCTGACATGTAAAATGCGAGTGGAAATTTCAATTTTGGAGAACAAAAATTTTTTCAATTTTCAAAAAGAAAACAAAGCTGCCTTCACCTTCGGTAGACTAGAAAGCAATAATATTGAGGTTACAAAAAATATTGAGGTTACGAAAAAACATAATTTGACTCAAGAGGAAAGAAGCGCAAATGTACAGTAATTTCATGATGTTTTGTCTTGACCTAAGTATCGTTAGGTTTCTGTCTTTAGCAAACCAAGGTCTAAACCGCAGTTGGAACCTTGTCAACCTGAGGCCGTGGATGTAGCTGGACCTGGTCAAACTGAGGTCATGGCTGAGGTTGCTTTGTGTTAGCAACCCACCAGTATTCGCGCATAACAAGATAGAGTCTGCTGTTGGAACCTTGTCGAACCAAAGTCAGGCGTAGGTACAGTTAGAAATTTGTCAAACCATGGTCGAGTCTTCAGTTGGCATCTTGGGGTGACTGAGTCGAAGCTTCTATCGGTAGAATATAGTAGAATATCCCATATAGTCACACACAAAGAGACATAAGTACACTTATAGTTGTCTCGCTCGGATTTGGATTTTCAAGATGTGGTTCTTTATTCTCCTCCCAGCTTTGTGTTGTCATCTCTCGACATAAGTAAATCTTAGTACTGAGCTAAGTCCTGAGAAGGACTCCTGGATTTTCATGTCGTAGGTCCTAAAGTTGCTACATATTTACCGACAGTAGGGTGGATAGTGGATAATCCAAGTGGGCTGCTGTAAGTTGGTTCAACTTGGTACCTACCTAACATATGGATGAAACTCATATTATGAGTTCCAGGGAGAGTGATTGAGAGGGGGTTATTGGTTGGTTGGAGGATGAGTATGTGTGTGTGTGGGGGGGGGGGGGGGGGGGGGGGGGGTCTATTGTTAGTGTTGACTCATAGAGCCCATTGTCAAGATTCAGCTACTACGATCTAAGATCTCGGTGGGTGGCCGCGTAATAAACCGATTTTTTCTGTCCCCGCGAGTGCCATTGAAAGTTATTTGTTCAGGAGGCGATCTCTTGATTATAAAGAGGTTTAAACAGTCTATTCGACGACCCGTCCCCGTCCGGAACGATATTCAAATAGACCCAACGCTCACACTAAACAACGAGATCCGTATACTTACACGAACTGCACTATACGATGAGTTGGTGTGAGTGTGCCTCAGGACACCGATTTTCCAGCCACATATCACTCGGTAATAAGCCTTCACGACTTCATTTACATGATACATCGTGCGAGGGTGCGGTGGGGGAAGTCAAAACGGACGTCCACTCGTCCCATTCAAAGGTAAATGATGCGATGGGTGGGCCCCGCTCATAAAAACTCTTCATCAGACATGCTAACTACCGTTTCATCAGTCCTCTTGTAGTGAATGAAATCTATTCGCACCGAACATCATTACAACTATTTTCCTCCCTGTTGCAATTCGCTCACCGAGCTGGAAAACCCGCAGGTAGTTGGGGGCAAGGGACGGAGCCCAAAATTTCCTGAAAAATTCCTAAATTACGGCTACCTAAGAGTTTATAGGAACTCTTACTATACCATTATTACAGCTTAGGACTAAAGTTTAAAAAATGGATAGTCCTCCCCGCTAACCCCTCGCCTAACCATTTCAGCGTTGCACAGTTTTTCCCATTTTTCTCATCCAATTTTCAACGGATTTTGATGCAGTTGGCGGTCTTCTTCGTATTTTATCATTCTCCAGGGAGATGAAGTGCCTTTATTATGCCTATTTGAATTTTGAAAAAAGGCGAGAAAAATTTAAAATAACAAATGAAAATTATATTTAGCTGATCCCCACAGAGAATTGAATAACAAGTCAATGCCGCAAACCTCATCAAAATCTTCCCAAAGTTGGCTGAGAAACATGGGAAAAACGAATTTCATCCGCTCCTTGGCCACTTAATGAAGTATCTATTAATTCCAGTTTGGTGGAATTGTATTTTCAACTACGAATTCGAATTCAGGCCCTTGGAAACTCCCGATTACAAATTAACAAGTTCAAATCTTTATTAGCTTGGTTAACCAAGTGTCAGAGTGAGAAAATTTTGCCCAAATATTTGAAACAAATTTACATTCAAAAAGTAAATGTGGCACAAATTTTGTGTGATAGAAAGTCCCTCAGTAGAGAGGAGAGACAAACCACCGGTCTTCGGAAGCCGAGGTGGTTTTTAAAGGATCTGAGATATGTCAGATTTCGGTGTGTCAACAAGGTTCGTACCCCCTCGAACAATCCTAATTTTTTACTAATTTTCCGTCTACAACACAAATATTGAAATTTAAAAATCAAAAAAAGCTTGAAATTCTAAATGAATGTCACCATTGAATTCAGCATGAACATACAGTTGAAAGCCTTTGTCACACTTATTATGGAGAAAATTCTATTTGTTTTGCCATTATGGCCAGTTTTGGAAGTAACATGAAAAATCGGGTTGCTGTGTCCGTTATTCATGAAAATTTACGTAGAATCCAAATCTGCAACACAAAATTGGTTCCTGTCTGAAATACCTAACGAAGTTGGTGCCAGTTTGGCCATTTTTGGCTAATTTTCAGAAAATTGTTGATTTAGTGTGGGGATAGGTATTTTTAGTTGTTTTGTAGACTGAGAAAAGGGCCAGGAAAAACGACTGTTCTATCATGATTGTATTTTTTTTTAAATAGCATTTCCAAGGAAGAAAAATGGCGTTGTAAAACAATGTGAAATGGCGATTTCGCACTTATGACAGTTTAACTCTGAGGGACAGATATTTCAAGGGCTTTAGCGTAGCGACAAAGCGAGGCGTTCACCTCAGGATGTTGAGAACGGCCGATTAGCTCCCGCAGTTGAAAGCGAAGATGAAACTGAGAACGACCGGCGAGAACTGAGAATGACCAGAGCCTACGAAGGCGAGACGGATCGGCCAAGCATCGTCGCTCCGCTCAATGAACCGAGCGGGTTTTTCACGGGCAGGAAAAAACGTCAAAGAGCTGGTAAAAGAAGGAGACGACAGTGAGTGGCCACCGACCAATGGTCAGATCGTAGATCGTGGAAAGACTCAAAGAATCAAGACTGGACAGTGGACATGGAAACTGCAAAGAATGTGGCGTATCTGTAGGTCAGAAGAATGAGAAGGATGATAACTGCGTTTCAAAGCTTCTTGAACGTTTTTGGTTTCCCTTCTGTCCGTCATACGCGCGTACCTTTCACAGTTCTCATTCGATTTATACCAAATTTTCTGGGGTTGTGTTGGTTGGGCCATTTAAATGGTTTGAGTTTCGCACATGCACAGAGTTTGATGCTGATCCAATCGCGATGGAATTAATGCGCAATCATTCCTACTAGCCTCCAACCTAACCACCATCGGTATTTTGGAAGATGTACTTTTGCACAGTGATTCAAAAGGATGAAAGCAAGAGTCAGCAACTTAAGAGTTCGATAGTAGCGATGTTGACGTAAACTACGTGTTTTGGCAGAAGGACTGTAGGAATGGTTTTTAGAGAACATTTGATTGGGAAATGTATACAAAAAGTTATGTCATAAATTAGACCCCGAATGCCCTAAACCCCGTGGAAAACCAATGAAGTTAATGGTACCCAAGAAAATGTTTCTGTGTAATGGAGAAGGTATGAAACAATGAAAGGTGGTGGTTTCAAGCTATTTAACTGAATCGGAGACTCATCGTTGTGACTGCAGTCGTGTACTTACCCCGGCCGGGGTTGGAGTGAAGCTGGAGGTTGCGACGATAATCCCAAGTGGTGTTGTGGGAACACGAGGAAGGAGAGGATGTGGGAACACAGAAATCTGTGAGGGACTAAAGTCCCTATCCCCCAGTATTTTTGACTAACTAAAATTTTAACACTTTTTGTGCTGATGCTAGAGGAGATCGACTGGCGCTAAAACTAATAATATCATAACGGCAGCAGAAAATGAATGAAGAAATAGAGCGGGTTGTACAAGCGGTTTCACGAGGACCTGAACTGAACTGAAGTCTTCTGAGCCCCTGAAGGTAGACGATGTTATCAGAGCTCTGAGAGGGCGTCTTGTTTATGAAAACTAGACGTTGAGGTCAAACTAGCTTCACTAGGGGTCAGACTAGCCACAACAGTACGTTTAAATAGTTAATAAATCACTTGATGAATAGGGATAAAATGGGATCATAAAAAAGGCAGCCACTATGGCAAGACGCGGGAAACGAATAGGCAGATTTATTGAGCATCACTGATAACAAAATAATTCATGGAAGTTGCATGGAAGTAACTTCCGGGACATGGATGCAACAGATGTCTTGTGTTGAGATGTGGAAGTTCATCGTGGATACTAAAGTGGATCTAATGTGTCTAACAAAACATAGAGAAGAGATTGTATAGTAAGCCGAACGATTTCTTTGTGACTGATGGAAGCTTCTCAGCTCCCAAAATTTGCAGTGAAATGCAACTGACAGGATGGCCGAGTGGATTTTATGAAGTTTCCTCTTGTAGCCCTGAGCCTCGAGGTTCAAATCTAGGCTCGTACCTCAACTTTTTTGGTCTGGCAGTGGACGGCCAGCTAGTTCTGTCGCTCAACACTAGGCGGAGGCCCCCCCCCCCTCATACCTCACTTTAGCTTTCATATCTGTTGATTCATGTTATTCGGTCATGGTTCCGATCAAGCAAGAACCAAGCTCCACTCCAAAGTCGTAGGGAATGTGGCACTCATTTTGAATATACCTACACCATGTTCCGATTCTTGACCATTGGAACCACCATGAATTTTTTTTTTTTTTTTTTTGCATTAAAAGAAAGTTGAAGACCTGAGAGTTTTGCGTTGAACGAGGCTAACGCCAGCTTACCAAAACAGTCGCCATGTTTTTTGGTGTTTTCTCGAGGTTTTCCTTTTTTTTATGTTTTCAGTCATGAACACAAGAAAGTCGAAAAAACGGAAAACTTTGAAAAAAAACAAAAAAACATGGCAATGGACTTATTGAGCTGGCGTTAGCCTCTTTCAAGGCACGACTCTCAGGTATTCAACTTTTGTTTCATACAACAACAAAAGATTTGAGAAGTTCCAATGGTCAAAAACGAGCTTTTTTTCGAAAAAGTTTTTTTGATGTTCTCGGAGCTAAATAGCTATTTTAGGTATGGAAACACTAACACGGGGTATATTCAAAACCAGAGCAAAATTTCCTAAAAATTTGGAGCGGAGTTCAGTTTTTGCCGGTTCGGAACCGATCTTCGCATTCCACCAGCTTCGTGTCACATCCGTGTTTTCTTACGTTCCGTGGCTTCAGAAATTATCTTCCTCAGAATGTCTATGAAACTTCTTCCACCCTTGGAAGCCATCAAGAGCTTAATCACAATGGATTTTTTCATAAGAGTCATTTCATTGAAGTTTATATCCGCCTCTCACAGTAGTCCGGGTTGTAATAATTGCGGGTAAGTGTTTCAAAACAATAGCCACTGAACGATAACGATCACAGCCTTCCCATTAAGCCAAAACACGAGGCTCAAGGTTCCACTAAATTTGGTTCGTTGTAATAATTTCTTTCTATGGGTCATTCAATCACGACATCCTCTCATTATAGAATAGTTTGATCCTCGATAAAAATTATTATTGTTGAATGGTGGTTATTGTTTTCCTTCAAGAAACCAGTGCCAGGCCTAAACTTTAGTCGTCCCTCGATAGTTCGTCTCTCGTTAACCCCAACCGTTTGCTTGGTCCCTTGAAAAATCCCGTGGAATGGAATAACTCGTATAAATCCATATTTATGGTATGTATTTGAGTACATTTTGTATGGTGATTCGACTTTGTCCCACGATAAATGGCGTAATTCGAATTATAGAACAGATTGAGGCAAAAATGGGGGGTTTCCTGTCAAAAATTATGTTCAAACGATTCTTACAGGAAATGTTCTGCCAGTTCGGAATAAAACCCATGATGCTAATACCATGCTGGTTTCTGCAATAAAAATTTATGATTCATGTATAATGTTGTTCAAACAATACAGATGTATTTTCATTGTAAATAAAGAAACTTTGTATTTCGTTTTCGTTGATAGCTGTTGTGTCAATGTCAGTACACCCATGAAATTAATACCTGCGGCGGTGCTGGTCTCGGAAACGTTTCTGCAAAACCGGCCCTTTCGTTTGGTCATCGAAGATATTGGACAACCGGGTGTGCATCAATTCGCCCGCTGCTTGTTGTTGCTGAGTGGGAAGGAATGCATCAACTCGCCTACTACGTCCAGTGTGATGACTCGCCTGTTGAACTATCAGATGCACCTCATCCATGATTACCGACTTGGGCACTTATGTCCTCTTGAGTAGGTACTGTTCTTCAACTGGAAAAAGGGAGGCAGCTTGAAGAAGACGATAAAGTTAAGATGTGGTTGTTCGTAAATATGTTGTACGTTTACGTTGCCAGTTCGTCGGAATTATCTTGACCCAGAGGCAATTCGTTTGGACTTCGAGCAAGGTGCCAAGAAAGCGGTTTTCTCTGGATGTTCAACGTACGGCTGCAGATTCTACACGATTATAAGGAGAGGTCAGAAAACAGCAAATTGGTCATAGGCTTCTATGGATGCACCCTTTTATACTAAACCATCATCAACGTGAAGACTACACTCAGCCTGATACCATGCTCAAGACCCCAGAGGAACGCCAGAAGACTGATGCCCTCAACTCAGCGCACGAGCTCCCCTTCAATTCGCTAGACTTAAGTTAGTATGAGTTTGTTTATTTGTGAATGACACGGGCATTCGCCCAATTATAGTAATAAAATAATAATAATACTAATAACTAATTCAGTAGTAGAAGTCTTGGATTGCAGGGCTGCAACAGTGTTTGAAAAGGGAGAAAACATTATGGGAAATGAGAAAAATACGTTAGGACTTGGCTGAATATTGAATCTATAAACTCAGACGATGAAGAACGGCAGCAGATACCTAGCAGCAACACCGAACAACGAACACACAGATAACTCGGGAAACCAACTCAAAATCAACAATTAAACTGTGTACTGTGTAAATGTGAAGCCATTGCAATAGCTTAATTTTCTTCGAAAATTCGCTAAAAGAAACCAAACATGGACCTTCCTTCTCTTTCATCCATGTAACCACAGAATAATCAACATTCTTAAGAAATAAAAGTAAATGAGTAGGTGATATGTGAAAATGGGAGGTACCGTCTCTAGCGTTTCCCAGTAGAACTTGTGAGTTGAGACATGGAAGCTTTTTCCATCACAGAACTGGATACTATACACTGTATCTTCTATGGCTAAGGCTTCTGAGGGGCTGTGCCCCACACCCCCCCACCATCAGCCTGTGGGGTATGGTGAAATAGCCTATAATCAGCCCCGAAATCCCCATACCAGGTTGGGGAACCCCCTGATTTCTCTGCAAATTGTTCAAATCTTCCAACATTGTTGAGAGGAGGGAATCGATTTTTTGTCTTCAATAATCGATTAAAAAACAAT
>JAEMON010000002.1:34391262-34402915 GCA_030264115.1 Lygus lineolaris
GGACTTAAGGGTTGTACGAAAAAAAGAGCAGAAACACGAGTGCGAGTCGCAATTTTTCCCGAGTAGGCAAAATCCCAGTTCAAATATCAGCTGATCAAATGCAACTTTATTTCGATTCCACCGAACCAAGTTTGTTGTTTACTTTCAGAAGCTTCCTTAGTTACTGAATTTCATTAAGAATGAATGATACAACTCTCCGATAATAATAATTACAAGAAGGTACCTACCTACTCATTGTCTCCAAGAGTTGATTGTGAACCTCGCGGTAGGTGGGTATTTTATGTCAATAGGATCTTTGTAGATGGGCGATCTATACAGAAAATAATAAACCGTTGTGTAATAATTTGCAGCGTTTTTAATTTCGAATCATCAGTTTTACTCAATGAATGTAAAAACCCCTACCTTCCAGGTACCTAGGAATGTAAATACTAGTTCCCTTCCCTACCTATTTTAGTAAAAATAAACTTACAATGAGGTATTCTCATAACTACGTTCCTCTTAGTGGTTAGTGTCTCATAATTCAGTACTACTCAATGCTCAGGTGTCTGCTATTGATCAGGTTGAGATGTAGACTCTCAATTTGGTCCGGGGTCAGAGTAGATACCTACTTTGAAAGAATGGAGGAACGTGACTACAATTAATTGCTATAGCAATTTAACAACTGTTTAACTACCTGTAAGAACAATGTGAATTTACCAAAATGGGTTCAAATATCCCCATTCTTCAAAATTCAGTCGAAAATCAATCTCTTTCACTCCAAAAGAAAACTGGAACCAATTCTTCACACGGACGAACAATATAAATAAAATCGGAAAACTGACTCTGGTTGAATTCTCCAGCCCACTCTCAGCCACGTCAATACGAGTAGTAGTAGAAGATAGATTATAGTAGAATTATTCTACTCAATCTTCTACTCTACCCGTATAAACCTGGCTCAAGATAGAGAGAGTATGTACTCAACTCAACCAGTCAGTTTTCAAATTGTATTTATATATCTTTGTGAAGGATTGGATTCTACTCTACTAGTGTAAAACTTTTCAGTAGAGTTTACTCTATTGACTAGTAACTGACTAACTGGTAAAGTACCAGCCCGGTGGTGGAGACTCTACTCTACTCACTCCCCCACCAACAAAATTTTGAACTCTACTGTTCACTGTAGGTCCTACCACTTACTCTACCCATGTAAACGGAAAGTAGTGTTGGGAGGAGAGTAGGCCGATTGGAAAGTGGAAGGTCTGTACCTACCTTGGGCAGTTTTTCTTCGTAGCTAGATTTGAAGCAGTCCATGTCATTTTTTCCATGCTCTAACTCGTTGGCTTTCCTGGAAATTTTGAAGATTCTCTGAAGATTGATGAATCATTACTTTTTTCGTAAAAGGTGGTTTTTGCTCAATGTACAATCTTGTATTGTATCCCAGCTAGTTGCTCAAGGTACACGGAAATGACTTGGGCAATATATCCACTTTTCGATTCAAATCATTAAACAAAACGAAAAGAGCGATAACCCATGATAAAGCCCATATTTAACAGAGAAATCATCCAATACTATTCAAGAAAAACACTTACCGGGTAGCTGGAAAATCCCGATGTAGGTACGGAGCCCAAACCGTCAAAACGAGGGGTTGTAAACAACAACAACATGACGCTGCTCAGCCACAACAACCCACCCAACGAGCGCCAAACTTCGAGACCAGTGGTGCCATGATGAAAACAATAATTTTCCGATTTCTAACGAATTTTCTCTCTTCGAGGGTCTGAGTAATAGAATGTTGCCCAAGGTACAAGCTGCCCAAGGTACCTACCTACACGTCCTTCACCTACAGATAAACTTATAAAGCACATACTTACTATACCGTCTGGAAACAGCATTCGACTGACCTGTGAATGATCCAGGTGGAGTAGAATAGGAATAGTGGAGTGGTAGGTAGAGTAGAATGCATGATAGTTACCTAGGTACCAATATACAACCTAATTACGTAAACAATTGTGCTCCTATCACTAGCGGAATTAGCCGTTCAGATTAATTTAATACTATCTAGATAATAATTTTTGCTCTCTGTGTTTCCTGTCTTTTGACTGATGAACACAACAGGTATTGCATCAGATCCAAGACTCTCCAAAAACTCAAACATGGAATATTTTGTCTGTTTTTCTGTTGAAGTTTCATCTGGGTCTCCGAAATTTCAAAATAATTTGCAACTCAAAATTGAAGTAGGCTGAAGTAAGTGAGTAAATTCAGGCACTCAAAGTCTATTTTAAAAGAAACTTCCTACTAGATACCTCCTAAAAATAATGTAGATACCTTACATAATAAGTAGGTACCTACATACGCAACTAGGATTAAGAAAAAATTAAACATGTAGAAGAGAAAAAAATATTGCTGAATTAAAGAATTATAAAATTTTTCCAGTGTAGGTAACGTGAGTTATATATTTTTCAAAATATAGGAGTCTTATTGTGGCCAAAACTCGCGTAGTAGGGTAGGTAGTAGTCACCAACTAAGTTGTCGACCAACTTGCAACTTTACTACAATAATAAAAAGAATAAGGTGGATGAAAAATATTTCTCATAAACATTATTGTACAATTATTGTATCCACGAATCCATGAATCATTTTGTATGATTGTATGATCGCGTCTACTGGGCCCATGAGAGGCACTCTTCTGCTACAACAGCTACGAGTAGTTCGCACGTCTCCATCTAGATGGCTCTTCGTGTCGCTTCCGCACCAATCTCCGCCGTCCTCAATGCAGAGTTACACCCTCGTCCAACCATACAGAGACTATTATTACAAGTAAATTTATTATTCTGGGAGAATTTATAGAAGTTATTATTATTTAATATATCGCTTTCCTTCTAGTTAGGTAGGTACCAAATTTCCTAAAAAGTGCATCTAAAGAAGAATCAATTATTTAATTCAAAACGTGTACCTACCTACTTACAAGTAAAACTCTTGAGTTTTCTTGAACTACGAACATAACCATGTTAGTCATTTATGAATAAATAGAGATGATAAGGTTTTCGTAATATATATTATTATGAAAACATCATTATCTCTATTTTTGGCAGATTTTACAGGAGTGCTAAATAACTGAAATTGCTAGGTTTTATCTCGAGGATACGAGGGAAGAAAGTATGAGTTACGAGGTTGGTTATCATTGATGACAGAACCGGAAAATTGTTACCCCTTTTTTAGATCTGTCTGTGCCTCTTTCGGACAACATAATCATTTACTTGTTTTTGCCATTTGCGGTATTAAAGAACGCTTCGAAGAAAAATGGAAAATATTTCCAGGACTGCTCCAAGTCTTGTGGTGTCTTGTATCTGTTCGTGTTCTAAGATACGAGGTTTTCAGTAACATCTACTGCCCATTTCATCGCAGCAACGAAGTTTTCTTAAAGGTATACCTCTGGAGGGCAAAATAATTGTTTTCCGCCGAAACTCTAACCACAGGTCGATGAGATATGAGAAACCAAGTTTTTATTTCAAAAACCAAAAAATCATTTTCGGCCAAAAGTGCAGATAGGTACGAGGTTTTCAAGTGATGCCATCGATAAGCAATATACCTACTAAAATAATGTCTTGGCTCCAACCAGCAACTCGCTGCCTCACAGTAGAACGTCAACAGCCGCAATATTGAACTAGGGATGCAAAACCGGTCGTCAAAAATCGATTTTGAAAATCGATTCTCAATCGAAAGCTTAAACTCGATTGCACTAATTAATCGGGCGAAAAAAATCGACTTTTTAAGAAACTTATTTATGTATTTTTTTTAATTAAAAAAAATGTTAGCGTTCTGGTAGGTATTTTACCTACCAAAATTCGGTAGGTTTTTGTTTATTTAAAATTCAATAATTGTCTTTTTCTACAAAAATAATGGAACTTTCGGGTGTTCTTTATTACTGCCCCCCACTTTCAAAGCCAGATTTGAACACCTAATCTCAACCGTTTTTAACAAACGAGTAGTGCTTTTGAATCGTCAATCTCTCCTCTTTCCGTCTATTTATATCCGAAACAAAGACAACACGAATTTCACTATTTTAAAAGCGTTTGAAAAAAGTGCGTGGGCAGTACTAAAGTTTTCGACTAGTGTAAGACTTTAGTACTGCCCCCCCCCCCCCCCCCCCCCCCCCCCCACGCTCTTGGCAGGTGGAATTGTGAAAAATTCATCAAAGAACTCAATTCAAGAAGTTATCTTTATTACAAAATGAACATTAAAAATGTTCTTAATGATTAATCTTAACAAAATTTGTTAAGATTAATCATTAAGAACATTTTTAATGTTCATTTTGTAATAAAGATAACTTGATCTTATATAACTTGATGAATTGATCTTAACAAAATTTGTTAAGATCAATCATCAATAGCAAGAGGATTGTAAAGTGTTTTAATATTGTCTAAAAAGTTTACTAACGGGTCCACGGTTGTAATGCGGACATTTCTCCTCCGTAGGAATTCACACAGATGAGAGTGAAGATCTCGTATTCCTCCTCCATGTAGCTTCCGTTTCATGGCACGCCACGTCAATTCGATGGTCTGGGAGTGAGCGAGCTTTTTTCAAGCTCATCAAAATCAACTGATTGGAACTACTATCCCCTACAAGTTCTAATCAGTTTGATCTCCATTTCGAAACATCATGAGACGGTGGGGGGTAGTACTAAAGTTTTTCACCAGTCAAAAACTTTAGTACTGCCCACACACTTTTTTCAAATGCCTTTAAAATACAAATTAGTGTATTTTTCAATTGCTGCTGTAAATAGATCGAAAGAGAAGTGTCTCCCGATTCCAAAGCACTAGTAGGTAATATTTTGAAAAAGGTTGAGTTTCCGTGTTCAAATCTGGCTTTGAAAATGGGGGGCAGTACTAAAGAACACCCGAACTTTCAATGGGTGCATGAAAAATAAAATTATAACGGTGTGGTCATTCAAGAATTTTAAAACTTGCTTGGTTCAATATTGAGTAACTGAAAATTTCGAGGCACAGACAAAACCATCAAGAACTACGAAATGTTATTCAGAATGTGTCAAAATTAATTTCGGTTCGCCGAATTTTCAAGGATTATTTCGAGTTGAAAAGACATTTTTTGGGTTGGGGGGTTACAATCTATCTTTGAAGACAAAAAAATCGATTTCAGGCTAAAAATCAGAACAATCAATAGGCGGAGAAAAAAATCGGAGGTGAAAAACGATTGAATTTTTCGATTCAATGCATCCCTATATTGAACATAGACGTTTTATAATTGAACCAGATTTGTTGACGGCGTTATAGACGACTCCACGTCATTCGAATAATTTCGATACATGATGAACCAATACACTACACACAATACATGTTTGGTTTACAGCGGAGGTCGAGGCAGCGTTTTATTCTGTTGATGCGCACAACTCGATAAATATTTGAGCAGATGATCAAATTCCCCGTGTTGACTACCAAATCAATAAATGGTCCGTTGACTTGGGACCTCTAATCTTTTGTGATTTGAACGAGGATGACTTCAGCTGTGGCTGCAGTGGTTCTCCTGGCCACATTCACTGTGGTAAGTAAATCTAATTTGAGATTTGTTCCAACTGAAAATGTGCAAGATGTACAATGTACGTTTATGTTCAAATAGATGAGGGTCAGTTTTGAGGAGGAATAAACAGAAACGAACAGATCGAACGCTGGGGAGAACACTGGTACATCTCCAAAAATGCACTTTTGAATTTTGTACTATCGGAAAGAGCTTGACAAGCTCTGCGCAGGGGTGGTAGTGGATCAACGATAGTTCAAACACTGGCCGCTAGAGGGCAGATAAATCGCGGTTGACCTGAATGGTTTGACTAGTTTGGTTTGCGGGCAGTGGTTCATCAGCAGTCTTGTATCGGAGGTCATTGAGGACTGAAGATGAACCAGTGTTCTTCCCAGCGTGCAAGATAAGAAATTATGTTCAAATTGGACATTTCAGTGATAGAACGCGGAAAAATGTGCAGACCGCTAACGCGAAAACTTTTTCGGAGTGTGAAAACCTCAGGCTCGAAAAAGGCAAGGAAAGAGGAGAAGATTGGAGTGAGCGCACTGTCACACCCCCCCCCCCCTCCAGCCGCTTTCCACCCTCTGCTTTTTGCCCCAAAAGTAGGGAGGTTCCAGGTTTCCCTGTGATCACTTTTACACACAACCACCTGGTTTCCCTAACACTCGAAGGTGCGATATTTTCTCCGTAACGCCTTTTTTATGTCGTGAAAAAAAAAAAAAAAATAAATAAAAAAATAAAAATAAACCGTCCTGTTAATCATTATTACTTAAAATGATAAAAATCCCCGTTTCAGAAAAATCTCGCAATTGTGGGATCAGCGGATCAGTCATGGGAACTAATGAACTGCCTTATGCATCCGAAATAGCTAAAAAAAAAAAAAAAAATGTATGTTGTTTCGCTCATGAATGGTCAGATGACAACCATTGGATCCCGATAACTACGACCTGTAATGGGGAACAGATTACAGACGCGGGTCGGAATCCACTGTTTTTGACCTTCAGGATCGGATTCAGCACCCTCAAAAACTCCTGTATTCCTATTTCCAGCTCCGAAATCTGGTTGGTTTGGTGACAACGAGCTAAAGAAAAAAACGAGTGACGTCATCAGTCAAACAGCTCTTTATCACTCGCTCCAACGTGCGGGAGCGAGTAAAGAGAGTTGTTTGACTGATGACGTCACTAGTTTTTTCTTTCCCCTTTTTTACCCACTTCGACCCAATATATTGCATATTTTTGAAAAGCTCTCCGGTAGGTATAGGTACCTTGAATTTGAAATAAAACAAATCATAGATATTTGTTCCCCATTCTTGCATTGCTGTTTTTTTTTTTTTTTATATACATACTTAGGTAGGCTCGCTTCACACTTATTCGATTCGGTCTGTATTCGATTCGTTTTCGGCAGCGCAGAATGTGTGTGAACCAATTCATTCGGTGCGTATTCTGACCAAACCGCAACCTAATAGAAACCTCATAACACCGAACGCCCCCACGATAAGAATCGGTTTCGTCGGGTTTCTATTCGGCCCGTATTCTAGTCCAAGGCATACAAAGTGCACCGTACGTTCACACTTGGAAGGTTCAGATTCGGTTTTGTTTCAGTCTTCTCTTGGAGAACGAACGCTTCTCTCCGGTGCGGTGGGCGAGGGGCGACTGAACTTCGCGGAACCCCGGAACCTAATAGGAACCTAATTGGAACCTCATGCTTGTGAACGAACAAACGGCGGCAGAAAACGAATCGAATACAGACCGAACCGAATACGTGTGAAACGAGCCTTATAGATGATATTTATTGAACAATGGCCCTGTCAGCTAATCCATAGATTATTCTACATCTGATGACCCACTTGAAACTGTGCTCACCAGGGCTGCAAAGTGCCAACGACCCAAGAAAATTCCTCGCCATCCAAACGTATACCATAAGTCTGAGGAAAAGTTCCTATACCAGCTAGATGTTGGTTACAGTGTTATTCGAGCTGGTCATTTAACTTGAGATACGGCGGTCTCATTTCTTAGTAGGCACGAGATCAATGGAATCATTGGCAAATTTTCCACGCTGTCAACAAAACCACGACAGGAAGGAGAGTTACCGATTCCCCGAGAGGTCACTGAATTCTCAATAAGGTCATCTTTGTTGATAACCGTACCTAACAATAATTACGGTCCCCTCCGACCCACCGTAACAATCAGTTACAAAACATTCTTTATATTCTTCAGTCAGTCATCCCCGAGCTCTTTAACTCGGATTTCGTCGAAACAATTTAAATATTGACCCCAATTACCTTATTAGGTACCTGCAGGAAAGATAGTTTCTCTTGAGGAGCTCCCAGCGGAATAAACCATAATTTTTTCCTTGTTTATTTTGTTAACTTTTCATGCCTTGGATGATCCACCACAATTAGCTCCTGTCCATAGATACAATGATTTGAGACTATAACCTAAACGGAGACTATTAGGTAGCTTATCGACTTGTTTTCCTATGGACTCAGAGTAACAAACCTAATTTGATACCAGGTAGGAAACGGGTTGGAAGAAAAACATTCAAAACCGCTATAATACCTAATTGATGTTGAATTCCGTTCAAATCGTTTATGTATAGAAAAGGGTTTTGCTTCCTACTCCACCAAAAGGTAGCTGAATCCTTATAGAATCACTCTCGTTAGTTGTATTGTGTTTTTACAACCAATCAATCAATATTTTTATTTGCCAAAACACGAAGTGTACAAGCAATGGTCAGATTAACTTATGACTAAAATACATAAAGTTATATTATACAAAAATGAAACAATATTGATCATAGCAGTTTGAAAACTATAACGTCAGAGGACTATAAAAATAAAAATATAGGAACATAGAAAACAGCTAGAGTACTAACGCCGACCCAACATTCACAATATTAGCAAGAAATTCATTAAAATCATAAGGAGCTACATTTACAAGGTACCTTCTTGCTAATTTGGGCCCTGAAAATACCGACCGGAGCAATGCGCAAAATGGTAGGAAGGGCATTGAAAAATTTAAATCCCACCAGGTGGTACCGTTACATGTTGTACCAAGTCGATGGTACAGGAGACGAAGATTGTTCTTGCTAGCAGTGGGGTAACTGTGATCTGGAGTATGGAAAACTTACAAACTGATAGAATACAAATATTTATGAATACATCATAGGGGATGTATTTGACGGCGAGATCATGTTTTGAGAGGTCCTCCTTGATTGGTAACTTCGGTCATCTTCTGCTTTTTCCTCGAACTTGGTCGTTGGACATCTGAATGGTTCTCCTTCGAATTCAAAATTTCCACTCTCGTATTATGTTTCCGATCTTCTTGGACAAATTTGTTTCGGTGCCTGTCGGTCTTTAGGCTTTCGCCTCAGGCATAGGTATTACTTCCACTATTTTCAAACGATTTCGATGAAATTTTTAAGTGTCCAAGATGGTATCATATGAATTTTATCGCCGTCGGATCGATACCAGCACCTAAAATTCCAGCACACCTACATTCCAGCGCCTACAATACCAGCACCTACAAAAATGCCTAAAATTTATTGATCGTGATGACATTCCTAAAGATTGTCGGATTAGCCCCAAGATTGCAATCCTCTATGAATTCCACCATTTATTGTAGGAATAAATTCAGCCACTGCCTAATGATCCGGCCGGCGTGTGCCTGGATGGGTGTGGCCACTATATCCGAATCAGAACCTCCATTGAGTTATTCACGTTCATACTTGATACTGCACATGCGTCTACGTAAAATCACACTAATTCACAAACATAAATTTCTCACTCGTGGTCCTATCTCCCTGAGATTAGGCTGGAAGCTTGGTACTGGCCCACGGTAAAAATTGATTCCTACGTTGCAGTCCACACAATCCTCTGGCGATCGTTTTTTTTTTGTTTCTTTTTTTTTTTTTTCATTTCTGCCTTGCTAGTTAAAGAGATAGTTACATCCTTCAAACCTTCGTGAAGGATGGGAAAGCATTTTTACTCGAGTTGGATAGGAACGACTGAAGAGGATCCCAAGGAGAACCAAACCACACATCAGGATGTTGTCAATACAGGATAGAGGACATGGTCGGAGATGAACCTATGGTCAAATCACGTCCTCCGGAAATAGGTAGGTACATATTTGCTAAAGTGACAAGCAGAGTTACCAACGTCCTTTTCTGTGTGTATTTTTTCCATACCTAGGTACCTACCTAGTTTTAACTTTGATGATACCTAGTCAACAAACTGTTTGGCCGCAATAATATGCGCCGTAGATGTATACATAACAGTTGAGGTTACACGGTTTTTGAGGACTAACTTCCTTATTGAACAATGTTCCTTCTTAAGGAAAATTTTACAGAAACATATAAGATATATTTATCTTACATGAGTAAGATGGGTTAATTTACCATTTCCTAGCTGAGCTCCAACAATGTATTCTCATGCCGAATGCAATTTACGATTCGGGTCAAGAAGGTGGGTAGGTACTATTTGTGAGAAAATTACCTACTAATTTACTAAATTTTAATTAAATTAAAAATAATTTTAATTTTTAAATATTTAAATATTTAAAAATTAAATTTTTAATTTACGAAAAATTACTAATTTTCGAGCACTTGCTGTGTACACAAATATTTTGGATTCAACGCCCCAATTTGATAGATATTGAGTTATGCCATAGTAAGGTACTTCCTATCTATTAAACAGAGCATTGCGTCTACAAGGATCTATACATCAAGAAACGCAATCCAGGTTATCAAAATCTTCTGTTTTGATTCTGGTCGATGGGGTTTGACGGCGTGTCGATCGCTATGGGGTGTGCGTCTTGTTATCACTTAGCTATGGTATTATGCCAACTTATGACGTTCGCAGAGAAATTACAATTATTCAAATACGCGAATTATTGCGAAAACGTATTGAAGATAAATGCAAAGCACATTACTTGTTTCTTGAGTTCTTTTTTGTTCACCGTTCGCCTTAAAGGTTGCATACCATTGTCGCTTTGATTGGGCAGGAATATAGGTGCCTATTGTCTCTCAATTCTTCCATTATACATGAAGAAACGGAAAATTGCGAAGTAGGAATTGGGAGATCAGGTGATATGAAAATGGAGAAATAACAGCAATTAACTAGTTCAATTTGTTCCTTTAATTTTCCTCTCAAATGTTTCTTGCTGTCGCATACCCTTATCAGAATGATTTACCGTCGTAGTGAATGTCTGAGTCAAACAAAGAAAACACCCACCCAAATTGGTTGAGAATTAAAAGCCCTGGGGAGACCCCCCCCCATTCCACCCCTCCAAATTTAAATTTCAGAGTCGAAAAAAAAGCTCGCAAATCGGTTGAGAATTAAGACCTGGGGAGCTCACACTAGATTTTGTCACACACACACACACACCCAACACCCACATTCACCAATGGGTTGGTTTCTTCTTCGCGGATTTGGACTTAGAGTGATCTGAAACGAATTTGTTCATGGTTTCTTTTTTTCTCATTTGAGTGTTGTCCTCCTCCGACCCAGATCGAAAACATAAGTAAGCAACTCAGTAAGTGAGGGACGTCCTATAAACACTAGGTAACTAAAAATAATGATGATCCTAAAAATACGCGGTAACGCTCATTGTTGAGGAAAGTTGTGCGGTTTATTTCGCTAAGTAAACATCCGGAATCCTATAAGATAAAATAATGATCTCCCAAAATAGGAATAGGCGATATTCTTTACCATCTAATTAGGTTGGTGACAATTCATTGCATCTTCCTAATTTGTTTTTGATGTTCTTGCGCCACTGGTGGCTCCCATGTACGTCGGAGGTGATTTTTGCGGTTGTTTTTTTCACGACAGAATTTCCTGGCAGATCATTCCACGATCATTGAATGACAAGGAACATTCCTGAATGACTAGATAGCTACAAGTATACACCTATCTACTGACTAATGATGATTAGTAGGCAGCAGCCGTTCTGTACATATTTACAAAGATTGGACATCAACATTTCATAGGAAATATTATGCTGATTATAAAAATATCTACCTACGGACAGGTGAAAATTATTAAAAGACACAACGTTTAACCTCAACTGTCAAAACCACAGTTTTTACCATTTTTTTTCCTCTATCATTAGCGAATTTTCGAAGAATATGAAGCTATTGCAATGAAAAT
>JAEMON010000002.1:34413079-34427915 GCA_030264115.1 Lygus lineolaris
TTACCAAGGCAATTCCAAAGGCAAGTACTTAGTTACAATTTATTTTAATGTTCACTCCCTACAATCTGACTAGAGTCCAAATCTGTTATAGTAGGCATTCATTATTTTCATAGAATTCACAGTAGGACGGGAGAGGGGAAATGTTCACTTCTAGCTGTGGGGAGGGCGATCCGAAGAAGCCTTTCGATTCCGAATTCATGCAGCATGAGTTGATGAGCGAATTTTCGAAGAATGATTTTAACCGATTTGGTGGGTGATTAATAGGAAATTTCACGCTGATTCCGAATATACCATATGTTCCTATGTTTAAGATGGTAATTCACACCAAAAACCACGATTTGTGACTCTACATTTTCAAAATTTGAACCCTTGGAGTAGGTACTCCAAAAATTCTGGCCAACGAACTCATCCTTTCTTCTGATATTATTGACATTTTGAAATTTTTTCCGATTTTTAGCTCGATTCCTCGGTGAGATATAGTCTGGAATGACACATATATAAATATATAAATAAAAATATATACTTATAAAAGTGTTAAATTTCAGGAATCGTTTTAGAATGGTTTGAAACGGATTTCCGTGGTGAACATTTTCAAAAATTTGTTGTAATTAAATCTTGAAGCCATTGCAATAGCTTCATTTTCTTCGAAAATTCGCTAAAAGGTTAAGAACCCCTGGTCTATAGGTATACGTCAAGAACCATGTCGTCTTTCTATGGGTTAGAATAATGAAAATTTTAATTACTTTTCCACTACATGTTGTCTGAAAATGATTGGCATTCATTTTAAAACTCCCGTCCTTATTTTCATCCCCTTTCTACTAATAACACTGGAGTTAGTATCCAAGAACATTACCTAACCTGAGTGATGACTCGTTGGCAACCAGGAGAAAAAGTCATTTACTACATCCATTTTCTATGAGCTGGTTTAAAGGCATCTCAAAGTCAATTCAACGGTTTTATGTTACTTTACGTGCATCTCTTCGAGAGAATGTTGTTTCTCAACCGAGATTCGAACTCGGGCCTTCGTCCATGGCGAAGGACAACTTCCACTGTCAGCGCCTATGAACGGTCAGCCACGAGAGACAGCTAGAAAATTCCATATTATCATCATCCACGTTGTGGTAGAATCGGGTTCCTAACACCTGCCTAATTTTTTCACCTTTTTAATTTTTCCACATTCATTGCTTCAATTTGAGGAGAACCACATTTGCCGGGAGAGACCGTAGCTCTCGCAAGACTACTTAATGGCATTCACCCCCGAATATTTTGATTTCTAATTCGAATTTTTTGAGCAGACAAAATCGCCGTGTACGTGGCCAACCTCGACTGGAAGAGTATCGCCGAAACGGCGGCTTACGCCTACAAAAAGGTCAAACCCATTTTGGACTGTTATGTCGAGTACGATTCTGGTAAGGGGAAGGGCAAGGATGACAAAGGGAAAGACAATAAAGGGAAAAATAAAGGAAAACCCAAAGAGAAACCGAAGTATGAATCTGAGGAGGAGAGCGAGGAACACCTCCCTCCTCCCAAGGATAAAGGTACCTCATCATTTTAAATCACAAAACTCTGCAATAAATCTTGGATATAATTTGTAAACTGCTGCATGAAATTGATACCAACGGTCGCCGTCTGGAAAACACTGTAGGAAACTTTTGGACAACAACTCAAAAACTGAGTGGTCGGTAGAGCTTCTTCCTTGTTGATGTTTGACATCTAATGGGGAATCACAGTAGATTTTTCATGATTCTGACAGAAAGATGTTGGTCGGAGCTTTCCAAAAAGATGCAACAGGTATTGATGAGCATCCATCAATCGGATATGGCTGATATCTTGACGTCATGTTAGAACCTTTTAGTGAAGGAACTAAACGAAATTTCGATCTGAAAATTAGTGGTTGAGGGTTTACAAGGGCGCTGAATCTGAATTTGGGGTCGAAAATGCAAAATTCCCATTTACTGGAATATAGGTTAATCAGTAATACCCAGTAAGCTGGGTTCACTTGCTGTGAGTATGTCCTTCAATTCGTGCCATCTCCTCTAGTCTGTGAGCGAACCCACGCATTGATGGATCCTCTGAAGGTGGTAAGCCAACCAGCGGTTCGGGCCTGACGAAAGGAGTTTGTGATCCCCTCCTGGTGAGCGCGTCGAAATTTCCGTTATGTCCTAGCTGGCACCCATTCCAGGGATACCCTGTTTTGCTTTGCCAGGATAAGGGTTTATATAGCATTTATTGAGGAGTTTGCATTCAGCTTCAGATCAGACCAACCGAGAGTAGATGGCTGGAGCCTCGAGTGCTTTTATTGATGCCTCACTGTCTGAGGGGATTTGGACATGGGCAACCTTGTGCCCCCTTCTCAGGATCTCCAGCGCTCCAGCCTCGATTGCCACTATTTCAGCCTGGAATACAGAGGTGTATTTTCCGTGTGGGACTTAGTTCCATCTGGGTCTAGCCCCATGTACTCCGGCTCCAGTTCCTGCTTCTATGTTTGACCCATCCGTGTCATTGGTGCAGCAGTCAGACGCTCCTTGCCCACCGATGCAAGCTTTGATGTGTATCGATGGGGTTGGGAGCAGAGAGTTTTGGGCTTGTCATATCGAGTAGTAGGTCAAGTACGACCTTGATGGGGTACTTTCCGGCAGGTTCCATTCCATTACAGCCTTATGAATGCCATAGCAGCCTCTGCTTTGATGAAGATATCTAGTGGAGGCCCAGTTGTATTAAATGGCTTCAGTAGGTGTGACATGCATTGCTCCTGTGATGGTTAGGCAGGCCAGTCGTTGCACGCTGGTAGGGGTTTACAAGCCCCTACCTTACTGACCTCGGGCCACCACACAGAGTAGCAGTACGTAAGAATGGGCCTTACAATCGCAGTATATATCCAATGGACCTTCCGTCAACCAAAACTCCTGCCCACGCAACTTCCCCCAATTGAAATGAGTAAATTATTGTTAGATACCTATCAATTAATTCGTTGTTAATAATAAATAGTAAAATTGGGGGGAAATTTTCATCTTGGAAAGAATAGATCCATCCAACGATTTATAAGATTGGCAATAACTTCTCAAACCTGCATATAAAAGTCTCGCCAAAGCACTGAGATCGCTTAACTCCTCATGACTATACACTTTTTGTCCGGACGGCGATCCTAAAATTTTTCGCAGCTGTTTATAATATTTCAATGAATGAATTATTACTCTTTTTTCAACATATCAATCGAGTTCAATCCTCTGAAACTAATGATGGGGTTTTGTGATTTTTAGCGCCACCCCCACCGTACCCCGCGAAGTCGCGATCGCGACAATGATGTGGTGACAAACGTAATTTCAAAGAAAAGCGAAGGTTACTGGATTTCGAGAAAAATTTTCAAAAGTGAGTAGTCTGAATTGATGAGGTACCTACTTACCTACTCTACTTAGTTACATATTCCTTAACACTCAACTTCGTTTCCTTGTCATTTTTGATAAGGTCGTTGCACCGAACGCGTAAAATCGGGACTGGTGACTTTTTGGCTCTCGTTGAAAGGGTGTTGATCACCTCATAATTAATATTCTCCGTTTATCTTGTATACAAATAGATTCCTACTACAAGAAAAAAAGACGAAACAACAACCCAGGAATGTTCTCAGCCCTGTTTCAGAGGTTTTTATATGAACGTGTCCGCCTTTGGGGCGCTGTCCACCACTGGTGCTTTAACGTACCTTTATTTTTGTGATGTAAAATTAAGTTAAGCAAGGAGGGACTACAATGAATATCCTATGTAACCTGATTGCAAATAAAACTGTTATCATTATTTAATATTATTACCTAGGAATCAACAAATCATCTACTTTTTTAAAATATGGCATTTTGCCAATAAGTGCTTTTGGCTGATCTTTTAAAATATTTTGTGCATATCAACCGTGAATCACCTCTGGTAAGAACCAAAAGTCCACAATTGGTCCAGTTCTCCAATTGGACCAATTTGCCCAATGCCTCAATCTTCATGGATGACCAAAGTACAACTTAATTTTTCAGGGTCCAAGTTGATTTGTCAAATCTCCAATTTTATTCTGAAAATGTCCATTTTGGTTTGGAAAATTTTCAATTGATTTTGAAAATGTACAATTTGGTTTAGAAAATGTCCAACTTCATTGGGAAAATGTCCGATTTGATTAGGAAAATGTCCAATTTGATTTGAAAAATTTCCAATTTGATTGGGAAAATGTCCAATTTGATTGGGAAAATGTCCAATTTGAAAAGGAAAATCTCCAACTTGATGAGGAAGATGTCCAATTTGATGTAGGACATTTTCCAATTTTATTTGGAAAATGCCCAATTTGATTAGGAAAATGTCCAATTTGATATGGAAACTGAGTCAATCATAGCGCGTCTGACCGGATGCCTTTGAGACAACCCTATTTACTGTCTCAGATACTTGGGTACTGAAGTCGGGGACCTTCCGAGTGTGTGCGCTTGTAAAAACTTCACTTAAGAATTTCCCTAACAAGTAAATGCTTAAAGTGAATAGTTCACAGAGTTTTCCCCTACCAAAATAGCTCCATTGAGAAGCACACAAAGTATATCACTAAAGTCAAATAGGAGTCAGAACAGCTGTAATTTCCACGAATTGGTGTTGGCCCTGAATCACCTTGGGTAAGAACCAAAAGTCTAAAATTGGTTCGTTCTCCAATTAGACCAATTTGCCCAATGCCACAATTTTCATGGATGACCAAAAGTACAACTTAATCGTTTAGTGTACAGGTTGATTGGGGAAATGCCCAATTTGGTTTGGAAGATGTCCAATTTGGTTTGGAAAAGGTCCAATTTGATTTTGAAAATTTCCAGTGTGATTTTGAAAATGTACAATTTGGTTTAGGAAATGTCAAATTTGATTGGGAAAATGTCCGATTTGATTTGGAAAATGTCTAATTTGATTTAAAAAATGTCCAATTTGATTGTAAAAATGTCAAATTTGATTGGGAAAATGTCAAATTTGATTAGGGAAATGTCAAATTTGATTAGGGAAATGTCCAATTTGATTTGAAAAATGTCCAATTTGATTAGGAAAATGTCCAATTTGATTTGAAAGGCTATCATTTGATATGCGAAATGTCCAATTTGGTTTGGAAAATGCCCAGGTTGATTTGAAAAATGTCCAATTTGATTCGAAAAATGTCCAATTGTGTTCGGAAATGCTATAATTCCATGATTTGGTGTTGAATGTTGTTTCAGGCGAAGGTGGTCGGGAAGGACGTGAAGGTGGCGGTCGGAGGCCCAACAGACCCAACAGGCCCGCCAACCGCGAGCCCGGCCCGTTAGACCCGGACTACGACAACGGGGAGGACTGGGGCGAGATGGAGAACTGGAGGGACCAGTTCAGGGAGAGCGAGAACATGCCTCAAAGGGCCCGTGAGAACGGCACCAGCGGCGGGAGACCCCGCGAAAACGGCAACGGCGGCGGGAGGGACCGTGAAAACGGCGGTAGGAACACTCCACCGCGGAACACACCGCGATTGGACTGCTCCGACCGCGCCGACGGCGCCGGCGGCGCTCCTCGCATGTACCCCAACCCCGACGACTGCGCCACCTACTTCACCTGCAACATGCGCCGCCCCGTGCTCACCTACTGCCCCCGCGGCCTCAACTACAACCCGCGGCGCCGCGGCTGCGACGACTCGGAGCCTTCGAACTGCCGCACCGTCCGCGCCTCTCAGACCCCCGCTGACGTCTTCGTCTACAACCGACGTCTTCATCAAATCGCCAAAGACAGCAAATCGTCATCCGAAGAAGAAATCGCCCTCCCAACCAGACGGTGAAGGCGATCTCCTTCGATACCTTCAAACCAAATCTTTCATTTCAATATCAATAATATTCGCAATAAAATTGAAAATTATTGTTTATTAACAGAGTAACCTTCAAATTCAGACTTTTATTTATACACATTCCTCAAAATTTAAAAACCCGAATCAGCTAGTTTCCTTGTCACTTCCAGTTCTCTGTGTAAATCAAGGTATACCCTGACGAATTCCTGACGAAACCATTCGCTGTGGTAAATAACAGCCTCGATCACGATGGAAGAGGTCAGGAGGATCGAGCGATAGTCTACAACCTGGTCTGGAACTCGCTGATCATGGTGGGACAACCCTCACGAAAATCCGTTCAGCCGTTTGGACCAGAGTTCGTCACACAGTTTTGCCATGGTTATGGAAAACCTTGAAAAACAGATTATCCTGTTACTGTTATTTTTTAATAACAGGTTCCAATAACAGGTTACCAGATAACAGCCTGGGGGACAAAAATCGATGAAACCATAACATAATTGCATTCTGTATGAGGTTTTTTTCGTTTTTTCGTCTCCTGTGAAATTTGAAGTTTTGTACTTAAGAGGTCTTACCTACACTTTTACTATCGATATACAACCATTGAAATTTCAAATTCCAAATCTTAACTTTTTTTAATGTTCGAAATTCGAGTTCGGATAGTTTATAACCTTTTCGGGATTTGGAAACGAAAAAAATGAGTAAAAAAGAAATAAAATTTTAAAATTATTGGCTGAGAAATGTTTGGAAAATTGTTCAACACCCTTCCGGTACCATCGTTTAGATTGATTTTAGGCTTTGAAATTGAACAAAATAGAGGTCACTGGCCTAAAATGGTATTTTGATTAATGGTGTACCATCAAGATTTGATTTGTGACTATATTATGGTCACATAATCCTCCTTGAAGTTAGAAAAATTAACAGATAAAACAATTGAAAATAAATTTAACGATGCTGAAATATTGAACAACGGACGAGCACGTCGGCCTTGAGTGTCCAGAATTAGTGAGTGTAGGGAAAAGGCGAATGCGTTTAATTGGGGATGTGAATCTTAAGATAATTTGATGCTCAAAGCCATGAAGAATTACGAGGCTCTCGGTTTAGTAGCTGCCTCTTCAACAGGTGAACTGGAGGAGGCGTGACGACCATGTGATTTTTCTCACCAACAATGAATTTCACGGGATATTTGAGGCGTGGGAAGTAGTTTGAGGGCCGAACAGTGTATGCAGTCCACTCCTCAAGACGTTTCAAGGAGGATTTCCAGTCAAATATTTGTATTGTAGAGTGAAATTGTTTTTTTCCGCATCGACAGGTTTTAAGTGGATGATTGGGATGAAGAGTTTGCAGCTGCCAACTGGGAGCTGATTGACCTCCAAACGACATTTCGAGACGCGTGCAAACGTTTCTCAGCCAATATAATGTACCAATTTTATTCCCGTTTACGTGACTATTTTTTATTTTATCAAATCTCGAGGGCAAAATGAACTATCCAAATTTAAAATCTAAAATAGGTAAATAAAAATTTCGCATATGAAATTTTAATAGTTGACCAACAACAAACAACAACTGATTTGATTTGCATGATCAACACATTTCATCACAACTCATCAACTCATCATCACAACTCATTTGATTGCATGATCGATTATTAAATCAACGCCAAAATGGTTAGAGGAGTTGGAGGTTATAACCTTTTTTCAACTTACCTATTGGTCTTTTACTTATACCTAAGGTTGAAATGAGAGTGCAGATAAACTCTTTGATAGCTGAGATTTAGGAATTTTTGAGGACATTTTGGGCAGCTTGCGGTCCCCAGCAGATACACACTGGTACAATGAGTTATGGGGTCCGTAGATACAACGACCTTTTCACCGTCGTACTTTCGGTTTATTGCTTCCTCACTAGGTAGGTACCGAATATGGAGAACTCCCTATTCGTGGAAGAATTTAAAAAAAATTTTCAAAATTTTGAATGAACAAAATTTTTAGGAAATGAAATTTCAATAGTTGACTGATCTTCATAACCCAATAATAGACGGATTGAAATAAATCAATGCTAAATAATTTAAAAGTCCCATTCATGCAGCATGAGTTGATGAGCAAATTTTTGAAGAATGATTTTATCAGATTTGGTGGGTGATTCTTATAATAAATTCCACGCTGATTCCGAATATACAATATGTTCGTACGTTTAAGATGGTAATTCACACAAAAAACCTCAAAAAACGCTTTTTTATCGATTGTTGACTCTAAATTTTCAAAATTTGAACCCTTGGAGTACTCTCAAAATTCTAGCCAACGAACTCATACTTTCTTTTGATATTATTGACATTTTGAAATTTTTCCAGATTTTTAGCTCGATTCCTCGGTCAGATATCGACTGGAATGACCCATATATACCTAAATATAGGTCATATATTTATATACATATAAAAAAGTGTTAAATTTCAGGAATCGTTTTAGAATGGTCTGAAACGGAGTTCCATGAAGACAATGTTCAAAAATTTTCATTATTTAAATTTTGAAACCATTGCAATAGCTTCCTTTTCTTCGAAAATTCGCTAAAAGGTATCGTGGTATAACAAATTCGGTTCAGACTGTTTGAGCCTGAAGCCGAAAACTAGCGTACGCACGAAAAAAGAGAGAGAAACGTTTGCCAAGTTGGGTGGGCAGTATAGCTTCCTCTCTTCTGCTACGTGGACGAATAGAATCAGTTAGTGAACATTTCAGCGGAATTGGTAGAATAGTTCCGAAGTTGTGCCTATGACAATAAATTTCAAGTTTGCGCACGCGCAGTAACCATCACTGATCGAATAGTGGCGAAATTCATAGGCGATTGTCTTGGAGACAGCCCATTAGGAACTGATAAATCGTAGTTTCAAGAAATTAACTTCTGCGCATGCGCACACGCTACGAGGGCTAATCCGCACAATCCTTGGAAATTTCATCAAAATTAGAACGTAATTTCGTATAGTTTTGCCTGGGACAAGGAATTGATTTCGGAACCAAAATTGCTCAGAAAGCTTTGAAACGCAAGTGGAAATTTTGATTTCGAAGGACAAAATTTGTTTTTACTTCTTCCACGAATACAACATAGCTTTCTATATTCGGTAGTGAGGAAGCGAAAGACAGGGAAGGCCCAAATTTAAGTTCATATTATATACATAGTCAAAGCAAGTTATTTCATAGAGACTCTTGCATTTCAAATGCAAGGCATCAAGGGCCAAAAAATGGCTTCCTTGAAGAGAGGCATTTTTGTAAAAGTTCAGGAAATTCACTATTGCGGATGCATACACGCTACTATAGTGCTCCGATGGCGATGGAATTAATAAGGGATCGCCTAGGGCCTGATCCGCACAATCCCTGGAAATTTCATGAGAACCGGACTATAATCCCGCTGGTATACCTAGTTTTGCCTGGGAAACAAATTGACCGGAGACAGACATACAGAAACGGAATCAACATTGATAAGAAACCTCTGAAACTTGAAAGGCTAGTGGAAATTTTGATTTTGGAGGACACAATTTTTTTAACTTCCAGCACGAATAGAAGAAGAAGAAGTAAACACTGTTTCATGCAGAGCGATGAAAAGATGAGGTGACGACAAGAGCTATTTAAATGAATCTGTGGATCCCTTCTGAGAGATTGAGGTTCAGATGGCTTCTAATGATACTCCGAACCCGCATCCTTGATGCAGTTAATAGCAGTCCGTTCGAATTTTCGAAATTAATAGATTATGTTCAGTTGCAACTTATTAGGTAGGTACCTAAACCGGTCAATGTCACGGTCATTTCGCTCAACGAGGTGCTCGTAATCTAACGATAACTTGCAATCATCAGGAGCAATGACCTAATGTCTCCATTTCACTAAGTTTTAGTGTTTTTAAATTACTCGTAATTGAGTTTCCCGTGGCCGCACATTTCCATTTGCTCCCGTTTGGTTTATTATTTCCATGTACGGCTTTAGCCTCACCCAGCCAGGAACTCACCCATCATTTTTCTTAAAAAAAAAATACAGAAATCCGTGCAAGTGTATTAATGTGGATAATTCACCTTCTTAAGCTTTTTCTGGAATTGGGATGGTTACAAATTGTCGGTTCAGACGATTTCGACCCGTTTATATCAACAACGACCCAATAATATTCGGCTCGAGTACCACTTGCGCCGATCTTCAGACCAGCTACCAAAAAATGTTACCCATTCTGTTGTCTCTGTGGTTCCATCGATGACTGATTCTTCAGTCCATCTCTGTTCACTTTCCAGTTCGTTTAGTTTTATTTCAAGATCAATCATTTAATTTAGTGGTTAATAAAAAGAAACAGGAGTCAATGAAAAACGTTGTTATTGTTGTAAGCTCCTGGTTTCAATAACAGAACACTCTTTAAGCTTATAAGAAGTTTATTATTTACTTGCACATAATTCACTGGGGTCCGTACATCGAGATTCATCGCATTATATCATGTCGCGCTGGGGTGGTAACCCATAGGTAGGTACTTTCTTGAGCTTGATGGAAGGCAATCAACAGAGCGCAGTCTGTTGCTCTCTAACCGAACTATGCCAACCTAGACAACCTGTGACAGTTATAATTATTATAATAATAAAAAATAATTTATTGGATATAGAAAATACAGTAGTACCAAAATTATATCATCGTAATTCCAGTGCTCTTAATATAACACTTCACCTACAGATGAAAATTTGTTGAAACATTCTACTAAACTTTATAATATAAATTATTAGTACCTATATTACACGAATTGGGAAAAATTTAGTGAAAATTAATAAGCGAAAAAACCTAATCTAGTTTTGACCACTGTCACTGTCTGTCACTTTCACTATTTTTTATTGCACATTATGGAGGAGCGTTTTGTGTCTGGTACTACCTCCCACTCTTCAACAGAATGCCGCCATGAGCTCATCTGCACTGGATCTGTACTTCACGATGAAATTTCTGCTAGTCCTCAAAATGAAGTCCTCCAAAGGCCCAACGCCGGCAGACGCTCCGTGACTTGACATGCACAAAATGTAGGAAGGTATTTCGGACAACCTGCAGCTTTTTAATGCTCATTTAGCATGTGAACGTTTTTATTTCCACGAAAATAATGAGTTACACAGTTAAATCTATTTCGACGGTCAGGCCATCGTCAGTAACAATCAAAATCTGTTTTTGTTATTTTGTTACTGATGATGGCCTAACCGTCGAAATCATAACCGTCGAATTTTGTATTTTATAATTTACGTGGAGATAGACGACGTTTTTTATTGACTCCGGTTTCTTTTTATTGAAATGGGTTTCCAGAACTTCATCACGAGTGATTTAGTTTGTATGAATACTACCGTGCACAGGAGAAAAGCAGTTTCTCCAGCTGAGCGGTTTTTGAAAAATCGAAGTATTGCGGTTTGTACCATGAAAATCTCAATTTGAGTCGAAAATATGAATTTTCCTTTTTTGAGAAAAGAAACCATATTTTCGACACAGATTGAGATTTTTATGGTGCAAAATGCAAAACCTCAATTTCCAGCTCAATTGCTTAGCTGGAGAAACTGCTTTTCTCCTCTGTCTGCACGGCAGAATAGCTATTTCAAAGTCTGCTAACACTGTTGAATTCTAAGCCTTAGTTTTTCACAATGTTTTTCAAAACATAATATTCGTATGAGGAGGTTTGTTTGTCTGGTAGCCAGTACAGAGCCAAGGGTAAAAAACTTGGGAAGTCTGAACCGTGAAAATTTGGTTGGAAAAAGAGGATGGTGAACTATCAAATATTCCATCAACAAAGATGTGGTCTCATATTCCTCGTTGAGAACCCAACGACATGATATTTTCAGGATTTTTTGTGGATTAGGCCATGTTTAGCAGAACCCCTATGAATTCCATGAAATTGTCGGAAAAATGATATTCTTCTCACAAGTCTCAACCTACCTATCTAATGGTCTGATTGTGCTCTCATTTTCAAGGTATCGTAGGACTGACTTAACATATACAGGTAGGTATTTTAGGTATCTGCGGATCGTATATAATTTGAATGCACAAACGTGGAATTCTTCAAATGAATATAGATTTGGTCCGTTCTCGCTAACATTTAACTGGTAGTTGGTGACTGGCTCGCTGTAGCATGTGACAGGTCAATCTCTGGTAGGTGTCTTGAAAACGAGCGGTCTAACATAGCGGTCTAGACTACCTAACATAGTTCCGACGACGATCTAATGGGGAATTATCGTGTATGAGAAAACCACATTTTTTCTGCCTTTGTATTGCCAATTGGAGTAAAATGACACTGCTTATACAAAGAAATAGTAATAAATAGAAAAATGGTTTATCGTTAGGGTGTGGAGAAAACTTGGAATAAAATCTCAGCTGTTTTAACATGCGGAATTCCGAAGGCTCTTGAGAAACCCTTTCCTACGTCACACTAAAAGAACTGAACCGAAAAAGAATGCGCTGAGATCGCATTGAGAGCAGACAAAACAGCAAAAAGTTCAAACAATTAATTAAAAATTAATTAATATTATTTAATGATTAGGTACCTAATTTATTCAATCAATTTATTAATTATGTAAATTGAATTCTCACTAATCAGGAGCCCAAACAGTGATGAGCTTTGTGTTTCGTTTTATTCGGTTGGTATCTTGGAAGGAATTGGCCAATTACAGACGACACCCTTTTCAACGTCACTTTCCCGCCAAGTTACAATGCTAAATATTTCAATAAATTTTCTAAAATTACAGATACACTATTTTTGCCTTACTTCTTCATTATTGTTTCTTCTGAGTCATTATATTTCTGAAATTTATTTTTTTAACTGATGATAATTCCCCATTCTTAGGGGACCACCAACTAAGTCCACACAAATCCTGGAAATTTCATTGACATCGGTCGAAAATTGTTGAATGTTATGCCTGTGAGCCAGTGGCGAGGATATCACGTTTCGCATGCGAAATCGCATAACGATGGTAATCACTGGGGATCCCCATATTACCATTAATTTCCCAACCATGCGCCAAAAGTGTGAGCAAAATATGACCATTAGGACGTGAGAAATGCACTACTCGCATCCCACCAAGGATTGGAGAAAGCGAACGGAGGAAAGAACGGAAACACGGTTGTGAATTAAAATGGGCAAATTCATTCCCTATGAATCCAAACGAATTTGAGCGCTTTCGTATCAATTGCACTCTGCGCATGCGTAAACATAAGAACCTCCAAACATCAATATCTCAATTCAATTTCTCACGTGCTGATCATAATAATGAGAATTAATGAATTTTGACGATTATGAAAAATGATCATTTCCTTCCTACTTACAAAAACCATCCGCGCTGTCTGTGGTCGATTGCCTCAAATCTCATATATGTGCATCTAATGTTCAGGGATGTTCATTTTTTCAATCGTCTAACAAGCTATTTTTAATCGACTTCCAATGTCCAGTTCACTGCCGACATCAAACAAACAAGCAATGCCGTCGAACAAGGCCCCAAAAAATCCGATAGGAGAACCATCGGGTGTTCGTAAATTATCGAATACGCGTGATTTCTATTGTAGAGGCAACCTTGGCGAATTCGTGAAAGAAAAAACTTCCTACGACCAGATATTATACGACAAAATGGACCTTCTCAGATAAAGAACAAAGCAAAAACTGGTTCGGCGAACGATACACCACCGGAAGAACATGTTCTTTTATTATGATAAAACGCGTCAATAAAGACACTACATGAGGTGATGCATCGCGTGTTTGTTCGATTCTTGATGTTCTGAGTCAACTGATTTTTTGTGTGTGAGGCGCAAATATCGGATTTTTTTTATTATAAAAAATTGACTCCAGTTTGTAATGTGATTGTTGGATGTTATGGATTTGTTTGTAGAGTAGTCGCTTGTATAGAAAATGGTATTGTCGGATCAGTCGACCATCACGTGAAGAGCGAGTGGAGTCGAAATTATGTCGGCTTTGTTGATAGTCGCGTATCTCTGATTGCGTCTCGGTCGTCAGAGGTGAAGTTGGGAAAATCGAGGAGAAGATGGTAGTTTTCCACGAATCTGATGACCGCCAGCCCTTTTTACTTTTCTCACTTCGCCCGCAGAGAATAGAGAAATTATTGGATTCGGCGTAAAAAAGAAAAAAAAAAGAAAAACCTCTGCCAAGTTGGGTGTGGCATATAGCTTCCTCGGACCATTAGGTCGCGAGAAATTGATGTTTCGAGGATTTCCCGTTTTCGCATGCGCAGAGGCTACCGTCGGTGAATTTCATAGGGGGCCATAAAGGGCCTAACCCGCGTAATCCCTCAAAATTTCATCAAAATCGGATGGAAATTGTGGAAGTCATGCGTGTTGCAAGGATTCCTGAACACACAGACAGACAGACCGACAGACAGACACGAAACCAAAATTGTTCAGGAAGGTCTAAAACGTGAAAAGCGAGTTGAAATTGTGATTATGGAGGAAAAAAATGTTTCACATCCCAAAAGTGAAAACAATGCTTCCGCTACCTTGGTAGACTCGGGAGCAAAATCAAGTCAGAAGACCCAAAATTGCTGTCTGTAGAATTAAAGATACAAAGAGCGAAACTAAAGAGCAGCTCGAGTACACACAAATCAATATTTTTGGTTCGGCGTCTACCAAAGTAGCGATAGGAAACCTTGTTGTAATCATTTTCGAGAATTGTTTCTCCAAAATCTAAATTTCCATCTCGCATTTCACGTTTTGGTTAATTATTTTCAATAAATTAGGAAATGTTAACTCATATTTTTTTGAGTTATAGGAAGTATACTTCTTTCAGTAGGTAATAGGTACCTACCTGCATAATAAACACAAACCAAGGGAGTCGTTTGTCACCAGGATCTATACTTGTATGGCAATAACAGGCAACAGGGTGGCAAACTATTACCAAGTAAAAGCTAATTATTTATAGTACCTTAATATATATAGAGATGAATCCCTAATTCCCTTGGTCACGCCATAACTTGAGAATCAGTGCACCAAATTGAATAATTCTGTGTGCTCGTTAATGTTAGGAGAAGGTTTTTATAAAAGAAAATGTTTAATCCGA
>JAEMON010000002.1:34444413-34465540 GCA_030264115.1 Lygus lineolaris
TGACTGGACTAGTACTCTTACTGTGATTAGTTGACTACTCATTGATAAATTGATCGAAGAGTGAACTTGTCTACGGCTTTACTGGGAAAAGTGTGACTTTCGTACAAATCGGTTCGATCTGACATAATCAGGCTATTATTGATTTTCATCGACCCCGTTTCGAAGGTTTTCTTCCGATACAGCATTTCTCTAGTTATGTCACGATTATCCAATCTCCCGCTATAGATTCCATTCAGCCATCGACCTTGTTTTCCTTTGAAAATCCCCTATTAGTCCTTCCTGATGCGATGAGTAACAAATTATCCCCAATAGGATCTACTCAACTCTCGTAAAAACCCAGGGGCGCCGCCGAGGTGATTTCTATGATGATCCGCCCGATTTTCCATCTTAACTTTTTCTTAATTCGCTCAGTTTGCCCCAACAGTCATCCGGAGAGGTGCGATTTTCCTGCTAATCGCCCAAAGATTGTCGTATCTCTTACAGACTCATCAAATCCCATCAAAACCCAACACAAACAGTCCTGTTCAACTCCTCCATTAAAAACTAATCAGTTACCTAATATTTTCGCCTGATAACCAGAAAGTTCATCAATCTTACATACACACGAAACACTTTATTTTCAAAATCGGTTTCATGGAACGCTCTGATGGGTGTTTTTCGTATATATCCTGGGAAAACACAGTTTTGACAGTCATGACGGTAACGAGGTCGGGAAGTACCAATGAAACCTATTCATCAGGTATGTAGGTACCTACCTAATTGGTGCGCGAATGGTGATGCACAACTCCTACTATATAGGTAAGTTATCTTGCAATTAGAGGAGAAAATTAGACCTGAAGAGGTTTGTTGGCAGTTTTGCCATTACTCCTTGAGCCAGCCGGATCGTAAGTACCTATCTAGTTTAAAACAACTTTCTTATAATATATGGAGGTTGTTGGTCAAAAAGATCGTTATAGGTACACATTTTCATAGCTGTGTATTTATTTGAAAAATTGAAAACCACCAATCAACAAATAATACTGTAATCACCGATGTTGCATTTTTGTTCTTTGGCTGGTGTGAAGGAGACTCACCATTATCAAGTGCAATAATAAATTATGTCGTGCACATAATCATACAGGTTAATTTTCATAGCTGTGCTTATGTTTATTTGCATCAGTGAAAACCATCACTGAACAAATTAGGATGTAAAAGGAAAGAATATATTATGTTTTGTTCTTTTGCTGTTGTCCATATTTTTATTATGGTGAGGACTAGGTTTATTTTAAATTAAATCGGTGCAGTAAATTTGCAAATATACCGCAATTGAATGATTACGGGCCAAATGTGGCTGTACAACACGATCGAAAAAGAATGCGATTTGAACTCTGAAATTGTAGTAAACATGAAAGCCATAGAAATGCAAGTTGAGGGTCTCAAAAATCTCTTCCTTATAGAGAGGTATTTTTGTTGACTTTCATTTTAACCAGGTCCAGTAACCTGGTGTCAGTGTCAGCTAAACCCTCACCCTTCTTTCGAATTCACTTCTGACTATTCTATCGCTATCTTTTGTCCTCTAACTCACCCACTGAAATACCGTTGTCTTTCCTGTTATACCTGCTGTGTGTACATACCAGACATGTGGGTATTTTCCGTCCACCTACTTCACGCAGCCTATCCTCAAATCACATTTCGACCCGGTTCTTTGAGATTTGCACCGGCCACATAAACCTGTTTTTAACTTCCAGGTAGATCACCACGTGTTATTATACCCTTGAAAGCCTGTTTGGTAGTTTTCCATTACCATTTTGTGGGTCAGCCTACATTCCTTCTAGTGTGAAATTTTCTTCACTGAAGCAAGCTTCTTTCAATATTTTAGCAAATTTGAGAATCAAATCGACGGCTTAGATACAGGAGAAATCCACTCAAATCGAAGTCAAAAGTCTCAAGTCGAAAATATTTGTTTCGAGAAAACAGAGTTCCATTTCCAGTTTTTTGAAGAAAGCGTAGAAATTCGATAAAAGGGTTGATTTGGACTTAGCATCCTTTCCTAGGGTTGACTCGGACTGTATCATCCTTTCCTAGGGTGTCTCGTAGTCAATCTAGTAGCAATCTAGCAACTGATGGTTTTAACTTGACTAAACAAATCATGCGAAGTTGGTACTTAATGACCAAACTGGGTTTGATCTAGTTATATCAAAATTTAGGGGAGGGTCTGATAGATTACAAACGAACGAAAGAAATTCAGTTGAAATATAAAATTCCCTTCTTATTGGTTCCTACTTTGATTCACCCATCAACAGGGAAGTTCGAGTTAGGGCTGTGGAACCAGCAGCAGCTGTGGTTATTCAGACAAGTCAGACGATGATGAACTTCTACAAACACCTCCTTGACTGTGCTACGTTAATTTATCATTTTCCCCTCCCATACAAAATTACTTGTGAAGATTCCCGATTCTTGAGGTCTTCCTGATCGGAACATAGCAGCTTTCGGAGCTCGATTGAACTAAACTGCCATATTTCCTAGTCCAGACAGTAATTTCTGTCTGATCGCTCGACCTTGACCGGCCAGCTGTCGGTAATACCTCGTTGGAATCCGATTAACCCAGACCTGTTTTTTTCGACGAACTCGACAGTTGACATCCAATTTCATCTTTGCGATTACCTTCCTCATACAATATTCATCCCGTCTGGTCTCCCACGCGGCCCGACGACTCATAATCATCCTCAGCCTCTGGTTACTGTCCATCTAACTAACGTCAGCTGTTTATCCTCCACTTCTCCTCAATTTAATTCATTCATCCGAACCCTCCCATGAATATTGATCCCCCATTGTTCTCCCTATTTTTCTCTAACTGGAGGAATTTACTTCTTAAAATTCATTCGCCCTTAAGCTGCATTCAATATTTCTTTTCCTGTTGAATTATTCATTTCACATGCGTCTGTTTCGTCCATTTTCAATTCGAGACTACCATACAAAGGTATTAAACCAAGCGAAATTCCCATCAGTGGTCTTGTGACTCTCTTTCTTGACTGTAGTGTGGAGCAGAGCTTGCCAAAAACATCATCATGGAGTAAGGAGATGACACGATTCTTTGTTTTGAATTCTATTATCACAGCTGCTTTGTTTTGTTTACTACTTATAAAAGCATTCTAGATTCTAGTTTCTTGCATGCACCAATAGGGATGTTGTGGGCACAAAACATTGTTGTGTGCCCACAACAGGTACCTACTGTGGACTCATTTTCAAATTTTGAGGATCCCAGTTTCCAGGGGATAGGTGATAATGTGCAAGCTCGATTTTCTTAGGACAGTTTGTTTCCATCTTTCATTGTTCTGGTAGGTCCTAAAATGTTTTATGATTGACCTATAGTGTCCTGTGCTGTCGTATAGCTTAGATCTAGTGATGGACATGAATGCAGCCACCTGATTGTTAACTGGATGTCCTTGTATTTTGCCTTGTAGTAGTGCCATACTTCCTCTGACATTCACAGACAATGTATGCCTTTAGAGTAGGGGATACAACATTGAATAAGTGACATTGTGGCTTGAACAATTGCGAATAATATTTGAGTTACCTACCTCGCGTGTTGGAGTCGATTCAAGAACCGTTTTCAAGATATCTCCTTGAGACGCTTGGCGACCTCGGACTAGCGTTCGTTGGCTTTGGAAAGTGTTGTTTATGAGTTGATATGAGGAAGGAAATAATGTGTCTGATGTGTTCTAGAAATTGCCTCCTGAAAATGGATAAAACCACAACAGCCACAATCTGAAAGGATTTGTACCTTATATTTTGCTTCCTCACTACTTAAGGTAGGAAGCTTCGTATTTTTGAAGATGATTGTTGAGGTTTCTGTTCGGTCTGAACAAGGAAGACAAGGACACAAACCAAACTTCCGGTGTACCAAATTTTTAATCGTTGTCTTTATAGACAAAGTGGAACAAGATTGCTTTCCACCGGAAATGAGTACCTACCTATTTTATTGTTGTAAGTATTCATGTGGGATCACGGCTGATCCTAGATATGTACCAACGAGTATGTTCTATCTTACTTTCCTTGCTTTTGTTCGATTCGAGGTGTTACGAAGAAGTTACGGGAATTCTCCAGAAGCCTGAGCAGTGCTACAGCTCAGCTTCTAGTTCAGTACATTCCTTGCTAGGTAATTGTTTCCTTTTGCGCTGTAGGGCTGCAGATGTGTTGGTTGGACGAGAAACCTCATCTTAGCTCATAACTTGGGGGCTCGGATGTCATTGCTTGAGTCGTCATTCAGACAAATAGTTTATAATGGGTGTGATTGATGAGGTCCCATATCGAGCTCCGGTCATTACTGATTGCCGTGACTTGCTCTCCTGTGACGTAGGTTCTTCAAACTGTTTATTAATGTCTGAGCTACGTTGAATCGCGACCCGGAGATGAATTCGCTAAGAAAAATACCTGCCTTTGTTTGAATTTTGATTTGCCGTTTTCGTGTAGGTTAAATGATGGCCTCCAGACCCTGATAATGGAAATATTCATACGTGAGACGTGAATTCCTAATGCCCGTCTGAACTTCCGAGAGATTGCTCTTTGTTCTCAATATTCCCTGGCAGAAGTCATCTTGATATGAATGGTGTTTGTTCATGTCGATCTTGTTAATCTAGGAGGCTGGGTAGCAGCGATGATGGTTGATGAATACATAATATTCATCATTGGAGCTAAGTTTAAATCTCTTTCAATACCAGTCATCTTATTCTTCCCGTTCTTGTATCGGTCCATCACTGCATCAACTGTGTCAAAAGTAAAATTAAAAAATGAATCATGTGTCTCAGTTGTTTTGCAGGGAAAATCGGAAGATAACTCTCAGTTAGAGTTTACTTCCAGTCTGCTAAAAACTCAAATCGGACTCAAAGTAGCAAAAAATTCGCCAGCCCCTCGCCGGTCCAGTTTGATCCCAAACCAGTTTCCGACAAGTGCTTGTTATTCTGCCTGCAACCGCTGCTACTTTTTGTAATCTTGCGAAAGAAAGACTGTCCTTGAATGATGAACACTTTTTCTTGTGTCCATTTCGGAACTGAATTAGATTCAACCGAGCTTGTCTTTCTTTTGAAGAATGTTTAGAATCCTACAGCTGCTATTCTCTATCCTACAGCATATGGCTCTAGCGGTTTTCATGATACTGAAGAATGATATTAATCCATTTTTCATGGATTGTTGGAGATGAACGGAACATACAGGTACATTGGGAATCACCTAAATCTTCATAATCATTAAGAACTGCAATATTTTCACGAAAGATGTTATTATGATGTAATCAATATCGATACTTTTGTCAAGTACTTAGTACCGCTACATGACTAAATCATATGAAATATCACACTCCTGAGTTCTGTGATTCACGACTGTTGGAGGCTACCTGCTTTTGTTCAATAATCAGATCTCTCCTTCATCAATCGTACCTGAACAGTTCTGAAAGGCCCATAACGTCCAATTTCTTGGCGCACCTTTGCGGCTAGCTCTGCTTTTTGCCAAGGTCCCCTCTTCAAGAGCAGATTCAAATGAGTAGCTTCCCGTTCGTAATTTTCTGCGGTTGATAACGGTATTTTCATCCTTCCCCAAGCGGTTTTGGCCGTGAATCACGCTTTTAATATTTTTCCTCTGAAACTTAGACGATCCCACCGCGCAATACCCAAAGCAATAAGAAATAAGTAGGCACCGGTATTGGTACATCAGAAATTTTGTTTCTCGTAACCTACTTTTTCTCAAAAAAATAATCTTGTCTCGCAGTGTATTTTTTCATATTCCGAATTATTATTAGAACCAGCATTTTCGTGGTATCCCCCATGTTTAGAGCTCCATGACGCAAATCTCAAATGACGACATCTCAGTTTCCGCAACTTGCTTCTCTATTTATTCTTCGACGTTCTATTTATGTTAGAAGTTGTGTTTTTTGGAGGCGGCCGACGCGTGAAATTTCCAATCCGTTTGTTGTCATATTTGCAATAGTCATTGGCAGATTTTACGTATGATAAATCAACAACGAAAAATTCCTTTTTTGCACCCTAATTCTATTTGAAGTGCGAATTAGTCATTAGATTTCGATGCCTCATTCAGAACACCCACGTCGTTTTTACTGGTATTCAATGAGCTGTTGGTGATGAGATCATCACCTGGTGACGTCAGGACATGAATAGTTGACTGCAATACTTCTTCTTCATGCCGTTTCCCGTTATTTATCCTGTTTCCGGCAGAATCGTCAACTAAGACGTGTTGAATTTCAAGATTTTTGTTTATTCAATCCATTGTATCAATTCCTTTTATCAATTTTATTCATTCCTTTTATCAATTTTATTTTATTTTAGCATCCTCAAGAATTTTCCGATGAAATGTGGTGCAGTTTTCACTGTAGAAAATTATGAAAAACTCGGGCCGGCAGGTTTAGCGAAGGTTGAACTGTAGATAAAAAATATGTCAGGGTGTGGTCTTATCTCATATCTCTGGGCCATTTGATAGTGTTCATGCCCAGCGCCTGAATTGTATCCCTCTTTCAACAACCATAATTTTATCTGCCCTATTCCTCTCGAATGTCATGTCATGTCTGTCTCTGAAGGATGTTTTAATTTATTATAAGAAAGGTACCTACTACAAGTTTTTTCCCCAGGTGTTATCAGAATATCATCATGGATTGTTATCATGATTGTGTTGTTATAGGTACCGTAAATTAGGTAGCTGGAGAAGCAACCTGTTTCCAAAATTGTTTCTATAGGACTAATGCTTCATCTCAGCTTACATTCCGGTAATGCAGACATGCTCGATTAAGTTATACCTACTGTCTTCTTCATTATGTAGTGTCTATGACGCTTACTTCCAGCCTCCCAGGAAGCTATTTTGGAGAACAACATTTCGGCGAAAACACGCGATAACTGTACTGTCGATGAATTCAAAAGGCGACTTTGGTCTAGGTACCTGTTATCAGCTAGGGTCAGTGACGTTACCATTCTGATTATCCAGAACATGTCCTTGTAGACCAACATTTCAACGAAGTTACATAGGATCTGTTACTGGATGCTATCAAACAGTCATCCTGATGACCCAGAATGGCGTTTGAGAAACTATAGCAACTACCCTACTGCTATCACTTCTCCAACATTATGATCCATGATAGTCCAGAATACATTCTGGGAGCCCATAGCTTCGCAGGTACACTCAGGGATTCCTGGCTGCCATTGGGCGTTCATTATCAGTCCGATCAGGTCCTGAGGACGTTCCGACCTTGCCGCATATTTTACGGATGGACCTTCGGCTCTGGTCCCCACCTACTTCGCGCCACATTTTCTAAGGACGACTACCTCCAACTTTTTTGCCGAACGACTAAGTTCAGTTCTTGGTGAGCCGCATTATCAGTTTGACCCAAATCCCCCAGTGACTTTACCCTGCGACAATTCCAATAGTGTTCATAAATAATTAGTGTGTTTTCGTTGACTCTACAGCACTTAAAATTATCTTCATGATGATGGCTCCATAAATCCACCATCCACCAGTTCAAAGGTGACTAGTGATTTCAAAACATGTTTTTATTTATCGGTTAATGAAGTACAACCTACTTGACTCCACCACAAATTAGTGGTTTTTGGAAGAACTTGTCTCTGGTTTAAGACATGATTCACACATGTCTATGCCGCCTTGAGTCTTCCCCCTCTTTCAAGAGTTATTGTATTTTTTTTTTTTTACCAATCGTATGATCCATTTTGATTGCTGGTCGCATTTGAATGAGCATTCGATATTTGGTCGGCTTTTTTAGAGCCATAATAAAGACACAAACAAAGAAAGGCTGTGCATGGGAGTATTTAGCCTCCTGTTTAAAGTGATGTGATTTTGTTTGAAAACCAATGCAAACCCATTTCGATCTGTTGTGATGCTTGGTTCGATGAGCACCTAGTTGAGTACACATATCTGAGGTGGACACGTAGATACTTTGAATAATTAGGTACCTACCTATGAAAAAATTATCTGTCTGTCCAATTTTGCGATTTGAAAACCCATAATTTTCATTGAATTGGTCTGCATTCATGAGGGCCTAGCTTCAGCTTGTCCAAAGTTTTCGAAAAATCAACAAATAATTTACGTAAAGAATCTTGAGACGAAAACCATAAAATCTCCATGAAGAAATGTTCGATAGCCTGAATTTGGGGTAATACGGTTATAAATTCGTGTTTTTTATTATTAGGGAAAAATTGAACTCAACTGTAACATTGGTACGTAGTAACGGCTCCATCTCATCTGAGGCCCAACTGTTTCCATTTTAATTTTTTTGAATGTTGAACGCCTGATAGGTATCTCTTCTTACCTACGGGTATGTCCTGATAACTTCCCGAAACAAATTTGAGTTAGAATTTGCCTTCAGCTCCTTCCCAAGAAACCTTCCTAATACACTGAGTAACTTCCAATCTGGAATACATTAATCTTGATTGTTCCCATGAACGCTCCATGAACGCTAGTGTTATAAAAAATTATCCGAAAATAAGCCGAATAAAATCTCTGCCAACAACTCCCTCTTTCAAGGCATTGGCTATTTCAGCCTACCACGTTACTGCAGCATGATTCTAACGCTATACCTCATTATATTTCGATAAAACTAATTAACGGAAAATAGTTATAATGTTAATCGAACTGACCTCGACCGCTTCTATCAGTTGCATTGGTGAGTCAGTTTTATAAGAAGAGAAACATTCTAGACACATTAAAACCGGTCTTATCTCAACGATTTTGCAGCTCTTAATTGAATAACACTCAAGGAATTAATTTTTTATATTTCCCCGTTGAGTCCCAAGTGGCACCTGTTTCCTCTATTTGTGGTCGATCCTTTCATTTGTATATTTGCAAATATTGGTTGATGTATTATTGTAATGTGGGTCGAGTGAACTGCGTGCCTTTTGTATTTTTAGTTCAAGTACGTTGTAGTCATGTCAAGTATTCGTACGTACCTATGAGAGCTCCTTGACCCGCAATTATTTTCAACATCCCTTCGACGTTGTTTTCAATTTCGCTATTCTCCGTAAAGTAACAGTAAAATCCGTCAAAATTAGTTTTTTCCACAATGTACTTGCGCATGCGCAGTAGCTATTACCGATCCAATCGTGACGATATTCGTGGGTAATTGTCTTGGAGTCAGCCCCAAACTACCCTCCAAATTTGAGCGAAATAGGTCAATTAGGAACTGAGATACCGGGGTTTCAGGAAATTCACGTTTGCGCATGCGCTCACTCTAGTAGTGGTCTGATGGAGATGAAATTTATAGGGGACCGTCACAGAATCTAACCCTAAAAATCTCATCAAATTCGGACCATAACTCCATATAGTTTGCCCGGGACAAGGGATTGACTTCAGACAGACCGACACTAACCAAAATTCAGAAAGATCTGAAACGTAAAAACCAAGTGGAAATTTTGATTTTGGAGAAGAAAAAAAAATTTTTTCTTGAGCGAAAATGTAGTTTCCTACCTTCGGTAGTGAGGAAACAAAAATGTAATCATTTATTGATAACTTAGCAGTACATTACGGTCACGTTCACAGTTGGGATATATGAACAGATAAATCCAAGATTTTACCTACTTACATGAATGTATGAAATTATTGGTGTAGTAATGTACTTTGACGTTCGTTTCTCATAGTCTTTTATGGTCTCTCATGAAGTCAATGTTTTATCCAGTCAACAGTAGTCTGCGGTATCGTGTTGTCGCAAGGTTGTTTTAATTTGAGACGCCTGTTGGATTCATGTCTGTTGAAAGCAGGAATGATGGTCAATTTTTGTGTTGTTTTAATTCAGGATGGATAAACAAGAGGAATCGTTGTAATCGTTGTACCGTCTCGCTTCTTCTCGTTCGATATTTATGATCGACCAACAAGTGGTCTCACGACTAGGGGAAGCTCACGAATGTTTCGTTCATGAAGACGGAAAATTGATATCCAAATCACCCGGAAACTGTTCGTGACCGTTGATCGGATCTGCGCGACCTTCCGTTGGACAGAATTAAGTCCGAGGAATTATTCAGCGGACCCATACCGTCTTTGAGGGGTATTTCTGGCGTAAAAGCGGGAATGGCAAATAGGATTGGTTGATGTTTTGGCATAACCTCCGACAACCCACAGAATTGACTTACGTCACTGGCGCGAATCGATCCGTATCGTCCGTTGACCGTCTCGAACGTTCTTCGATCGATCCCACACTTTCACGAACCGAATCTCGAGGTCCCCCTTATGATATCCAATGTGACAATGGAATCAAGTAGGTACCTATTTGAACTGTTCAAGCTAATAATAATCATTCGTTTTCGATTAGTAGGTCTCCCCACAAAAACTGGGTAGGTACCTGAAGTGTGGTACGCGAAGTATTATGTTGACTCCTGGAAAGAGTATTGACACAATACCGCAACTGTGGGGTACATTTTTCTTGGAGGAGCTACAAATTATATAATGACAGGTCATTAGACACACACACACACACAACATTTTTGTGTTCACGCTGGCCATTTCCTAGTATATAAAGTAGGTAGAGAAATTGATGTAGACGTATAAAATACTTGGAATCGCATTTTCTTGAAACGACTTGGAAGAGTTTACTACCGCAAAGCCCGAGAAGATGAAAATAGTAAGCTCTGTGATTGGATGGGATGTGGAATCATAGGGTCGGGCGATGTTTATTTTCAGCTCAGAAACTCTCGTCCAAAATAGCTGGTATTGTTATACGTCATAGGTCGAGATTGACACCGAGTTGCAAGGGTTGTTTTGATTGGATGTTGAATTAGGTGAATTTCGCTACTCTCGAAATTTATGTACCTACGTTCTGGAAGTTTCCCTAGGTAGAATGGCTGCCGTAAATACGTAGGTAGGCAAAATGTGGTTGTAAGTGTGTAACATCTAGTGCTTAAAAAAAACTGCATACTAGTAGTAATTGAACAACCAATCAATTTTTTGGCCGAAATCTTTACTGTATTCCTCAAACATATTTGACTAGGTATATGTACCTACATCCTTCGAAAAGGATTCCTCTTGTACAACATCAGTTTGTCAATTAATCGAATCTTGAAAACTATCGAAACCAACAAATTAATTAACCGACAGATCTTAGGACCAAAATCACTATCCTATGAAAATGCTGTAAACAGTGTCACTGTACAGTACGTCATATACCGACACGATCAATTCGGTGACCAATGACGGTTCCCATGATGGTCCATTCTTCCCTGTTTTGGTCATTTCCTATTGACCAACGATGACCGGTTTGGGACGGCAGGCTAGAAACGGATTAACCCGTTACTCGGATTGGTCAAGGGATCCGTGACAAAAGTTGACTGTCCCGCCCAATATTTCCCTTCCACGTCTCGAACCAACAATAGAATTTTTTCTTGGCTTTCGAGCCAGAGCTGCACACCGAACAAGGCCAAATTCCAACGAACAGCCTCAGAGGTACACAACCTTCTGATGTTGCATTTTCCCGCCCGCTGTTTGTCCAAACAACGGAGACGTTTCTGCGGTCGAATGCGGCAAGTGTATTTATAAACTTGATTTTCCCTTGGGCCGGATTCTCCCGATTTCGAGGCGTACACACGTTCAGGATCCCATTGATGAAGGTTGCATGACGTCATCCACAGTTGTTTTTACTGTCGTGAGATTCATTCTCCCATACGTCCAAGTTGTTTCGGGGTGTCAACAATCTAGGAAAAATATTCATGTTATTATGATGAACCTTGATAAAATCAACGAATTGTTTTATATATGATGGAAATCACATTGGAGATATTTCAATTTGATTATTTTCATCCAATATAACCTGTTAATAAGTTATTCAAGCCTTAAAATCACACGTTTCTGGCATTCATAGAAATCTGATTTTTTTAAATCATGTAGTCATGTATGTTATGTGTGTGTGTGTGTGTTGTCATGTAGTTTTATAGAGCCTCAAAAAAGAGACTGTTTGTATAGGTTTCTAGGTGCATTCATTCTTATAGGCTTTGTCCAAAACGGGGAGAAAGTTATGGCATGGGTGGTATGGCGAGACCATTTTCCGTTGTGGAATAAAGTGGGATAAAATACAGATAACCTACGGAGGACGTGAAAAATTCGAAATTACGAACTCAAAATCGACCAAAAATTGGCTAAGAAAAATGGGAAAAACTGAAAACATGGGTCCTTGGCCCCTTAAAACTTTTTAAACTACTTCGTCTTCCTCACTTCCTTCCACTACTCCGTCTTCCTGCTGTAAACTACTTCGTCTCCCTCAGCCTACGTCAGAAAATATACATAAAGTGTGGAGAAAGTTGATCAGAACCATCCTGGCGATGATCGGTTTCCGGCCGATTGCAATACTCTATCCTTCCATTGATCAGGTGGCCTAATGATGGTATCCTCAGAACAAGACTCGCGAAAGATTATTTCCTATTTCCCCATTTCTTCGTCAACTTTTCAAAGAAAATGTTGATTCTTCTGGACACGTTTAATAAACTATTTTTATTGTCCATTTGACAGCCGTTCCTGACTAGTTAACTGGTTACGGTCTTCAGGTTGTCTTTTAGTGAATGATTTACCTGAAACTACGTTGAATTTCGGTCTTGTCCAATAAATGAATAAATGAAAGAAAAGTTAGGAAAGGAGAATCCAACCGTAACCGGTAAAATTTATTCGGTTCCGTGTGGCAATTTGATTTTATTGACTCGACGTTTTTTTATCGGCGCCATTCCTCGATGGAAAAATAGTGTGGATAGATATGCCTTTTTTCCGATTCGTTGATGAGTTTGAAAAATATTCGGCGCGTAACCGCTCGTTCATTGTTTTTTTTTTAACGAGTGGTCATTCACTTCGTATTGAATCTTTTCTGATCTGAAAATCTGGGAGTCACTCAATATCTATTCGACGCTGGAGCTTGACTGACGTGGTAGAGCCGAGAGGATCCGAGCATGTGCGACGCTCTCCGATACCTCTACAATAGTGCTAAGCTGCGGTATGCTGTTTATTTTTCGATTTAGCATTTAGAATCGAACATTTTTAGTATAATACATTTATTTTAACTTCAACTGCTTGCATTGTTTTTAGTAATGAATGGAGTCTAGGAGAGATTTTTGGCTTCATCTTGGTTGCTTGTGGCTAATTTTTGTGTGGTTTTAATCAGACTCAAGCTATCTTGCACTCGTCCTGAAATCCCATTCCCCCACTCCCAACTCCCACTCCGAAAACCCTTTGAAGCTAATTGTGAAGGCTTCAGTTGAGCTTGGTTGATAATCTTTTGTCTCTTGATTGATTCAATCTAAGGTTAGGTTTGGACGGAAAATATTAATTAATTCGTCAGGTGGCAATTTCGAACTGACTTAGATGAACGGGAACGGGCTTCTTCGGCGTTCCGGTTCTTTTTTACTGGTTCTCTAAAAACCGGTTGCTGGTCTGCCATCTGCGGCCGGAGGGATTTTCCGTCGTCCTTATCGGTCTGCAGATCTGAAAGGTCGACACGCGATCAGCTGATGTCTGATATAGGGAATACTGAGCGAGGGATTCCCAGTTCAGTCGTGGGACGAAATCCTTGAAAACTTGAGATCCTTTTGAAACGCAACAATCCAGGATTCCTGCATAATATTCTGACATTTTTGCACTGATACAATGCAAGGTAAATGAACTGAGCCTATTTACGATACAAGAACCCTGTATATCTCATATGGAGGGTCTCAAACCGAGGAATTACTGTGTAATCCAGAGATCTCACGATCGCATTGCGAGACCGAAGGGTGATTTGAATCCTTTCTGGATGACATCTGTAGTTAGGTTATTGCTTTTCAAGATGTTCAACTCCTGTATTGATTTTTAACCCTTAACCCATTAATTAATTTTCCTCTTTCTCATTGCTTATCAAATCGATTTCATAGGTTCGCAGAAGGTATCAATTAGTTTTGACACGTTTGCAAAATTGTATAGATAGCTGTAAAATGTCAACCAGATTTATTACGATCGTGAGTTGCATCCTTGCATCCGCGGACCGTGTTCATTGCAAATCATTTTCAGTTGTGGTAGTAAAAACAAGTTTTATCATTATTTCGTAAAAGAAATGGATTTTTTATTTCAATTAATTTAAATTCTTTTATGACTCCTGGTTTGTACCGCACTAACAGATGCTAGATTCTGAACATAAAAACTTCAAAATGTAAATTTTACTCATGAATAGTGTCCGATAAAAGCTCCTAGAAACAAGAAAAGCAAGTCAGGGAGGATATTTATTCTTCATGATCTATTCATGATTTATTCTTGGTATTTATTCTTAGTGATTGTATTAAAAGTATGACTTAAACTAGAAGGCTTCTCAGGATCTGTGCTTTTCAAATTTCTTAATCTTTCTGTAACACTTGCATTTGCAGCTAGGGTTTTAGAAGGATATTTCTCAGTTATTTTTTCCTATCTTCATTTAAGTGCCTAATTAATTCTCACTGACGGATGAGATAGTAATGAGCGCCCACTTAGGTCAATCATTACTCCATGGAAGTAGGAAGAAGGTACTTGATCTTCGTTCCATGATGTACTCAGAAGTCTAAGGACCCATTGGGTTGGTAACCTTGCAGATAGCTCAATGAATCCCTGTTTCGATTCATATTGAAACTTGAAATAATCAATTGTAGGATATATTCATTTTACATACAATGTTTAAGATAGTCTACGCCCCTGGATCATGTTATTATTTAGTCATACATTTAACTAATAATTGTTCGTTCATCAACGATTCAGAAGACAAAAAGATAATATTATAATTTTTCCATGTTTGTCCAAATTCCAATCTCCTTGAATATGATGCCTGATCATGATTGATCATCGTTTACTGATAGCCATCTGAAGTTGTGTCAACAATAATAATAATAATATGGAAAATCATACAAAGTTCTGATATACTTATTACGATTACTCAACTGCTCTGTTGATGTCACTGGGTATTTGCCCATTCTTTTTAATAACACAAAGATCTACTTATTTTATCAACAAAAAAGGCAGGTTTTTACTCACTGGTTTCAACCGCCACATCGATAGAATCATCATCTTGAAAGTCAGGCAAATGAACTATTCTGAACGATTTGGCCAATGTCATTCTGTTTAGGTCAGTTTCCACAAATCTGTACTACTGTATTTTGGGAGTTTCGCTCATGAGTTGTTTTTTTTTTCTGTGTGTTGCAGGCATTCAGCTAGGAGAGTTGGACCTCACAAAGAGGCCGAGTTCTCGAGTCAGAGCATCATGAAAGCAATGGAGAGATTCGTCGATGCCGTGCAGGACATGGAGACGACGATCCTCGTCCCCTCCCGTCTGATGGACCTCAAAGTCGGAGACGAAAGCGACACCATCAAGGTCGACTCCAAGCCCAAAGACATGTCCACGGACCTCTACAGGCTCTACACGATGGTCAACTGCGTCAAGAACGAGCTTCTATGGGGCAACAACGTACCCCTGGAAGAGGATGAAGGTAACTCGAACGTGCTTGTGCAGAGCTCAACCGCGCATGCCCAGTCCGAGTCTACGGTCGTCAAGGGTCACGCGCGGCGGCCGTCCACGACCTCTGTAGCGTCCTCTCAGAGCGTCAGTATGTCCGACACCGACTCTGAGACGAGCAACGAGAATGACTCGGGTATCGAGGGAGAGACTGAGACCAGACCTGATTACGTGCAGACTGCCGAAGCATCTTTCCGAAGACACCTCCATGGTCTTCAACGGTCCTTGGCCCAGATGACCTCCGCTGCTGCTTACCTCACGAAGCGCTACCAAAATGACATCGGGGCCTCTGTGTGACCAAACAAAGACATAGCCTCATTTTTTTCAAATAAAGCTTCAGTGAGCGATCGTTGTGATAAAAGTGTTAATCTGCTGAATACACAAGAATTTAGTGTTAACGTCTTTCCTTTTTATAGAAGGTGCATTTATGGATTACGTGGTTAAAAACGTGAATTGTAGAGAAGTAAATTATGGTTAAACCTCGTCTATCTATCTGTCACTTTGGTTGGAGTACAAAGGAAGTTTGATAATGCTCAGGAATAATATTTATGCGTCTTTTTTCCTTTTTTCTTGTTTTTCTGTGCAGATTATCAATAATACCTATTCCTAAGTTATTTTCCCCCATAACCTAGTCATAATTATCACTCAGAAGTCTCATTTTATTGCTTTTTTAATTTTTATAATTATTATCTTAGACAATCTGGCATCTTCATAGCTGATCACTCTTTTGCTATCAACAATAGAAATTCCAGTGACATTCGATTTTTTCTGTGCCCCGTTTGTTATTGTATTGCGCTAATTGTGTTTACTATACTATCTGCTGGGCAGATAATGTAAAGTAGGATGTAGGAAAGCTCGGATAATTGTATATTTATTGTCGTACTACGTTATTATTTGGTTAATATTATTAAAACAATTTCAAGAAAACAATTATTTTACTTATATTGTCTTGAACAACATTCTTTTTTCGAAAACACCTTACCTACCTATCTTTTTCTATCATGGGGTTGGCTGAATGTTAAGCTAGATAAGAATTTAGTTATTTCGCATTCTGTTTTTATAATTTCTGAGATTTTCACTCAGTTCACCCTACTGTTGTTAATGCCAAATAAATAGTTATTTTGTACAAAAATGCAGTGTCTCTAATTTGTTTTATTTTCATCACCCTTTCCTTTAACTTGTGGAGTGAGCAAAGTACCTACCGCATAATGTTCGTTGAATTTGTTGGTGATATAGAAAATCCGTATTATCAATGAGAAACAAAGCTAACAGCAGAATTTATTGAATGAAGTCGACGTGCAGGTGAAATGAAATAAATAAAATTATACTTAGTGGGAAAATACCCTAGTGAAAACAAGCTACCTATCGTTCTCTCGTTAAAGTAAGTGGGTCGACCATTATTAGGTAGGTACCTACCTTCTAATGAGGTCATTTCCAGCATGTGCGTAATGGGGGTTTGGGGAAATGGTAGAGGGGAGGGACAAACAGAAAAAATTAACAAAGATGGACATTCTGGTGAGTTTGATGTTCATATCGACGCTCACTATCATACGAGTATTTCATTATGGATTCAATACTAATTCATTTCCCTCATTATTATAGATATATATATATGGACAAGAGCGAGGATCTTCTAGTTTTGCCCAAACCCATTATTTGTTTGGTAGGTTGAGAGATTGACAGTTTACTTATCGCAAAAGCAGTGGTTTTCAAATCCTTTTTCCCCAAAACGAGACCACATGACTACTTCAATAGAAAGTAGTCAGGTTCTCAGTGCACACCAAATCATTCTTCTATAGAATCGCCGCTTAACGGTAATCATGGCCTATCTCACTTTTTGACGGTTTTGAGTTATTGGCGTTTCTAGATTCAAATGTTGGCGCTAGAATCGGCGTTTTTGTTATCATAATCCTATCAAGAACCTTAAAGAGCCAATTTCACACCATGTCAAACCACCGCCCATCAGCTCCGTCATCAAAACTGATTACAAACCAGTTTTTACAGCGTCTATTTCTCCTTCAACATCACCACCCGCAGTGTTTCTAACATTGCCGGTAAGAAATGCAATAAAAAACTGGCACCATGCCTATCATAGAAACTGATAAAGGTGTGGAAAAGAATGGAAAAGTGTTGAGGTACGATGAAATTCCATTTCACAAATTTGTACCTATGTCGTTGTTATCACTATTTTAATGTAAGTTATTTTTCAACTAATAATAATGATGATATTTATGCGAATCGTCGAAGGATTGGTTGATGAGCCTGTTAAAATTTGTTCTGGAAAACGCTGCAAATTATTACACAACGGTTTATTATTTTCTCTATTGATCGCTGATTTACAAAGATCCTATTGACATAAAATACCCACCTACCGCGAGGTTCACAATCATCTCTTGGCGACAATGAGTAGGTACCTTCTTGTAATTTATTATTATTGGAGAGTTGTATCATTCATTCAGGAACTAAGGAAGGAAATTCAGGATTGGTCCTAAAACGCTCCGCAAGGTCTCATTCGACGCTAAAAATTGTGTTCTATTTTAAAAAATATACCTTCCTATTTGAAATTTTCGAGCTAGGGCGTTTTGAAAATTTCATCCCCTATTTTCTACCCCTTAGAGAAGGCTGACGGTAACGAAAAGCTTCGCGGCACAACTAGACCCCGAATGGGGCCGGTAGGTATACCAAATGTCATTAATTTTGGTCCATGATAACTAAGGAAAGTGCCCGGACGGACGGATTTTTTTTAATTCGATTTTTGGATTCTACGTATCTTGAAACGTAAAACCTCAAATTTTGAGGGGGGGGGGGTTAAACATTTTTTTTCGTGCTCGATTCCTAAGGTTCATTATTGAAAATAATAAACCAAAAAATTAAGCCAACGGAACGTTTACATTCAGTTTTTTGTGTCTCTTGTAAAGTAGGGAAAAGGAAGGGAAAGCTGTAGGGAGATAGGTCATGAACATTAAGTGGCGACACCTTTTACAGTTTGCTTAAGTTAGGCGAAATTTTGCTAACTAGGCGGGTAGGTACCTACTCAAGGTTATTACAGGTCAACAAAAGAGGATTTTAATATGGGTCAGGAAATTTAGGCTCGCCGACCACCGCATCGCAAAAAACAGCGAGAAAGTCGGAAAATACAGCGTTTCAAAGTTATTTTAGCCCTTAGCGGATATGTAAATACCTACCTTGATTGGGTAAATGAAAAGGGGGGTAAATCATTGACATTGTAGTTTTCTTCCTATTCAAGACTGATTTATGCTCGTTGTTTCACTGTTTAAAATCAAAAATTATCAAGATTTTAACATGAAGATGTTTTTGCGGTGGCCTACCAGAGTCGAAAAGTGTCACGAAGATGAGCACAAACAGGAATGTGATAAAGATGAGCACAAAGAGGAATGTGATAAAGATGAGCGCAAAGAGGAATGTGATGAAGAATTACCAACGTTACCTTTGTTACCTACAAATAACTAGTTACCTACGTTTCATGGTAGTACCTAAACATTTCAATGGCTTACACATGGGGAAACGGGACGCAAAAGCATTATTCATGAATTATTGTGATGTTAGCCAAAGGCTCAAAGTAGGGGCGAGGCGCGGAGCGCCGAGATTTGTCAGGAAATTTAAGAATTTGAATCTTGAACAACCCTGCTACTAGGTCGGTTAAGATCTTATTCAAAATAACGGGTAGGTAGATACTACCTACCTGTTCAGATCTATATAAGTAGAGACACCTTATTACAGTTGAATGCGAGATATTGCAGGTTTTTTCGGAAATGGTATAAGTAGATTAGTGTTGGTTTTGTTATACTAAGTAGTTTGAATCGTGAACGCGGGCAAGGAGACTGACACCCACCCCCGGATTTAACTCCATTAGATTTTGAACAAATTCCTAATAGGTAACCTAATATTAAATTATACTCATTCAAAGTGTCACATCAGGAGGTAGATTAATGATTAAATTACCTCTGTGGCTGTGAAAACGAGACAAACAGACGGATAGAGAAAATAGATAGGATAGGATAGGTGCCAATCGCTTTCAAATAGTATTAAACTAAAAAGAAACTCAAAATTGCATTATCCTCATCCATGCAGGCATATGCCATATTGAATTACGGGTTAAGGGGGCAAGGGACTGAGCCCGAAATTTCCTCGAAAACGCCTTAAATCTCGGCTACCGAACAGTTTATAGGTACTCCTAATATAACCAAAAAGTTTGAAAATAACGGAAAACCTCCCCTCTCCCCTAACCATTTTAGAACTGCATAGTTTTTCTTATTTTTCCAAGCCGATTTTCAACAGATTTCGATCCGGTTGGAGGCATTATTCCTATTTCATCATTCGCTAAGGGGATGAGGTGCCTTTATGCCAATTTAAATTTTAAAAAAGGAACTGAAAAATTCAAAATTACGAAATTGAAATTATTGATTGCTAATCCCCCTGTAGAATTGGATAACAAGAAGAATTCTGCAAACCGCATCAATATCGGTCAAAAATTGTCTGAGACAAATGGGAAAAACTAATTACGTCAGGTCCTTGGATGTTTGGCTCAATATATACCTACCTATTATAGGTTGGTAGCTACAAATTATTAGACGTGGGTATGCAGGCACCCCATGTAGAACATACCTAGTGGAATGAAACGTGGTGGGAAGAGACAGTCTCTTTGCACCACGGAATATACGAACTGGTGAGTGAAGGAAAGGACTCACGTCGGTGGTGAGACCGCAGACGGAGAACTCAGGAATGTATGGAGAAAGTTGGAGGAGTAGTTACCTACACTGTAGGTCTTACACCCTCGTTTTCATGGCTCCAACACCGATTATCATCTGCTCCAACACGAAAACAAGAGTAAGAGGTCAATAAGTAGGTAAACCCACCTATAATACGGTCTATATAAGGTGGTATAGTACGCCTATGTACATACTTATGGCATACCGTAGATCCGTAGATAGAGGTAGGTAAGTAACTGCTTAGGAATCTAATAATATTTAGTGTAATACAAGCCTTATTATTGGACCACAAATAAAGAAACGCCTCCCCAGAAGATCACTGAAATTGAGGCATAACAATGCTGTGAGCCAGTCTCAAATTACCCTTGAAATTAACGAGATTGGACCACTTAATAGTCGAAAATTGATATTTGCCTTTACCTACTCGTACTTACATACCTGTTTAGAACACACACCCTCAACATACCAATAAAACCAGATGTAAACTGTGGGAGTTATTGTGTGTTGCAAGGATTTCGAGTTTGTACATGCGCAGTAGCTACTACTGATCTGACCATAATGATATTCATAGGTTATCCAATGTGACCCATACAAACCCTGAAAATTAATTATTAATTAAAAATTTAAAAAAAAACACAGAAAATCCCTGTTATATGCAGAATAGCATTGTTGGGTGGTTTACCGGAAGATGACCAAAATGTGATTGAAGAAGTCCTAAAGCTTAGCTATTGAATAGGAACTCGTCTCTTACTAATACAAATCCACTGCTTGGGACGAATAAATTGAAGTTGAAAAAAAGGATAACCGCCGCCACACCTAACCATTTCAGAGTTGAAAAGTTTTTCTCATTTTTGTCGGCCAATACTCCCTTGCGCCCCTTTTGGAACCCTTTTTTGGTTTATTATTTTCAATAATGAACCTTCGGAATCGA
>JAEMON010000002.1:34477451-34496824 GCA_030264115.1 Lygus lineolaris
TTTTTTGGTTAAACCAGACGTAATTTCTAGCTGAAAATTGGCGCAAGGGAGTTTTGAAGGGCGTTAAATCAGATTTTGGTTCAAAATGAAAAATTCCTACCTATGCAAGTTCCCCATTCTCCTAAGTACACCATATAACCGGGAGACGAGCTTTGGTTGGTCTCATTCTACGTTAATATCGGGGTATAATATTAATACATTTTATTGTGTCAACGAAAATGCTCAAAAATCATTTAAAAAAAAGAGGTTTTGGGGGAAAACTAGCAGGGTCCATTCACGGACCCTCAATGTTATTGTACATTGGTGATGGTTGCGTAAAAACTCTGGTACATATGACCTCAAGTTGCGGTTGGTTTTGGGACCAGAACCTACTGAAATTTGGTGAGGTAGGTAGATTTATGTATAATAAATTTATTAAGCTCAAGGATTGGACGAAAGTGGGACTTACCTGATGGGTTGACGGCCTGAGAAGACGGTCTGTCAATTTCAGACGCTGCTACGAATGCCAAGAAAAGGGCGAGCAAAAGAACTTTCATCATCGTGAGCACTGGAATCTGAAAGCTGCAACATAAATGACTCATCACACATCGAGAATCAGATATCATCATGAACTTACACGACATATGGTAGGTCACGATCTGAAACACGATATTCCATACCATCAGAAATCCATACGATAATCCTACTATCAGAAACCCGATATTCAATATCAGAGGTAGAGAGGTGGTCGGAGATCGGAGGTAAGGTTTGTGTAAATCCGGCTTACAGTAACTATTACGTTTTACTGAAATTTTTAGGCCTTAAGTAAATGGTTCATGTTTTTCAAACATTCGCTAATAAAATTATTATTATTGATTAAGCATTATTAATCTACCTATATGGTTTAGTAGACCCTATAATGTGGTGGTCAATGATAGCCGTTACCTTGATACTTACTTAGTTGGAAAACTGAACGTTTTCAGTAGGGAGTCAGGGAAATAATGGAACTCGATTCATTCAATAAGAAACAATTTTAATAAAAATGAACGCTATCTGATACTGGAAATAATCGAAATTACAGACAATAAACCAGCGGGAAATGGGAAAACCATATTTAAATGGTGTCAATTACGGGTGATATCATGAATCACGGGTTGTTGCATACTTCCTTGGCACCTTGGATATAATATACCTGTGAGATGAGGTATATCATAGTAGTACCTATATAAAATAGATATGTGGAGGGATTAGTAAACAGAAACTACGTCGTTTTCCATGGGTGTTTGCGACTAGGTAGTTGAACACTCGCTTATAACAACTGCGTGTGCACTTTATTTCGTTATCATATAATTATCAACGAAAGTGAGTAGTGGGTAGGGAAGCCTAATGTCAGTGCTGGTAACGAACAAGTTTTTTACTCAAAATTTCAAGTTTTCACGCGTTGCTATGAGTAAATTTCATCCAAATCAGATCATAAGAGTCGGAGTTTCAAAGCTTCCGAAACCAATTTCGCTCTGTATCTGCCTGTTTATCAGTGGTGTGTGTCTGTGGTTAATTCTTTGTTCTAGTCAAAACTCCGAAACGTACCTATAGTCCAATTTTGATTAAAAATTGCTAGGATTGTGAGGTTTAGGCGCTAGGTGGTGCCCTGTTAGTTGCAGCCCTGTCAAACCAAAATCTGCCTCCGTGCGGGCACTAATGTGAAACATTTACGTCAACAAGACTGTTCGGTATCATCCTGATCGTAAAATTTTCGAATGTTGGTCAGAGCACTTCAAGATCCCTTGGTAACAAACTAAGCGTAAAATAGAGTTGAAAATTTGCTGAGTTGAAAATTGAGCTCCTCAAATCAAATGCGCACAAACATTTAACATCTTTAAATTAGTGAATATGAAAGAAGTTAGAATGTGTATCAAGTTTCACCGCTTTCAGTGTACTTACAGAGTGGAGAAATCAATTTTGTGTCATCATTTCTTCACCATATAATTTATGTATACCGATTATGTCCAATTGTCCGCGTCACAATTAAGATAGGAAGCTATCATAACTCTGCCCACCCGCAACTTGGTCGACGTTTTTACAGTCTTATATGATTGCACATGGTACATTATTACGTCTGATATAATTTCCTAATAATCAGGAGTAGGTAAGTACAAGATATTTATATCTCGAAAAAGTTATGTGGGTTTGTATGCCAAACCAAATTTATCTAGAAATTCAAACTGGCAACCAGGAGAATATTAAATTAGGTACATTAGGTACAATTAGGTAGATATATATATTAAATGCTATGTCAAACAAGATGATTTTCTTTAATTTGATTTCCAATTTATTGTTGACTATCACTATCAAACACATACACTTACCCTAATGTTTCAATAAATTTGATAACAATAAAGTGGTTTGTACTCGTACTCGAGTACCTACTAGGTGACTACGAGGCGCACTTCCTAGATGTATTGGTCCGAAACCTTCTGCTACTAATAAGCAAATAAAACACACCTAGCACCTCTTATGTGTTAAAGAAAATAATAATAAAAGTGTCAAAATACAATCTGACCTCCGCTCACTAAATACAATGAATTTCTATTTACTGTACGGAATTGCTTTCATGAGTTCATCGTTGTAACTTGTTCTAAAAGCCGGAAGAGTCGAGTCTGAATAAACAAAAATATCCGACCGTTTGCAGACACGGACGTCCCACGATGGCGTGACCACCATAGAAAGCCTTCGCAATCATTAAATCATTCTATTTGAAATCACTGACGATTTATCGCGATGGTTTTTCTGCACGAAAGCTATAGACTAAAAATCATGAAAAGGATAATATTTTAAGATAGTAAAACCGGCAATAATTGGATAATTTTTATTTGTGACTATGACTAAGATATGCTATCTTACACGACGGTATGTGCTGCACATAAATCGCTGGAAATTATCGCACTACGTTTTCCTCGTCTGTGATAATCTACTCATTTGGCGAACTAATTATCACTATTCTTCATTGGATTCTACGTGTACTTTTCTCTGTCCTTTGTGGAAAGAATTATAGTTTTGTTCACGATCATGTTCCTTCTACATATAGCTATAAGGAACAAGGAACACCAAAAATTGTATTTTAGAGTTTCGTATTTCTCTACTCTTCCAATAGAAGAGAGTAGAAACCAACCCTCCGACCTTTTAATTGTAGACGACTTCATCAGGAGTAGAGAAAACTGGATGGCTTTAGGAGTAGAATCAGCTCTTCTAAAATAGCGGACCTACTTTTTTCGAGACTTAAATTGAAATATTAATGAATTTAGGAGGATTTCCATAAGATTTTAAGAACCTAAAAAGAAGTTCGGCCTTATGAGCGTTGCTTCCATGAATTAAATAAGATTATTGTATACGTTAACTTGAATTTGAAGATAGGTGAATAACGTATAAATGAATTATCATACAAATTAGCCACAATGGGCCATAGCCGTGAGAAATTCCTGATTCCACGACATCGTAGAGCTAATCATTCGATGTGATTAGCTCTACGATGTCGTGGAATCAGGAATTTATTTATTTAATTTTTGAATTTATTGAGTGCCATCTCGGTGGAGGTCAACTACTAGGAAGCTCGAAATCACAATTATGAAAAAACAATTATTCTGAAAGTTATCAGGATTGCAAGGATCCGAACGCCAAACCAAATTTGTTCAATAATTCAAGATGGTCTAAAGTGTGGATGTAACTGGAAATTTGGAGTTTGGACGAAAAAGAAAATATGTATAATCAATTAAAATATATCTCCTGCCTCTCGGTAGATCAAGTAAGCAAATAAAGTCCTGTTAAGTATAAGCTAGTTGACACATCATAATCATGTAGGTACTATTTAAGACTAGCAGAAATGCAAGCAAAGTATAATATTTTTAATTTGAAATTTCGCAGTATACGTTCCTGAATACCACCTGATGAATCAATACCTAACCAGGTCTTGAAAAATACATACAATAAACTAGAAATCTAAAACAATTTAGGTAGGTACTAACTGTCACATGAACTCCATTTTCAAAATGAATAGGATTAGGTGTAGCTTGGTTAGGTAAAAACTCCAAGTCAAATTTTAGTACAGGTAGATAGGTATGTTGAAATGGATATAAATCGTCCCAACATCTCAGAAATTGAGTTGTACGCAGTTTATGCCAAAAGAAACGTACCAGGAGTAAAGACCTCTTTCAGATACAAAGCCTAAAATTTCAGTTGAAGCGACAAAGGGAGTCACACTCTATAGGGTTAACATTTTGAAGTTGGCAACCCTGTGAGCTATTCATATTATATTATATGTAATATTCTTGACTTCATGTTCTATTATAAATTTGGTTGATCAATGCGCGGATCGGAGGTGAAAGAGGAAGCACGTCTCCAACTTCCAACAGAGCAGATTTTATCAATTTTGTTCGTGAAATAGGTTGGGAAATAGTTTGGGGTTCCGGGCAACAATGAAGATGAGGCAGATGATGAGGTATGATCAGATAACCTCCCGACTGATACGGGGATTACCTCGATTGTACTGATCATTGTTATTAGATAATTAATGCGACTAACCTGAATATAATGAGGAAGACTTGGACGGTCCGACGACTGGAGGTGGTGGAATGGCGGGCCTGGTGCCCCCTGCAGGACAGGAACGAGGTGGAGTGGGGGAATCCCAGGATGAGGATGTGTTTAAGAGTCGGGTCAAGGACATTTTCAAGGTCACTGAGAACAATGCGTCGGCGAAACCTCCCCGATAATTTCTGCGGCTCGAGTTTTCCTTTGATGTTGAATAGGTCGGCCAAGTTGTTGTTTTTCCTCCAGGGTTTGAATAATGCTGAGAAGTATAGTGATTTTTTAAGAGGCAGTCTATCCAGTCCTTACAACGCAAGTGCCATTCAAGCGGAAAATCCACGTCAAAGGTATGAAAAATGAGAACTGTAGGTATATAGATATTTATCTTCCCCATTACTAGGTAGGTATTACCTACTTACCGATACCCAGGAGCGGATACAGACTAATATTGTCATAAATATAATTTTTATTTCGATCGATTATATTAAATATAATCTATCGAAATCGATTAGTGAATCCCAACCGTGTTTTCGTTCTGCTTCCGACCTTCCGAGTCTTCCATTTATGTGTGTCCACAAATCGTTACAACACGCACAATTTTCCATGAAATTACCAGGGGTAGTGCGGGTTAGCCCCCCCCCCTCCCCCCCTGAATGTCATCCCTTTCTGATATATATTATATTAGCCTCAGCAAAACATAAAACCTTCAAATCACAGCTTTTCTCTTCTGAATGGATTGGTTTTGCTCAAACTTGGAAGATAGTTGGGGAATGATCTTCAGATATCCCCTATGAACATTAGCTGGATTGGAAGAGCGATTACCGCTGTGCAAGCTCCTTGAAATCCTTGGAAGAGGCAAAACTATCACAATATTCTAATTTGACTCCTGTGAAATCTTCAGAGTTGTGTAGGATGTTAGCTACTTGAGCATGCAGGAAACCTAAAACCTACGTTTATAAACCGATTTACAACAAGCTAATGATCCGATTATTTAAGTTAAAAAAAAACTCTAAGTGATCCTCCACGAAGTTAATCTCACAAATAGGTATAGCATGTAGGTACAACACAAATAGGTACCACGTACATGATTTCTCTCGAATGTGTAGTCCGATCTCGCTGAAATTTGAATAGTAGTTTGGGACTGGCTCTCAATAGGATAACATTTCTATGATCGAGTCACATGACGACGATGAGTGATGGCTCATGACTTATGAGTTAGCCTCATTAGTCGCATAGCTGAGCGCTACTATCACCAAAACCGTTCTTCTCCGCGCAAGAAACCGGATTCGCCCTCACTCACTTCGCGACTGCAGAAAACAGTTTCCCGAAAGGAATGTCTTGACAGTGTTAATTAGTGCAGTAGCTGTGAATATCGGGTCGAAAAAACACAATTTCTTACTTTCTACACTCAAGGCCGAGTCGAAAATACTACCCCCGAGTTGATTGGCACAGTCACCCATCATGCCTTTGCCATTCATCTCCAACGCCGACCACGTTTGAGAACAAACAACCAAAATGAGGCACAGAAATAATAATTTGTAAGGGAGATTTCAAGCAAAATACCGAGAGGAAATTCTTCCATGGTTCAGTTGGAATAAATACCCTTTTTCCGTGGTTTATAGGTACGTGAATTTTGGCAAGCTAATATTTTCAAGAATAAACCCATGAACGAGCCTAACCAATCAATCTATGAATAAGTGGTGAATAAAATATGGAGACGTTTATATTTTTATATATAGGTACCTAACGAAAACTAACTGATTAACTTACAATACATAAACTTAATTATTGGTTGCGCAAACAATCTATGAGTATAAATTAATTTCCAAGTAAAATTAGATCTTTTCCAAGACAAATGGATCTTTTTTCAACGAGCAAAATTAACCATAATCTTTACCCTCTTCAATTGTAATTTAAACATTTTCAATTGAAGTGGAAAAAGATTAATTTGTCTTGGACTTGGAAAAGGATTAATTTGTGCTGGAAATAAGTAAAATCAATAATCATGTGCTAAGTAGGTACCGGGTTTACAATGTTTCCGTAATTTCAAACCAATTTGGCCAAGTAGTGAAAAATGCAAATACCAACTCATTTGTTCCACTCATTGTTATTGCCGACAAAGAGTATGAGGGACAGGTTCTCACATAGAGACAGAATACCTAGTGTTTTTATTCACATACATTTGAATACAGTTAGTATGTACCGACCTGCTCATTCTTATTATTTTTTTGTCGAGTGACTTGCTTTTAATGGGATGAGAGACTAGAATAGTAGGTACGAGTCGTAGCGTAGGTGTCTCTGGTCCCGTGCGTCTTCTTTGATGAGTTTCAGAAAACATCTGGTATAGAGTAATCATTGAATTTCATGGCTCGGCGTACCTATATCCCGTTTTCGCATGGGTAGGATTCGAGAGCAACGGAATTTATATGGGACCAAGAAGTGCCGATTGCGACTAACTACCACCAAAATTATAGATTTTTCAAATTATTGGTTCGCACTGTAATGAGTGTTCGCAGAAATGCGTATCCACATACACATACCTCAAGTGCCTGCAGATGAAATTTCGAATTATTCTCATGTTCATAAATGAATCGATGAATGTTAAAGAGGCAATAGTCCAAGAAAGCTGACTTTTGGAAAAACGAAAAAAATTGTCCTGTTCCAAAAATATTGGCAAATTGTTGAATTGGACTTTAGCCAATCGTTGAACCAGTACTCAGAGAAATATTTGAAGAGGAAAATAAATTTAAATAAAATTTCCCTATTTAACAGAATTTTTTGAAGGTGGTGGACTACCGCCGTTTTAACATGCTACAACAAAATTGAGTATTTTTGTGTTGGTGTTTTCGTTAAATTGTGGGAAAGCCAAGGTTCTAATGACAAACGATAATTTTTTAAGTGAATCTGGATGTTTATTTTTAATTGACCAAAATAAAATTTGCAAAAACATCAAGCAGAAACTTGAAAATATTGGAAAATACATTTTTCAAATACTTTCCTCATCTTTTGTTGGCCTTCCTGTGTGGGCCATTGGAAGGAGATTTCCTCAAAGAGCTCTCTGAATTCCCCCGGAATGTGATCCAGCATTTTCTTCAGGTCTTCGAGTTTTTTGGGGTCAATGGGGACTTTTCCCGTGGGGTAAGCAGCCTCGGGCGCACGTTAAAAGGGCCATAGTCCGGACTACTGCCCCTTTAACATGCTAACCTTAGAAACTCGTCAAAAACCGCCTCTACGCCTCCAAAATGTGGTGGACAACGGTCCTGATAGCATGAAACGATGCGGCTGCCCATATACATTATACACAGAACCCGAAAATGCAAGAAAACGAATATCGACAAAACACGGGCAACTGCCCTTTTAAAATTCACCGATCTGAATACAGTTACTTATGTTCGTCTAATAAGTGCAAAACATTAGGCAAAAACTACTCTCCGACGTCGGCTGAAACCAAAAATGCGAAATGTATTATTTTATCTACAACATGGTGCCTACAGTTAGTTTACAGGGGTTATAGAAACTACCTATACCTACCTATGTAGTAAGATATTACTTTATGTATATATCCAAATAATTTTGGCTAGATAGGCTTTAGGCTTGTTGTAGGTCTGATCTTATAATCGTGGTCGATTCGTGGTCTGGTCGTTACTGTGTATGAAATATGCATGACCCTAGGTCATCTCAGTAATCGTTCGGAGCTCTTCCAAAAAACAATTTGAGATGGGCGTTAAATATTTCCCCACAAATTAATATTATGGAAACCCACCGAAGTTGGTCTAAACAAGTAATTTCCCCGAATACCGCTGAGGTATCTCTGAAAAATAAGGAACCTATATCATGAATATTCAGATCGCTGTGGGGATATTGACTTGTTGTTTTGAGTCGAATGGGAGCTGTGGGGAAATTCTCACATGGGTTTAACCGAATAGGTTTAATAATTAGGTACGATATGAGGGCCTCTACAGTGATTGTCAGTATAGTAATAGTTATTCAGATCTTTAGGTGTAGTTATTAGGGATTCTGGCGAAATTCGTTGAGAGTTAAAAGGCTTCGCGATTGAGGATGTGGGCCATACCGAAATTCAAGTTCGATAATAAACTTTCTACTGAGTGACGGAGCAGGATTTCTGCTTGATAACTGATGACATTAACTAAGGATGAGACGGATGTTGCCAACTAATCGGTCTATTACCCGAATGGACGTCATTTATGCGCGTCTCCCGCGGGCTGGAGAACTTTCAAAGTAAATAAAGTGTTCAAGGTGGGCTGAGATTAGGCAAACCAGGCTTTTGACGAATCTATCGCACTGACAATAAATTAATAAGAAGTTCGTAGTCAGCTCCCGGGTAAAGCACCAAAACCGTGAAACGAGGTACCTACCTAAAGCTCCCGACCAACTAAAAAACCGAGATACGGTAAAAGTCTTATACACCGCCACGAAACACGGTATATCCACCCAAAACCCGACTGGAATGCGGTAGAGTTTACCGTAAAGTCGGTGAAATATCGGGACTTTTAGGGACCGTGTTTCCGAGAGCTTTTACCGCGTTTGGTTACACGTTAATTTTTACCCGGTTAACTTTTTACGACACTTGTACGGTTGCTAATTGCCGTACTTCTATTCCGTTTCAAATAATCATAATTTTAATATAATATAATAATAATAATATAATAATATAACCGTTTCAAATAATCATAATAATAATGTAATTTGGGCATCTTCCAAATTTACCTCACATCCTTCCCGTAAAACTCCCTTTCTTGCTCAGAGAACATTTTTGAGGGCCTATCATCCAGGTGGGACTGATTCAATGTTATATACCAAGTTTCACACAGTTTGGAAGTTTGGATCGTTTGGATCATAATTTATTATGGAAGCAAGATGGCCGAAAAACCAGTGTGACAATATTTTGAAGTGTTTAGTACCAAAAAAGCAAAAGAAAAAAACAGCAATTTACTGATCCAATGTTGTTCAAAGGGAGCACAAACAGCTTTAGAGAGTAGTACCGATCTCCGGGTTCTGTCATCAAAGACGACCTCGTATCTCACACCTTCAACTCCGAGTACGTAATTTAGAAATTTGAGTTTTTTAGCACTCTTCTGATGCGTTTTCATGTGACGCCATCGATATGCCCCTTCCCTCCTCTTTATCTTTGATGTCGCGAAAGAAACTTATTATTGGCAAAACTATTCTGCCAAAGTGTGTCTGATTTATCATTCTTCACCTTTTAAACTCTACGCCCAGATCTCAGTTCGGTAACCAACAGGTAAGTAGGCAACATACGCTACCAACGGACAATATACAGACCGACAGGCATGCCCGTGCATACACACGCAAATTCTCTATTGGTTTATTATTTTCAATAATGAACCTTTGGAATCGAGCACGAAAAAACAATTTTTAACCCCCCCTCAAAATTTGAGGTTTTACGTTTCAAGATACGTAGAATCCGAAAATCGAATTTAAAAAATCCATTCGTCCGCCGTACGCCGCACTTTCCTTAGTTACCATGGACCAAAATTAATGAAATTTGGTATACCGGCCCCATTCGGGTTCTAGCTGTGCCGCGAAGCTTGCCGTTACCGTAAGTCTTCTCTAAGGGTTAGAAAATAGGGAATGCAATTTTCAAAACGCCCTAGCTCGAACATTTCAAAAAGGAAGGTATATTTTTCCCATCGATTTAAAATAGAACACAATTTTCAGCGTCGAATGAGACCTGTTGGTCCCTTTTAGGAACAACCGTTCGCTCCCTGTAAGGACTTTGAGGGTTGAACGAAAAATAGAGCAGAAACACGAGTGTGAATCGCAATTCTTCCCGAGTAGGCAAAATCTCCGTTCATATATCAGCTGTTCAAATGCAACTTTCTTCCGATTCCACCGAACCAAGTTTGATGTTTACTTTCAGAAGCTTCCTTAGTTACTGAATTTCATTAAGAATGAATGATACAACTCTCCGATGATAATAATAATTACAAAAAGGTACCTACTCATTATCCCCAGAGATGATTGTGAACCTCGCGGTAGGTGGGTATTTTATGTCAATAGGATCTTTGTAGATGGGCGATCTATACAGAAAATAATAAACCGTTGTGTAATAATTTGCAGCGTTTTTTATGATTAGGTATAAGAAAAAATAATTATTTCGTCATTTCGTAGGAATTTTTATAACCACGCAATTAGGGATGCGAAGTCGGTCGCCAACAATCGATTTTGAAAATCATTGGTCAATCGAAAGGTTAAAATCGATTGCACTAATTAATATGTGTAAAAAATCGATTTTTCAAGAAACTTAATTAATTTTTTTTTTTTCGTTTTGGTAGTTTGGTATCTTACCTATCAAAATTCGGTACCTAGGTTTTTATTTATTTAAAATTCAATTGTATTTTTTTGAACAAAAATAATGGAACATTCAATGGGTGCATGAAAAATAAAATTATGACGGTGGGGTCATTCAAGAATTTAAAAACTTGCTTGGTCTTGGTTCAATATTTAATCATTGAGAATGTCAAGGCCCCAGACAAAACCAAGTTGCAAAGAACATCTTTTACATTAAAAAAAAAAAAATCAAGAACAACGTAGGTACAAAAGTTTTGGCTAAAAATTTACATGCTCGGATTTACTCCAAAGCGTGTGTCAAAATTCATTTCGGTTCGCCGAATTTTCAAGGATTATTTTGAAGCGGAAAGACCTTTTTTTTAAATCGATTTGTGAAGACATAAATATCGATTTCTGGCTAAAAATCAGAACAATCAATCGATGGCGAAAAAATCTAATATCGGATGTGAAAAATCGATTTTTTTTATTCAATTGAAAATCGATTTGCATCTCTACAAACAATGCCATAGCAAGAATGAATTTGTCATTAATTTTATGATCCCCAGACTTACCTGCGATGTTACAGGCATGTAAGCACACGGTTAATTTGTCCCCGTTCGCATGGCCTATCGAAACAACTGCAAACTAGTGATCACTCCACCTTTAGGTCTCCAATCTTCAGTGGTCACGAATAATGTTCATAATCTTCGTCAATGCAGGATTTCAGTAAAACTGGAGACGAATGGGCATTCTCTTTCTTACTCCGAACCAAACTCGCGTTACTTAACAATACTAAGTATGTTCCATAAGTTCATGTACCAGATAATTTATGCTTCTGAACTTAGTTCACGGATGCTGTGTTTGTAGGTACACCCCGTTCCTCGCATGCTTCCTCGATATACATCGACGTCCGACTGAATTTCATTTCTCCTCAGCGCCCCGGACGAGCAGCTGACGGGGTTCTGGAATGTGGCAGAAAATCTAAAAAATATTTATTTGGAAAGTCTCGATCGTTAGATACCTACCGACCTCAAGGTATACATAACATGCGCATACCAGAGCGGTCGTTGTTTTTACCGACCTTCCTTCGTCCCACGGTTTTTTGCTGAAACTTCCACTGGCAACCCCTGGACGGGCGCGACCCCTCGGAAAGGGCTTTTTTCTATCGACCTTGCGTGGCATCGAAATTACTCCGGATTGCCGCACCTCCGTCAAATCGCATTCCGATTCCTCAATATTCGATCCAATTCTTGTTCCTTTTCATTTGAATAATATATCACAGTTTAATCGAAGGAAATCCATCCTCTCGTCCATTTGAAGACAGACTACCAACCCAGAATTATGAGTACCTACCTAGGTACCTGTGAACTAATCATTGAATTATGTAGGAAGCACTTCCTTGTGGGATTTATTCATTTAGTGGTCAAGTAGGTAGTCATAGGTATTCTTTATTCAGGTACAGTTTCGTTGATCAGCGTCAACTTCTTCAGCCTAGTTTGAACACGGTAAGTACAATAATATATTATAGTGTAGTACTTAATTTTATCAGTTAATTATAAGCATCCATCTTTTAAGAAATAGGCTATGTTAATAAACTTATATTTAAAACATTTGTTAATAAGTAATTTTTATAGTACCTACCTAATAATTTATTAACAAATTTTTTAAATGTAAGTTTATTGACGTACCTAATAAATTATCCTGTATTTTTTAAAGATAAATGTTTATGATTAACTGATGGAATTAAGTCTTAAACTATATATTATTTTACTTACCGTGTTCACACTAGGCTGAAGAAGTTGACGCTGATCAACGAAACTGTACCCGAATAAAGAATACCTACGTATGACTACCTACGTGACTCCAAAATTAATAAATCCCACAATTGAAATGGTCTCTCCATTACACCTCAACCTACACTTCCTAGCAGGTTCGGAAATTTTTGCCAATTTCTAAACGATTTTTGACCTATGAAATATTATAAGAGTAATTCTAATGAAATAAATTTTGCGCTGATTCCTAATATAAGTATCTCAATGACTTCCATTGTAATCTGGCCACGAACTCATTCCTTCTTTAGATGTTATTACCATCTTGGATTTTTCAGACCTTTACAAATTAATTTTTTTATTATTAATCAATGGCTCAGTGCATTGCGAATTTAAAAATGCGAAAATATAGAAAGATGGGTAAGACGAGATTTTGGATGTGCCCATCAAAGTGATTGGGTTTTTAAATGTTAATATCACAATGTTGATATTAACAATATGATATGTTAATGTTGATTAGGTGGTACATAAATACCCACACCAATTATACCTCATTGTTATTTCGATTATTTCGTTATTTCGCAATGTGGGAAGGCTACTTCCTACAAAATATATTATATACTGTTCACCCACTTCGTAGACCTTTTCAGATTCGCGGGTTCATCTTACCACCACTGGAGGTAGATTTTCCTGCTGGAAGACAAAAAAAAATCGATCAAAAAAGGCAGTCAAACACGAAAAATTCAAGCTGGGTGAATCTGACAAGTCATTCGGCCAGACCTTTCGCAACTCAAATGACGAGTCTCGCTTTCTTTCATGACTTTCACTCGAACTAGGAAGTGCAAAATATTTTTATCCACAGCCTCCATTCAAGTCTCCTTCATAGACTGTGATAACCACCGAACGGTAGTTAGCTACGTACAACTATGACGGGCATATTTCCGTCTATAAAAATACTACTTACTTATAGTACACACATATGTACTCATACAAATCGGTAGGAATCGTATAATATAAATAGTTTTTTACTAGTAACTACCTTCTCAATATATGTTTAGGTGGTTTCTGAAAAGTTCTACAACCTAAAAAACGTTTCACAACCTAATCGATCAGCATACCACCAGCAAATACGGAGGGTGGTATGGAAGCGTGGCCAAGAGAAGGTACGAGTATAAGGTTCGTTTATGGAATATAATTGTAGCTCTCCGTAATCATCTAATGCAATGTGTTATCCCCCCTTCTGGGCTACGTGTATTCTACAAAATTAATTTTTACTTTTATGGGGAATAGGAAGTAGTAACTCCCAAAGTCAAACTTCGTCAACGGTACGTAAGTTTGCGCTTATACGAAGATATACTTACACGCATAATACCGAGCTAATTTTATTTTGTTTCCGGCATTTTGCAGCTCACGTCACATAGACTTGCGGTAGACTGAGATTCGTCATGTAAAGGAAAACGTCGTGTGGGAGGTCCTCTGTGAGGGTACCTTTCACCGGATATGCTTTCTCCATCTTCGGCACTTCAAAAGGACCTTACAGGTGATCAGATGACGATGGGGGACCCATCCAACCACAATGAACCAAGGAAAAAAATGAAACGTCCATATGCAACAATGTCTGTGATGTAACAGACGACTTATCAAATCAATAGAATAGATTCCAACAACTCCTGGGGAGAGCTAAACAAAACGAGTTTCACTAGCCTGTTGTAACCTTTTAGTGGTGGGATAATATAATAACAGCAAAACATCAGCAACGAGAGAAACCCAAGAGTTTCTGTTTATAACTAATGTTCGAGAAAAGTTAGGGGGTGTAGGGAGGTTGGCGAATTTCTGAAAATATTCCTGTCGTGGGAATCAATTTCAGAGTGACCTGAAGAATAGTAGAACCATGAAATTTGACTTTTCCTTCTGCAAGGTATGCAATGAAAGCCTTGTTGTCAAATTTGATTTATTCTTTTCAACAGTGAAATTATGGTTTAGAATCGAGTAAGAAGTAAACATTTAACAACCCTGAAATTTCATATTTTACGTTTCCGAGCTAGTAAACGTAGAATCCGCAGTTAGAGCGAAATGCTTGCAGGTCCCATATTATAGGGGTCTAGTGGAGAACCGATACTCAGCTTAACTGTGAGTCACATTATTTACATTAGTACTTTCAAAACGTCCCAGTTCGAAAACTTTCAATGGAATGGTTCTCCCAACAACTATTTTTTAAGACGGATTACAATTTTCAGGATCACTCGAGACCAATTATTAGAGGACCGTTCGCTCCCCATAATTAGGGGGGAAAACGGGGCTGGGCGGAAAAAAAGATTGAAAAATTACCTTACCTAAATGGCTAATTATTTTTAGTTACAAAAATTGGCCAAGTCTGCATTTAACCATTAGGTGATTTAATGCGATCGTATTTTGATTTTCGAGAACTCGAGTTTTACGCTCATCCAGAACAGTCCGGTGGGTAAGTGTGGGTGTCCAAGATGACATCCTGATGTTATAATGTATTTCTTATGATCCAAAAAAATCCAATGTAGATGTCATTGTAATGCAGATAGGAAGGATGAATTTGTTAAGCCAGCGATTTGTTGCATTCAAAGGGTAAAAAATAATATTATAAGTGTCAACAAATCGTTAAAAATCTAATTATTGAGTTTTTTGAGGGGGAAATTACGATGAATTATCTACCATTTCGAGGTAGGTATGTATAATATTCAGAATCACTTCAAAATCATTTCCCAGTAGAAGGACCCCATCAAATAATTTTGATCAGATTTCGTAGGTTAAGGATAACTAAAAATCATTGAGTATTGCTAGAAATTGGTTCCTTGAAAATTCGTTCATTAGTCAAGCTGGATGTTTTTGACTTTTTTCGCTTCCCTTGTCTGCGTTATTTCATCTTCGAGGCTATCCAACGTGCTTGTTATCTTATACTGTGCATACTTAATATTAAGTAATTAAAAAACTGCGCATAAAAAAATTCCCAACCTCACAATGAAATTATGCAGTTTTTGATGCCCAAACACTCTCTCGTTTTCGCACGTTGAACTGTGGGAAAGGTAGGGAATTATGATTTACATTATATTTAAGTCGATCTAGAATGATCTTTGTTTCCAGCATGCAGGAAATCGCAGTTAATTGTACTCGTGATAAATCAGATTAGCTCCTGATTGAATTGTAAATAAGTTGATGGATCCAAGATCCATAACAAAATGAGCCGGAAGTTGTTCAAACAAAATGAGCCAAGTGGCTGGGTTTTAAAATAATTACCGAGTGAAAATAAAAACAATAATCAGCTACACAATAATTATTTCAAATTACAATAATTGAATGGTACTGGGACCTCACGTTGAAATTAGAGTAGAGAAATTATTACCATGCTAATATTTTATTATAATAGGAACATATTTTCAATAAATAATATTTCTGTAATATGGCAATAATGTTAAAGTAACTATTGCTTCCTCACTACCCAAGGTACAGTAGGGAAGCCATGTATTCGAGCAACAAAACTATAGAAAAACGTCATCCAAAATCAAAATTTCCACGTTGTGAGCAGTGTCGGTCCCGTTCTGTCTGTCTGATGTGGTATATTCCTTGTCCCAGGAAAACTATACGAAATTACAGTCCGATTTTGATAAAATTTGTCAGGGAATTTTTCGGATTAACCCCTCGCAGTCGATCGCACCACAACAAGCAAGTGCGTGTGGGTAAATGTGAATTTCCAGAAACAGAGATTTCTCAGTTCCTCAAGTTCCTCCTCAGTTTCTCAGCTCAAATTTGGAGGGTAGTTGAGAATTGGCTCCAAGACGATTACCTATGAATTTCATCACGATTGTATCAGTAATTATAGCTACTGCTCTTTATAATTTCTTTTCACAAACTAACTCCGGAACAAGAACTAGATGTCAAACAATAAATCATCACCATACATTCATGAAAAAACAGTTTTTTCCAAGCTAAAGTTGAATTATTCTGGATTTTAGGTCCACCTAGTTCTAAGTTATTCAATAAAATTTTTGTGTAGCGTGCTTCTAGGTATTAGTATTACCATGTCAAACTGAAAACCCCAACCAATTTTACTACTTTCTCATACCTACGTACCAGTACCTATATAATTCCTCAGGAGGATGTTTCAGGAGGGGAAAATCTGCATCATGTGATGTGTTGTTATGTGAAGAGTAATGAATTCAGAGCTTTTAAACGAACGGTGATCGGATATTATGGGGTGGGAAACGAGGAAGTTATTTTTGCATTTGCAATTTTGCATTTTTGACTTCAAATTCGGATTCCCCCGAAGATCCCCCCAAGATCTAATTTTCAGCTCAAAATGTTCATTAGGTTGGCTGTAAAACGGGTGAGGGGATAACGCGTGACGTCATCTGTTTTGAGGACCCAAGGGGGGCTCCCAGGCTGGCGCGGGGTGGGTGACGTCATCTGTATCTCTTTTACGGCACTCGTTTCCGCTCACTTCCAATCATCGGATACCCCACATATAGCACCTTTTTGGAAAGCTCTCACTGAAATCTTCCAGTTTAAAGAATAAAATGGAAGAGCCGGAATTGCTCATTGGTTGTAGGAAAGCCACTGAATGAACTCAGCCCTTCGGACCTCGACAGGGGGTCAGCCCCCTGCACACCCGGATGCTTTTGAATAGCACCTATGGCTAAAATTCAAGAAACGTGGAAGATGCTTTAGCCGCGCTTTTGACAGTTAGGTTGTGACAGTTAGTTGGTGACAGTTAGGTGGTGACCGTTAGGTTGTGATAGTTAGGTGGTGACAGTTTGTTGTTAACAGTTAGGTTGTGACAGTTAGGTGGTGACAGTTTGTTGTTGACAGTTAGGTTGCGACACAATTTCGTAATGTTTTCGAGTAGTTAGCACAAGGCTAAGGCGTGTTCCATGCTAAAATACTTTGCCAATTATAAATCTCACACAGCTCTCTCGCTTCCAAGAAAAGGAAGATAGGTAGGTTTCCGGCTCTTCCATTTTATTCTTTAATCTGAAAGATTTCGATGAGAGCTTTCCAAAAAGGTCCTATACCTATGTGGGGTATCCGATGATTGGACGTGAACGGAAACGAGTGCCTACCCTCCAATTCCCATAGCTCCTGTGGGAATTTTTTCTTCAAACTTTGTGCTTTTTCGTACTCTAGGGGTCCTAGAGAGACTAATTATTGGCAGAAATAACAATTTTTTCATAATGGGTAAAATTTATGGTATGGTCCCCTACAGGGGACCTTGGGATCCAGTGGACAGAGGTATGTAAAAGAACTTATTGTGCACCATCAGTTTTTATTGACACTCATGTTGTTGGTTCATGCAATGATTCATTGCCTTGTTGGTGAACTTCACAGTCTTTCTTAATTCCTCTACTTTTCCTCCTCTTTGACGTTGAATTCTTATTTGAACTGTCTATTGGTATGACATCTACATTTTCTGGCTGACGATTTGGGTCCATTGCTGGTTCATTCCTAGGAATGGTAAAAGCATGTCACGAGCTTCTGCTTCATAGGCATCATTAGCTGCTTCGTCTCTTTCATGTTGGCTTTCTTCATGAGCATCAGCATTTAGTTCATCAAGAGTAGCAGTTCCACTAATACCAACATCCACATCAGACGCACCCGACCATTCATTATCTGCCGGAATAAGTAAATTTTCATTCGCTGCAGTGAAACCATCATAATTCTGAACAGCTTCAGTCAAAACGACTTCCCCCTCAGCTACATCCACCATGAATACCTCCACATCTTGTGAGGAGAATCCTACCAGGTGGATGTTGTAGGTCGGATTGATCTTCATCGCTGCTATCCTCATCGGTGACGGCGCCCTCACCATCGGGAGGAAGCAGGCAGATTTCTATACATCATCCAAGGATCCCATTCTCTAGTAGTGTAACCACTTCATCAATAGGTTTTCTGAAAATAAAAAAATGCACTAAATAGAATCCATGAATTATCCACCCTCTAAGCTAGAGTACATGAAACGTGTTCCCACCATAGAAATTGAAAGTCAAAAAATGAATGGAGATAGGTAGTTCTTTTTGTAGGGAGTCATCATGACATCATTGTTTGACATAATTCAACAAGTTGATATACCTACTCAGCAACGCTGAAAAACATTAGGTACTCAAAAATATAGGCATAATAAATTATCAGAATGTTTGAGAAAAAAACAACTTACCTCTGGGAAATGAGAAGAACTCTTGAATGGTACCAGAACGCAGGACAGGAATGAACTACGCATGAATAACGACCAACACATAGAATTTCATTGGAAAGAAACATAGAATTTCATCAAGAATAATAAAAATTCCTGCTTCAGAAGAATGTGAAAGACCAAGACTGCGTAAGAAGGACCAAAACATTGATGGAAGTGGAGTGACATCGCCCAAGGTCCCCTTCAGGGGACAACAAACATGGAGGTTCGTAGAGGCTTCCGCCCAAGGTCCCCTCCAGGGGATCGCCGACTTTGGAAGTCTCACATAAATATGAATCGCACTAAAAACAGCCGAAAACCTTCCCAATTCTTAGAGAAACAACGAAATAACCCATCAAAACACATTAGCAAAGTAAAACCTACCGTTTTCTGGCCATTTTCTGCTAAAATGTTCACCGGTGTTGACACAAGCACATTTTCCACCACTCACATTACTTTGCGACCACACAGTGTGGTGATCCTTGATGTTTGAGGTTCTTTAACTGTTGATATAGCAACTATAAGGTCTCTACAGTGTTATA
>JAEMON010000002.1:34516904-34533815 GCA_030264115.1 Lygus lineolaris
CAACTCATGTTGAACTCTTGCATGAATGGACCTTTTTTCATTATCTCGTTACTCTAGGTATAGTTTACTCAAAACTAGTAGACCAGGTAGGAGGAAATGAAAATGATAAAAATCTTTCTGAACCAGTAGGTAATAAAACAGTTTTATTAAAATTTAAAAAACGTAATAAAGTAGATATGTACTGGAAATAGTTTCCAAAACATTCATCTTAGTAATCAGTCTTCCACAAAAGGGGTTTCTTCTCCTTCTTCGCTTCGTTTTCGTTTGTTCCTCATCTAGATGAAGTCATAGAGAACAAAAGGACCAGTCAAAATTGTGGAATTGGGTAAGCAATCAACAAAACTCATGGAAATTTATAAAAATCTAAGGTGTTCAAACTCTGGAGCACAAACCAACGTGACTGCACCAGTAGTTGAACACCTTAGTTTCACTTTTAAACCCCCGTTCATCTACTGGATCCTAAGCATTATTGATAATGTTGATTACACATATGGGAACTGCAAATGCTATACCTAGATTCAAATTTGACCTCATTTTTGAAAATACAGAAAACTAATAGGTTCTCCAGTAGTTGAACAGGTGTTCAATCACTGGAGAATCACTGTTTCCTGGACCCAGTGCTCGAACACCAGTTATTATTATCATGAAGCATTTTTTGGGCTCTCCAAGCGATTTTCAACTAGAAGGAACCCTAACAAGATAGTTTATTGATAATAATACATCAAAATTTTTATTAAAATGGCAGAAAATCATACGAGAAAAGTAGCAAAGCTTAACACGTACCTCAGCTGAAGGGGCTCATTCGTGGACTGTTGTTTTCAATCATCATTTAACCTTATTTGCATGAAACCGAATGCAATGGCAACTTGTGGTAGCCTCTGGCGGACTCTAGTGTTACTAGAAAAGCCTAGAAAACCCGCCAGATGGCATTGGGAACCTTATTTCAAGCATTTTTTCGAGAAGTGTTCAACTACTGGGGTATGTTCAACTACTGGTGACACTACCCTACTATAGTAGTTTTTTATATAGCTTCCTACTCCTACAACTATTACAAAGGACTGTATAGAATCACAGACGTTAAAATAGCTAACCCTTTTTAACAGGGAAATAAAAAAGAAAAATCTTAATAGGCGTGAACCTTAAAACTTTAGTTAAAGTTGCTAAAGATCGTCAAATTTGCTATTAATCTTAAAAAACATCCTATGTATACATAAATATAGGTGGTATCAAGGGGGGGGGGGGCTCCAACTTCCCAGGAATTGGGGTCCCGTAAACAACAGTAGGGGATGAAAAACCGTAGATCAGCTGTTTTCCTGCCAGCCTCCCTCATAATCCAACCACTTATTTCTGGGGCGGATCAGGAAGGGGGGGGGGGGGGGGGGGGGGGGGGGGGGGGGGGGGGGGGGGGAAATCATTTTAGGACGAACCGTTCGCTCCCAAAAAGGTTTGAACGCAAAAAAGAGCAGAAACACGAGTGTGAATCTCAAATCTTCCCGAGTATGGCGAATCCCTGTTCAAAGATCAGCTGATCAAACGCAACTTTTAGCTTCAAAATTTTAGTGCTTACCTAATGCAAATTTTTTTAACTTTTCTTCATGGAAATCCTTTCCACACCATTCTAAAACGATTTAACACTTTTTCATATAGGCAGGTACTTATCCTAAACTATTTTTTTCAAGAAATTTCACGGGTATAAAGAGTTTACGATATTTCGAGTAAATCTTTATCAAAATTAGAAGTGTTTTTGAGGATAGGGGCCAAGCTTGCATCCATTGGTATCTTGTTTACACGAGAGTATCTACCATGGCTTCACTCAATCATTCAGGCTGATCCCAGCACCAATCGATGCGCCCATGAGCACAGTCGGTCATTTGTGTTGGCTGTGGCATCTTTTTCAAGATCTGAACACCGAAGCATTCATGAACCACTACCAAAGTGGGAAGCTATGTATTCGTGCAAGAAAAAAAAGTGTCCTGCAAAATTAAAATTTCCACTTGCTTTTTACGTTTCAGAGCTTTCTGATCAATTTTGGTTCCGTGTCCGTACGTCAGTGGTCAATTCCTTGTCCCAGGCACATTTCACGCAGAAGGAATACGATATTCCGCATTATCTGGAAGAATATAAAATGTACGCCTGTATTATATTCTTATATACAAAATTATAAACGTATATAATTTATATAAAGTTATATAAAAATATAATTAATTATATAACTTATATAACAAAATTATATAACAAAACTTCTATATAAAACCAAACCGAACGAATCTAATAAAAACAAAACCGAACGATTTGATGAAAAACCGAACGAATTTGATGAAAAAACAAAACCGAACAAATTTTATGAAAACCAAAATTTGATGAAATGTTGAGGAAAATTCTGAGGAAATTCTGAGGAAAAATTTGATGAAAAAATTGAAACTTTTACATTGATTTTGATGAAACCCCAGTATCTCAGTTCCTTTTTGACCTATTTCGCTCGAATTTGTAGGGTAGTTGGGAGCTAACTGCAACACAATCACCTATGAATTTCGTCACGATTGGATCAGTAATACGTACTGCGCATGGGCAATATTGAAATGTGTTTTATGGCCATAACTCCAGAAATACTCGACTAATTTCGGTGACATTTTCAGAGAGTGTAAGGGTTAGCCCCTGGACAGTCTCTTATGAATTTTATAGCCATCGGACCACTATTAGCGTGTGCGCATGTGCAAACGTGAATTTCCTGAAACTACAATATCTCAGTTCATAATTGACTGATTTCGCTCCAATTCAGAGGGGTAGTTGAGGGCTGACTCAAAACCTTTGAATTTGATGACGGTTAGATCGGTAATCGCTACCGCGCAAGCGCAAACATTACATTTGCTGTTATACGGATAACTCCGGAACTATTCTACCAATTTTGATGGAATGTTCCATATAACTGATTCATACGTCCGTGTTAAAAAAAGTGAGGAAGCTCTACTGCCCATCCAAATTGGCAGACGTTTTTTGTTTTCACCGAATCTAGTTTCTTATATACTCCGAGAGGATTCCTTTGGTTATTACTGATTCTCGTCCAGAAGGTCCTACAACTCTCGGATAAGAATAATTCACAGGATGTTCACCCATTGTTGTTTACATGGTGCCAAAATATTACGGCAGGTACTTGCCATAAAATCTTTGATCTCGATAACCAGAAAGACAATTCAATTATAACGATTGTAATAAACCGTTGTGTAATAATTCGTAGCGTTTTTCAGAATGTTTTCAGAACGACTCCGGGAAGTATGCAACTTTGATCGTCTGCCTGATTGAAGGTAACAATTCGTCAATTCGACAGCCCCTCCGGGTTACTTACCTCCAAATCTACCTGATAGTCCGCCTGTAATCGGTATCCTACCTACCTAATTTTCTCACGTCGTTTGAAGCTTTTTTGCCGTCTGGCGAGAGAGGAAGTTTTGCCGGTCTTCCGTGCGGGTGCTCGACCTTCCAAACGACTTCTGGATCCGCCCTGTACGAGTGTGGTTGACATCTTCAGTGATTGAATATCCCAAAATGATTTTGTAACTAATTGATGATATAAAAACGTTTGCCATGTTGGGTGGGCAGCATAAAGGACGATCCACACATATCAGTGACGTGGCGGCGACGTGGCCTTCCGTGTTTAGTGGCATCCGTGATGAAATTATCACTGGCATCCACACACTCCCAGCATCACTGATGCTCTCCCGTGATCAGTTCCATGGTAGAATCAAGCGATCGGAAAATTTTGAACGAATGTAATAGCTGAATTTTCACTAAGTAGTGAAAATTCGCTAATACATAACTACGAAAAAAGTTCCATTTATGCAGCATGAGTTGATGAGCGAATTTTCGAAGAATAATTTCAACCGATTTGATGAGTGATTCTTACAGGAAATTTCACGCTGATTCCGAATATACCATACCTACCGAATATACCATACCGAATGTACCGAATTACTATCTTAAACATAGGAACATAAATATTATTTATGTTTCTATGTTTAAGATGGTAATTTACACAAAAAACGCGTTTTTTTAAAGCGATTTTTGACTCTACATTTTCAAAATTTGAACCCTTGAAGTACTCCAATAATGCTGGCCAACGAACTCATCCTTTCTTTTAATATTATTGACATTTTGAAGTTTTTTCGGATTTTTAGCTCGATTTCTCGGTCAGATATCGTCTAGAGTGACATAAATATATATATCCTATATACATATTAAAAAGTGTTAAATTTCAGGAATTGTTCTAGAATTGTGTGAAACTGTAGTGAATTGAAGTTGATTTTAAATTTTGAATTTTTTCTTCGAAAATTCGCTAGAACGTGAAATTTTGGATTTCGAATCTAGACCATCCGAAGGGAGAAGAAGATTCACTAATACACAAAGAAAATTTACTAATAGCTACACAAAATAAATTAATTTTCTAAATTCACTAAATAAATAAATAATTCTTAGTAGAACTCACCATCAATCTTCATTTCTTTGCCGATTTCCTGCCACAATCTTCTCTTCAAATCGCCATTCAGGTACCGGGGGTCCTTCAAATCGTACAGCAAGCTCCTCTCCCGGACCAATTCGATCGAATTTTCATCATTTATGATGCACGAATCAAGTAGTAGTAGGAGAATATAGAAACGGTTAGTAAAATATTTCACCGAAATTGGTCGAGTAGATAGGTAGTTCCAGAGCTAAATGCCTATGACAGTAAATTTCAAGTTTGCGCATGCGTCGTAGCTATTGCTGATCAAATCATGACGAAATGCATAGGTAATTGTCTTGAAGTAAGCCCCCAAGTACCCTCCGAATTTGACCAAAATCGGTCTATTAGAAACTGAGAAATCTTAGTTTCATGGAATTAACGTTTGCGCATGCGTACACCAATTATTAGGTGATGGTCCTTCTTTTCATTTCAGAAAATATGGTTACTCTACCTAATTGAGCTAGTCTGCCAGAGTGGTTCACCTCATGTTTTTATCGTCTTCTGGTGGCCTTCCTCTATTCCGACCTTATCGAAAAGGTGTCACACCCTACAGCCAGGGAATTGTATCACACCACATATCACCTGTTCTCTGGAACAGGGGGCATAATCATCTGATATATCTAAGGTAGCATGGGTTAGGTAAGGCCCTCGTAATATAGCATCCACCTGCTAGCTCAACGTGAGAGACCGGAATGCTGAAGATGAAGGTCCCACGTGTAAACTTCCGTTGAAATCTCAAGGTATGATAGCCGACAGGAATGAGATCATCGCCTGTTCAGTGAGGTTCATCACCTGGTAGGTACCTTTATCACCTGTTATCAGATTGCTCACCTCGCTTTGGCACCTACAGAAAGTCTGCCAAATAGTGTGGGCAATACAGTGTGATATCCTAGCAAGGTATCTAAGCCTGATGTGAGAAATAAAAATAGGTTCGTGCTTGCTGAATTGACCTCAAGGTGGGTGAAATAAGAACACACAAGTTTTTCTGATCAAAGAGTTCAGAAGAAGGATAGAGATGGTACTTCAGCATCAGCCAATTAGAGCGAGCTGTTGAAGTAAGTAATCCCTAGGGTGGAGCTTAGAATAATGGCGGAGGAGGGTAACCTCCAACACTGTTATCCAACTCATTTAAAAGTCTGACCTCTGTCGATGCTGATGGGATTACCTAAGTGCGTTTAATTTTTTTATTTTAAATACCTAATCGAGTTGGAGTGGAATAATGCTGACTGTCTGATATATCACACCAGCTAATCAAAACTAATAAATTTCAAGTGCAAGTCTTTGAAAAGTTATTCGAATCAAAGTTTCGATGGTCTATCGATATGCAATCGAAAGTATAATACATCCATACTGGTAAGCATCGCAATCCCATTGGCTCTCCGTGTCCATGCCCCCAAGAGGCGGAGCGTACGAGTCTTGGGTCCTTTCTTCCCCCTTCCTTGTTACCTTCTTCAATGCCTCTCCTAAACTCCCTGTTTCTGATATTCTTACTATCTAGTGGAGTAGAGATACCTAGTAGGTATCTACCTACCTAAATAATCATATTTTCACTCAGAAAATAAATTAATTTGTATATTAAACGTCCACATCTCGGTGTTTTGAGGTACTGATAATCCACACTCAAAAAACTTTAAAACTATTAAAACTTTTCATCTCTATATATATAGATGCTTATTGGTGTAGTAGTTTCACCCCCTCCCTCCATGACATTCAAATCAATTGAGAGTTGTTATCCATGGGAGGAACGGAAGAATTTTCACGTAGAATAATAAGCAACAAAAATGTTTACTATTCCTACATCGATAACTCTTTAGCACAGTTCACTGTTCTTTCACAGCTCATGGTAAAAATATTGACGTAAGTAGAAACTAATGAGTTGATTGTGCCAATCGTAGCATAGTCCAATTTCTAGTATTCCCATCAATGAGCAGACAGAATTACGATTTTTTCTTTCTTAATTCATGCAGGGTTCGTTTCTTGTAGCAGTTCTTCCTGTTCTTTTGGCGTTCCTGGATGACGTCGAGAGATGATGGTTCCCTGCGAATCTTCGTAATTTTCCTCATGGACGAAGATGTCACGACACCACAAGGAGAATGCTTGCCTATAATCAGTGATCAGGACTCATCAAAGTGTAGTTTTGCAGATCGCAGACATGAGACGAGTGCAAGGTAATGTCCGCAAGTCGTGATGTGTGTGGCAATGAGAAATAATGTTCCCACCTGTATACAATACATAACTTCAGCAGCTTTTGTTCCAATGTTATATTATCTAGAGTTATCTTTAGGTCGAGGTACTAGAGAAGTGGCAGTGAATCTGCAGGTTTTCGAAGTTGCTAAATCCACAAATGTAAGCAGTTTTTCTGAATTGGCTCGCATATATCTGAGTAATGGCCCATACACCTATTTTTCACGATTTATAATTGTGAAATTTAACTTTTATTAAATTCACTATACTAGTTATGTATTCCGGCTTACAACCATCATACTTTATGTATTTTGGAGTGCTGAATTCAAATATGAACTCGGATTGTGACTATATCGGTTTATCATTAATGAAAAATGGTGTAAACAGTTCAAAATGAAATAATCTCGAAAAAATTCATATTAGTCAACATAATATTTTATTTTAGTCTCAGAAAAAACAAAATCGTTCATGTTGGATTTTAACATGCATGTTTAATGTTTTAGGGCTGGGGGTCTTTCTGTGAATTCCGACACGCAAATATGCAACGTTTTTTTTCTTGGTTACCACGGACCGATTTCTTAGTTACCACGTATATCGGCTCCATTTGGGGTCTAGTTGTACCAAGATGCTTTTGGTTATTGTCACTGATCAGCTGAGTGAGCTCCAAGGCCATTTTCTCTCCTGTTGAACGCAGGAAGCTGAAATTTGAGAAGCAGGGTCAATGGAGAATGCTGAAGGCGCCTGAGTGGTCACTGATCAGCTGAGTGAGCTCCAAGGCCATTTTCTCTCCTGAAAAACATTAAACATGATTTAATGTTTTTCCCTCACAAGAGAGAAATTTCAAGAAGATTTATAGTTTCTAGTCAGTTTATCATAAGCCCCTATTTTCAACGGTTTCAACCCCTTTTCATTTATCAACTAACAACACGAATAAAAACCTAAATAGTCATAATCCGGTTTCATATTTGGATTCAGCGCCCCAAAAAACGTAACATCATACGGTGTATGTATATGATGTTTTGCAGGCGGGAATACATGGCGTAGATATTAAAAGTTTACATTTCACAGTTTTATCATTAAAAAAAGGCAGGTGCATGTGCTATTACTCAGAAATATGAACCAATCTAGAAAAACAGCTTGAATTTCTGGAATCAGCAAGTTCGAAAAACTACAGATTCACTGCCATTTTTCTTGTACCTTCCTTTTTCGCAGAACTGTGCAATCACTGCTCCTCACTGTCAAAAAATGCAAATGTTTACCATCGAAAGCATATTGACTGGATATACATTTTGCTTCTCAAAGCTGGCTGAGAAATGGTTCCGGATCAGTCTGTGTATCATTCAAATTATCAGGAATTTAGTAGAAGTGTATGGCAACTTCATAATTTTCATAATATGCGAACTTTTCATCGGTGAGGATGGTCGGGAACCCAAAATACAGTATTGAAATCTACGGAGATCTACCTAATGACGTTGAATATATCGTATTTTTAAATACCTACATAAAAATCCCATCCCTATAGTGATCACAATACGGCCATCCAGGGCAACGCATGGGTTATCCAGCTATGATATGAGGTGGAGTGAGGTTCAATTGGCCTCTCATATAATAATTACTTCTATCTATATGACCTACACCATGACGTAACGTCTTCCACCTCACTTGCACAAACATTTCTCCACAACGAGATATGAATTTTCATTACGTAAACTCGTTATTATTTTTTTAATTATATTCAGAAAAAATTATTTATAATACCAAACAATGTGTTTCTTTCAGCGTTTGTTCCGTGAAATGAAATAGCAACTATTATACATGCAGTAAAAAAATCTCAATAGTAGATAAGCCGTCATCCGTTAGTATTCTTTGATAAGGGAGGTACGATAGGTAATCTATGAGGAAACTTTTTTTACACGATTTTCTGACTTTGGTTTGGCCCCTGCTGTATATCGATGTCGATTACGGGGGTGTGTCCGTGATTACGTGAACATTACGTGGCATCGGGTGATGTAGGAACGGTATTTGTTAGTGTTGAATCACTTGTTTTCCTACTAGATATTCGTCATTAAATTTCGACATCTATATCCAATTTTAATAGGCACCTAACCGATTGTATCCATTATAATACCCGATAGTATTTTATGTATTGTAATGAAAGTACGATATCAGGCCAATTAATATAATTTAATCAGATTTAATTATGACTACCTACTGAGTTACTCGGAAGACAATGATGGGCAATGATAAAAATGTCATGAGTATTTTACCTATATAGAACATTCCACCAGCGTCGTTTCATACTATTTCCAGAATTTTCGGAGAAACAGGTGAGGTAATAACACAAAATATTGCGTTCATCACAAGCATAACTGACATCTTATCATTTAATAACGATTAACAGGACGATTTTAATTTTTTTTTCGTGACATATAAAAGCGTTACGGAGAAAATCTCGCATCTTCGAGTGTTAGGGAAACCAGGTGGTTGTGTTTGTTTGTATTTGATCAAATGTTCTTAGTTACGCTTTGGAGTTGACTGGCGTAAAATTAATAATTATTAAATGATCTGACTGTAGAACCGTAGGTCTACCGTCTGTTTTTTCTTCCTCACTACCGAAGGTAGGAAGCTATGTATTCGTGCAAGAAACGAAAAAAATTTTTGTCCTCCAAAATCAAAATTTCCACTTGCTTTTTACGTTTCAGAGCTTTCTGAACAATTTTGGTTCCGTGTCTGTCTGTCTGTAGTCAATTCCTTGTCCCAGGCAAAACTATAATTATGAAGATGTGGTTCGAATTTGATGAAATTTTCAGGGATTGTGCGGGTTAGTCCCGTGACGGTCCCCTATCAATGTCATCGCCATCGAACCACTAGTAGCGTGAGCGCATGCGCAAACGTGTTTGACATACTGACAATAATTGTTCTTCACAAAAATACTGACATTTTTTTAAAATTTTATGAGCAGTGAACATGGCTATGACGTTTTTTCTATAATGTATAAATGTGATACCCTGAAAATAATTGAGAAGAATTACAGGAAAATAAATGGATTTGGAGATGATGAACGATAAATGACCGTTGAAGGGGTTCTGAAGGTGTGTTGAACTGTTTTTCAAACTTTTCTCAGCCAATAATTTCCCAATTTCATTTCTGTTTTAAAAATTCTCTCCATTTTTTATTCCCGGAGGAAACAGGTTTCCAAATTTTAAATGTCAAAAATTGTATAGGTAATACATTTAAAATCGAATAATAGAAAGAATGCCGAGAAGCGATTTGAAATTGATCGATTAATAACGGATTATTTTCAACGTTAAAATGGTTAGGGGGAGGGGGATGTTATCCTGTTTAAAAATTATTAGTCCCAAGGAGTAATAAGGTTAGTTAAGGTTGGTTTTGCGGGTTCTTGTAATACCTTTTACAACCAATAATAAGGCATTTTTAGTAGATTTTGGGCAGGTTCCCCTTTAAAAGGAAGAACAAATCACCTGATAGGGAGGTATTTATGCACGCAGATAATACAGATATCTACTTGGCGTCGTAGGTGTGTCGCACGTTGACTTCCTGCGCGAGAGAGGTTCATTTGCATCGACGATAGTCATACTTAATTTTTGTCTCCGCGGCTTATTTGCCAATTTTTTCACCTCTCGTTACAAAAGAACTTTTGCTAATTTGAAAAATAGGCTCATTAGCGCCATTGAGTGCATAATCATAATCATGGATATTTATATATGTAAAGAAGAAAAAGCGTTTCCTCGTCCTATTCTGATTATTGTATTATGTATGTACCAGGGGTGGCTTCAGGGGATCTAGTGAGATGAGGCTGAGTTCACGAATCCGGACATACCAAGAAAAATGGTTATGGGAGTGTGGTTATGGTTAGGACATGGTAAGTGAAAATAAAGTATGTAGGTATGTTGTATAATAAGGTATGTTGTCTTGACGTTCAAAGCAATCAAGCTAAAGAATTTGTATTACATTGACTCAGAAGAGGATAAAATAATAGGATACTAGATAATATTGACTCAAAAAAGGACACCAACGCTAGAGCGAAGGTCATACTACAAAGGAGTTTACTGTTATCAAACCCTGTCCAAAGTCAGATAAACAAAATTTCGTCCATTCGATCTCCAATGATAGAAAAATAAAATTCCACCCAAATTTTTGCTGCTCCATATTTTATAAGACACATGGAATTAAGTTGAAAGGGTAGAGGAGCTTCACGAAAAGTCATAATCCATAAATAGTAGAAAGAAATCACAGCAACGCAATATTTAACATGGACAAACCTGAATCTGCGATACTGTTGTTTTTCAAGTTACAAACTTATTATTATTCTGGGGTCGAAAATAGGTATAGTAGGTATTCCCACTGTTGAGAGAGCCTGAGGCTTGGCTTCGAGAAATCTACCCCAAAATCGCCCTTGTGAATTGAGCTAGGAAAGATCAAAATGTTGTCCTCCAAAATCAAAACGTCCATCCGTAGGTACCTATTTTTCGATTGAATAAATTTGGATCAAGTCTGTCCGTCTCCATCCAAACGTTCTTTTGGTATTGAAAATAATGAACGAAACTAGAAAAAATGGACAAAATACTTCATCGATTTGAAAAAACAATTTTGTGACCAATTTTGATGGAATTCACGTAAGTCACCTTCCCATTTTATTGGTAACTAGGTACAAATATAGCATTTCCCAGTCAAAACAAGCTTTTTCCCAACCAAATTCAGTTTTTTCCCAACCAAATTCAGTTTTTTCCAGAATTGTATTCTTTCCCAACCGAATTTAGTTTTTTTCAATCAAATTCAAGGTGTTTACAGCCCTTATGATATGACCTATCTTGAATTTGATTAAGAAAAAACTAAATTTGATTGGGAAATGTTATAAATTATACCCTACACAGCTGTTATACCAAGGAAAATTCTCCGAGAACCGAATAATCACCAGGAAAATGTCCAACATGGTTATTTTGGTGAGGAAATGCGCTAAGATACAAAAATACGGTAAGTATGGTGAGCATCTCCACACCAGATGTTTAAGCACATTTTTCATGCATGAAATGTGATGTAGGCACAAGGCTGCTTCTAATTGAATTTCTCTGTTCAAATAGGAATCAAACTATTTCAAAAAGATGGATACAACGTAAAATGTGATGCAACAAGTTGTAACATGCAATAGAAAACTGTGGTTCGCCTAATAGTGGTACTCTGATGCCTCTTTGTGGTATCCGATAGGTATCTAACTACTTACTCAATATTTCGTGAATATCGTTGCCAGCCTGATAAGTCTTGTCGGTAACAGAACAAAAGGCTCGAATCGAGTAGGTGATGGAATTACCATGTTTTTTTTAGTTTACCACATCTGGTGCATTAGCTAACTACAATCTATGCACCTTACTCCTATGTACCTATGCACATTAATATATTCTAAGGACCACTTAGAATCCACTTAGATATCTAAGGTAAGGACCACTTAGGTATACGTATAGTTTAATATTGAGAATGTCCTCTATCTGGGCTCAACTTCATCGAGATAAAACACCCAATTGAACGAATTTCGAGACACAAATGTTGTATTGGAATTGACAGGAATGGGCTGAGGGAGTCAGCCAAAAATGTCCTAAAAATGCCTCAATCTCGGCTACCGAATCTAGCTTATAGAAACTCTTACTATAACATTATTAAGATATATATTAAAAAATCGTAAGTTTAAAAATGGATAACCGCCCACCTCCCGCCCTCACCTAACCATTTTAGCATTGGATAGTTTCCCAATTTTTCTCATCCAATTTACATCGGATTATGATGCGGTTGCTTTTATCATTCTGTAGAGGAATGAGGTTCCTTTTTGCAGATTTGATTTTTCCCAAAAGAATATGATTGTACATAGCTGACCCCCTATGAGAATTGAATAACAAGAAGAATGCCGCAAATCGTATAAAAATCGGCCAACAATTGTCTGAGAAAATGGGAAAAACTGAAGTACGAGTACATCACCATACTCCCTTGCGCAAGGTCAATGTTACAGTGGAGCTACCCTGCAAAACGACAGCTTGACTAAGGGCACACATATAAGATCCAACGAGAGTGCAAGCACTACATGAGGAGTCAAAGAAAACTGATAGTTTTTGAAGAAGCAGACTGTAATTAATAGATACAAGAGCATTTATTTGGTCAAGCAAGCGTACAGTGCATTGGTCAACCTCAATGCCACGCCTAATATCCTCGATAATTTTAATCAGCGAGGACTCACCATTGTGCTTGATTCTGGAACCTGATCGGGATTCAGAGGACGAGCCATGCATCATAACAAAAGGCATGATTTTATCCAATAATGCCCAAATGCTTTGGACAGAGCAGGAGGTACGCTCATGGGCAATTCACTAACCTTTCCGGGGGAGGCGTACTTTGGGCAACGGGACAACCAACGTATGCGATTCCTCTAGCATGAGGGCAATGAAGAGCTTGTAATTGCATAATTGAAAGGGCGTAGAATGAAAAGGGCAGTTATATTGAGGCTTTCAACAATCAAATTCAAATATATCTAGTCAGAACCAAGATCTTGTAATTTAATTTTGGACTGAGCCGCCCGAATATCCGACTCTGTTAAATAGCTTAAGGAAAATTGATCATCAGCCAGAGATGTAGATAAAGTTGATACTCCAGAAGAGTCTGTGCGATACGAAGTGAGGGTTCAACTCGGATGGGTCAAAGTTGTTCTCTAAAAAATGCACTCTTCATGTAAAGAAGTGTGGTAGAATTCATTTCAATTTTACACTGAGTGTTGAGGGAGATATGACCATCATAAATAAGACACGATCAAAGAAGTGAAACAAATCTTAGTCATATACGGCAAACAGTTGATACCTAGGTTGGTGTACAAGGACCGTTTGCCAAATTGGGTGGGCAGGGTAGCTTCCTCACTTTAGTAACATGGACGTACTGAATCAGTTGATGAATATTTCAGCGGAATCGTTAGAATAGTTCCAGAATTCTATGTATAATAACGAATTTCAAGTTTGTGCATGCGCAGCAGCTATTGTGATGGAATTCATAGGTGTCTTGGAGTCGCAGTCCCCAATTACCCTCAAAATTTCAGCGAACTCGATCCGTTAGGAACTGAAAAATCGTAGTTTCAGGAAACCAGCTACTGGTGGTCCGGTGACTGAGAAACTGATGGGAGACCGTCTGGGAACCCCGTATAATCCCATTAAGTTTCTCCGAAAATTGGTCGAGTAGTTCCAAATTTATGGCTATGCAAATACATTTCAAGTTTGCGCATGCGCAGTAGCTATTACTGATCCTATCGTGACGAAATTCATAGGTTATCTTTCTCGAGTCAGATCCCAACTGCCCTCCAGATTTGAGCGAAATCGGTCCATCAGGAACTGAGAAATCGGAGTTTCAGAAATTCACGTTTGCGCATGCGTACATGCTACTAGAGGTCCGATGGCGATGAAATTCATTGGGGACCGTCACGGGGCTAACCCGTACAATCCCTGAGAATTTCATAGATATCGTATCATAACTTCATTTAGTTTTGCCTGGAACAAGGAGTTGACCACAGACAGACCGGGGAACAGACACGGAAACAAAATTGTTCATAAAGCTCAGAAACGTAAAAAGAAAATAGACATTTTGATTTTGGAGGATAAAGATCTCTCTATCCATTGCACGAATAGTACGTAGTTTCCTACCTTCGGTAGTGAGGAAGCAAAACTCCAGGGGTCAATGTTTGTTGGAAACGATTTGAAGTTTGCGCTTCCTGTACATTGTACATAGCATTTGCCAATAATTTATGGTAGGTACCTACGTGATCGCTACTCACCAAATTGTCTTATTTTTTTCATCAGAGAAGGACGCAATATCGGGTAGTAGGAAGCGACAACCAGTCTTTAGACGGTGCCCCACTAACCAGCCTCAAGGAGGTTCACAAACTTTTAGAAGGTGGTCCGAGATGGAGTGATTCAGCAAGAATGTTCCTTCTTTCCTAGTTGGCCCTCACAGAAGATCACTCTTCCCTTTCATTCCTCACAATAGCCATTACGACATCACCCGTAATAATTCAATATCGTAGTGCTTCAAGTGTGTCCATTGAGCGGGCTAACATCGTCAATTGCTTCACTATAGTCGCCTAATGTGTGTGAGACTTTTGAGAGAGGAGAGGGTAAACGGTAAACCATCCTTGTCGTCGAATCAGCTGCAATGCGTCTGCACCCCGCATTTTCAACTTTCCTTACTGAAGGGTAAAGTAGGTACCTACCGTCTATTGCAACCGGCCTGAAAATTCATTTATATCGAGACTTCTCACTTACTTTCCACAGGTTTCCCTAAATTCAAAAAATGGTCATTTTGTAGGTTTTAGCGAATTTTCAAAGAAAATGAAGCTATTGCAATGGCTTCAAAATTTAAATAATGCAAATTTTTGAAAATTTTCTTCATGGAAATTTCTTCATTTGAAAACGATTCCGGAAATTTACCACTTTTTTATATGTGTATTATATATTTATATATATTTATTTATATATTTATTTGTATATGTGTCACTCCAGACGATATCTGACCGAGGAATCGAGATAAAAAATTTAAAAAAAATTTAAAATGTCAATAATATCAAAAGAAAGGTCAAGTTCGTTGGCCAGAATTTTTGGAGTACTCCAAGGGTTCAAAGTTTGAAAATTTAGAGTCAAAAATCGCGTTTTTTAAAGTTGTTTGTGTAAATTACCATCTTAAACATTATGAACATAAAATATATGGTATATTCGGAATCAGCTTGAAATTTCGTATAAGAATCACCCACCAAATTGGTTAAGATGATTCTTTGAAAATTTGCTCATCAACTCATGCTGCATGAATGGGACTTTTTTAGTTGTATGTTGGTGGTTATGCTATCGTAATGATTCTACGCCCTCAAAGCGATTATTTTATTTTACTAGACATGGAAGGTAGGTACAGGAATTTGTTTGTACGTTTGGGTACCTACTTAGCAAAACAATTTTAACTTTCAGTAAATTGAATAGACTGAAACATTAGGGGAATTAATCTAAAATGTAGGCAGATAAAATTGAACTTTTGAACAAATGGAATTACACCTTTTAGCTATCGTAGAGGTTAATTCTATTTGTCAAAATTTTCATTTTATTCGTCCAAAGATTAAATTATTTAGCCAAAAGCTTGATTCCATTTGACGATTGGTTAAATCTACTCGTAATTGCACAACGTTAAAATTGATTTACAAACAGTTTGGCTAATTTTTCAAGTGTTCAATTTAACGAGTCAATGCTATAGGTAAGAGGAATAAATCGACACTGAAGGCAGAACACCTCGTTGGCTCCATTATGGCCAAAAATAACTTTTTGGGATTTTTTTGGTTGGATGTAGCCTAACGCACGTTCTCGATCCAAGGAAATGGGCCAAGAAGCAATAATCGGTTGAAATACCACTTTTCACAACGTTCCTGACGCGATTCTCAAACCATGTACATAGCAGTTGAGATTGTGAGAAGCCATGGGAGTGGCAATAGTGAAGCCAAAGTGTCCATGAAAAAGTGATTTTCCTTATTATTCGAGCCTGACGGTACAAATTATGCTTGAACTTCGAGCAGTGACATTGTTTTTTTGGTTTCTCATCACTGGTTTCATTGGGGGCAAGACAAAATGTGTAATAATCCTATTTTTTGTGTGTGCTGAGAAACATACGATTTTTATATTTTGCTCTCTTGTTTTACATGGGAAAAACGTGACTACGAGGTTTTACTGTATGATTGTGTGAAGGTGGTGTCGGCAACAAGAATGAAGTTTTCCTTTTTTTTCGAGAATAATTTATTAAATTTTGAGCAATCACATTGTTTCTTTGGTGTTATTCATCATGGGTTTCATTATTTGGGAATATGCAAACATTTGTGATAACGAATTGAAGTGCTGAGAAACGTACGATTTTCCATCCTCTTGTTCCAATGAGGAACATTTTTAGAAAACAAGTACGACGAAACCTCGTAAGTTACAAATCGAGGATGTTAAACGGCAACATGTCGTATGACCATAATATGGGCATGTTGAGTTTTCCATACCACTGGATTCGTATTTTCGCGGGGAATCGATCGGTATTAGGTATCAAAAATGGGGTTGGTAGCCTTCAAACCGCCAAAAATAGCGATGGAGCTACACTGCGCATGAAGAGGCATGTTACCAACATGTCGTATGAACGCCATTTTAGCGAATTTTCGAAGAAAATGAAGCTATTGC
>JAEMON010000002.1:34538189-34552499 GCA_030264115.1 Lygus lineolaris
AATTCGCTCACCAACTCATGCTGCGTGAATGGGACTTTTTCTTATTCAATTGAATGGTCTCAGTGAGAGCTATCCATGAAGGTGCAACATGAGGGGTACCTACCTGATGAGCGAAAACGTGTCTCGTATTTACAAATTGGTCCCACCCAGACTTGTCTAAGGGTTATTAAGTCAAAAGCGTTCTTTCCACTCGTTTTGTGGCCGAATTTGGGGGAATTTCGGGCTGAAAATCCGAATTTGAGGTCAAAAGTGGGAAATTCTCACCGAAGCACAGACTCCATTGCGAGGAACAATGTACATATTTGGTCTCCAGTCGTAATAAGCAGTCATCCTCGCCATCCTCGCCTGCAAAGATGGTGCACATTCTTCAAGTTTACAGAGAGAATAGAATACCTAATTACTAGTTAATTCTATTCTCACTACTCACCTACTACTCCACTTTCTACTACTCTGGGGAGGAACATTGAGGACGCCATCGCCACATCAACGGTGCTGCGCTCCTTCGGTGCATCCCCGAATCTCACTCTCAGCTCTTTCCCACCTTCTCTCCTTCAAATAAGAAAGCATTTCCAAAAAACGACTTCTACTACCGAGTGAATAATCCCAGTGAGAATATTTTCTCATACTTAGTAGGTACATGTTCACGTACATGTACATGGTACAGATTTACATGTTCGCATTAATTTAGGTAGACTTATAGGGGTACATCCCTTGTCTATATATTATATTCCTTATTTTATTATTACATCCCTTCCTTGAAAGCAATACAAAAAAGCGAGCAAGTTGTGCTGTGGCTTCCTTGGCGTAGGTACCTAGTTATTGGAAGGAATACCTACCTCATATTGTTCCAGTTCTTTTGTAAATTGGGTATATAATACAGTATTTTCAATCTAATTAAAACCTCTTTCCAAATAAATTCACCTGTTTTCAATTGAATTAAACCTTTTTCCAATTCAATTCAACTTTTTTCCAATTTAATTAAACCTTTTTCCGATTGAATTAAACTTTTTTCCAAATTAATTAAACCTTTAGATTTTAGTCTGAAAAATAGAGTAGTACCTCGGCATGTAGGCTCCCAAACTTCGTAGAGGGTTTACAAAACAATTTTAATAAAGCTAACAAACTTAGTGGAATATTTTTACAAATAACAAATCACAAATATTACAAATTGTGGAAAGGTTTTTATAAATTTTGCAAATTTCAAGTAGCATACTTACAAATTATGGAGGAAAGTTCCCACTCCATAAGTTTCTTCCCTCTCCTCATCCATTTTTCTAATTAAATTTGGGTATAGGTACTCTGTTTTTCAGACTAAAATCTAAAGATTTAATTGTATTGGAAAAAAGTTGAATTCAATTGGAAAAAGGTTTAATTAAAATGAAAAAAAAGTTGAATTTACCTAATTGGAAAAAGGTTTAACTCAACTGAAAAAAAGGTGAAGCCATTTGGAAAAAGGTTGAATCAGATTGGAAAATACTATATTTTTGTTTATCCAACTATATGAAGGTACCTAGTACCCATTTTCTTGGGTCCCATATTTTTTTAGAACCTATATTTTATTTTAATTTGGGGAAAAGCAAGTTATAAAAAATTAAAAATTCGTTCCCCTCCATCATAATATAGATTAAGTACCCTTGAGGAACCAGCCTTGTATTGTGTGCTGGGTAGGCACTTAAGGTTTGTACTTTGTATTTTGTATTAGGTAGGTAGCTGGGTGTTTTTCAAAGTGCTTTTAAAGATGATAAGAATTTATATAGAATCATAAATATATATAATTATATTCTATTTTATAAATTTGATATAAAAATTATATATTTGTCAAGTATAAAAATCGTACAAAAGTGTTTGGCAAAGGTAACTTATGAGTTTTTTCACTCGTTGGTAACATGAATTACAGTGGGAGCTAGGCTGACATGATTTATCGTCGATCTTACATCAAAAAATTGGTGCGAGTAAGTTTACAAAATATCCCTCATTCATAAAATGTATGGAAATAAATCATAGTAAAAATCGGATGAAATAAACGATATCGCATGACAGTTGACTTAATAAATTAATTACCTAATTAGTTTCCTAATTCAAGAATGACCTATCATGGATAACGTGATAGTGACATTAGAAATATCTTTATGGTAGGATAACAGTAGTTTGTTGTTCTTGGATGGTGAAGAGTTGGATCATCCTTTGAGTCAGTCCTTGAAAGATGATCACGGGTTGATGAGCCAGATGATCTTGTATGGATGAAGGTCATCAGGATCATCATGATGACGCTATCATGGGGTCAGCCTCCGTCGTCGTGGTCGATGATGGCGATTGAGATGTTGTCGTCGACGACGCTCGGTTCTCCGAAGCTGCTGTTCCTGTTATGACAATAAATAATCATAAACCATAAACCAGGTGGAGTTTTAGCATCAATGGGAAAAACATAGGCATCTAATATGAATGATTATATCATATACTGATAATTAATTGGTAATATCAATTACTTATTGGTATTATCGATTACTGATAATTAATCAATTAAATATTTTTAAATTAACTATCAGTTATCGATGTATCCACATCTAGGATATGCACTCATACGGGTATGGGACGGGCTTGGCCAATGACAGACGAAACTTTTTTCAAAGTCTCTTACCCGCCACAGGACAATAATGAAAATTTCAATAAATTTTCTAAAATTACAAATACACTATGGTTGCCCTCCGACTTCAATATTGTTTCTTTTAAGCCATCACCTTTCAGAAAATAAAATAAAAAACAATTGATGATAATTCCCCATTCATAGATAATTGTCTTGGAGTCAGCCCCCAAATAGTATCTAACTTTGAGCAAAATCGATCCATTAGGAACTGCAGCAAATTCACGTTTGCGCATGCGCACAGTCTACCAGTTGTCCGACGGCGTTGAAATTAGTATGAGACCGTCTAGGGCCTAACTCGCACAATCCCTGAACATTTCAACAAAATCTGACCATAACTTTATATTCTTGTAGTTTTGCATGGGAGAAGGTTTTTGACCACCGACAGGCAGACAGAAACGGAACCAAAATTGTTCAGAAAGCTCTGCAACGCGAAAAGCAACTGGAAATTTTGATTTTGGAGGACACAAATTTTGTTTATTTCTTTGAGGAATACATAGCTTCCCAGTGAGGTAATTTGAAGGGTAGTTGGGGGCTGACTCCATGACAATCACCTATGAATTTCGTCACGATTTTATCAGTAATAGCCACTGCGCAAGCGCAAACTTGAAATTTTGTTGTCATGGACAAAGGTAGACTAAACCCAGTTTTTCCAAACCAAATTCTTAATTTTCCAAACTAAATTTAGAATTTTCCCAAAACAAATTCACATCACACAATCATCATCATCACATTATCATTCATTTCATCATCATTTTCATTTTTTCATTTCACATTCAGAATTTCCATTTCAAATTCGGATTCTTCTTCAAAATTTCGTAGCTTAGAAATATTTAAAAAATTCAAAATTTGAACTGGACAATTATGAATTTTAAAACCTATAGCATTAATTTGTTGTTTCTATCGATAGCAGGTGATTGCTGATAGGAGGCTCATTGGCTGATCAGGGGACATTCGTTTGACTCACCGAGGATTTCAACGGATCTGATTGGCTCGAGTCTCTGCGAGTCTGCGGACCGGACGGCGGGCCGCAACAGCTGCGTCCGGCCCGCGTGGGGCCGCGCCAGCAGGAGCTTGAAGATGCCCGGCGACGGCGGCCGCGTGTCCGCTGCGTCACGATGGTCACTCGCGTCCATCCTCTCCTGGAACAACGAAATACCAACGATACCACACGTCACGATGCTGTTTCATTTGAGTGGGTACCCTTCAAACACTAGCTGGTTAACTATAAAAAGTTGTAACCTTAACCGTGTATCCTTAATAAACACTAGCTGGTTAACCGTGAAAAATGAAGTGATTTAAGTATGTACTTTGAAGGCGGCGAGTGTCTCAGAAGCCTCGGAATTCTGCGTGGTGGTGGTGGAGGAGGCGGTGGTGGTGCCGGAGGCGTCTTCACTCGAAGAGTACTGAACGTTGGGATTGACGAAGGGGTAGGAGGCGGCGGGTCCCGCGGGAGGACCGTAGGGGCCCTGACCGTAGAGGCCGGCCTGACCGTATGGGCCATTGGGGCTGTAGGGTGGATAGATGGGTTGCCCCAACGGGACCCCGGGTTGGGGCAGCGGCCCCACTGGGGGAGCCGGCGTTACTGGTGGCGGCAAAGGGGTAGGAGGCACCTGTGGTCCCACACCACCGAACCCGCCTCCGATTCTTCCTCCGTAGAACCTCTGGTTGTAGAAATCCTGGAAAAGTGAAACAGTGAGTGAAGTTCTTCTAAACACTCATTCATCATTTATTCATCGTTCAAGAGTCCGAGATTTTAAGTGTTCACTAGGTATATTTCATTGATTTAAATACCTAGGTCATATAACCATAGTAAGAATTTGAAATTGTCGAATTCAATATTTAAAATTAGAACCTAAGTACCTACCTTATGTTTAATACATTTATTTATTTTTTTTTTTTAAATCTATTCGGCAAATAAATATTGATACATGAATCCAAATGCTTCAATAAATATGATATTATAAGCTATAATAAAATATCATTTTACCTGTTGATATTCAGGGATTCTGGGCTGATAGTAACCAGCGCCTGGGAGCGGTCCGGCGCCAGCGGAGTCGTAGCCACCCAAGTAAGGCCTGTTGTAGCGAGGGTTATAGGCTCCGCCGTACGCGCCGTTGTAAGGGCCGTTATAAGCGCCGTTGTAACCTCTCGTTCGGTAGTGGATGTACTCGATGAGGTAATTCATGATCTCCTCCCGGAGAGCCTCGTAGTCGATGGGGGCGCCGTTGTAGTTGTAAGGGTCGTAGAGCGCAGGCACGCGCGGGACCGGCGGCGCCCCTCTGTAAGGCCCACGTCGCCCCACCTAAACATCAACATTTGGTTAATTATATAACTATGGAATTTGGTATACATATGTACCATTTCCCAGTCAAATTTAGTTGTTTTTGTTTCAACCAAATTTTGTTTTTTCCCATTCTAATTTGATTTTTTCCCAACCAAATGTAGTTTTTTCACAAAATAGAAGATCTTAGTGAGGGCTATCCAAAAACATGCTATACATGAGGGGTATCCGATGATTGGAATTTACTGAAAATGGGTTTTGGGAATTCGGCAACTGGTCTTCTCTGCAACTCGTCTACTCTTCCAGTAGACCAGTTACAACCCTTGGTTTGGTACAACTGATCTACCTGCACTCTTTTGCAACTCGTCTACAGCAACACTGCTCTCCTCCTCCGGTAGAATACTTTCAAACCCTTAGTTTGCAACTGGTCCACTGCACATCCTTTGTGACTGTCCTACGTTGCAACTGGCCTCCTCCTTCGGTAGGCTACTTTCAAACCCCTGGTTCAATAAAAAGAAAACGGAGTTAAAAATAGAAAAACGTAGTCTATTTCCACGAAAATAATGAGTTACAAAGTTAAATCGATTTCGACGGTTAGGCCATCATCAGTAACAAACAATAACCCCCTGGTTCAGTTGTAGTCCGAATTTTATGAAATTTTCAGGGATTGTGCGGGTTAGCCCAGTGGCGGTCCCCTGTAAATTGCACCGCCGGTGGACCACTAGTAGCATGAGTTCGTGCGCGAACGTGAATTTCATGTAACACCGGTATCTCAGTTCCTAATTGACCTATTTCGCTCAAATTTACAGGGTAGTTGGGGGCTGACTCCAAGACGATCACCTATGAATTTCGTCACAATTGGATGACTTATGGCTACTGCGCTTGCTCAACTTTAAAATGATTTTTATTGCCATAGGCTTAACTCCAGAATTATTCTACCAATTTCGCTGGAATGTTCACTAACTGATTATATACTTCCACGTTATAAAAGTGAGGAAGCTACATACTGCCCACCCAACTTGGCAGACGTTTTCCTATGTATGCTTCTTATCAAAGTTCGGCAGGCACCTACTTCAATATTATATTCTATTATAGGTAGGTTTTTTGAGGGGAGAAGTTGAGTGGCTCTCCTCGCATTAATTGGTTTATTGCTAATATAGTCCATTGCTGAGCGCTTTCGCCCATACGGGGCGTCATCAGAGCTACAAAAACAAAAACAGGAACAAAAAAAATATATATATATATACAAAACTGTAAAGAAATATAAAGCATTAAAAAAAATTCAAAAATGTTGGTATAAATGATAAAATTATACAGGGTTCCATTTAACTTCTCCCCTCAAAAAACCTACCTGTAATAGATGGGCAAACCTACCAAACCCAAATATAACATTTAACACACATGTAACATCAAATGTTTTTGATGTTACCTACATTTCAAAATGTTAAATAAATCATTCTCTTAAAAAGTAGTGAAACTAACACGCAGTATTAATTGTAAAGTCGAAACCTAAAGTAAGGGCTAGAACAATTCTTACAACTATCATTGTCATCCTCTGGCAATGTAGACCCTTTTGGATCATCCCGTTATCCTCGGTTCCGCAGGTTAATTATGGGACGGTAGACCAGTTGCAAGATATCTTCAACCAGTCGACCACTTGCAAAAGAAGTTCGGTTGCAACTAGTCTCAACACCGTATAGACAAGATGCAAGTGTGTTTCACGCCGTAGACCACTTGCAATACTGGTATTCGGTTGCAATGTATTCCACTTGCAAAGGGTGTGCTGTAGACCAGTTTTGTGCTTTCAGTTTGCAATTGGTCTACTCGGGGGCAGTAGACCAGTTGCATCGGAGACCAGTTGACATGGACCCGTAATTTTAACCTAAATGACGTCACCGACCAAACGCTCAGTATAGGTACAGCAAAATAGGTAAGAAAAGAAAAAGTCAGCAATATCTTTCTCATGATTTGTAACTTGGTGCAATTATAATATATTTTTCTGAAGGAAATTTTCTGAAATTTGTATTGAACTGTGCGTTTTTTGAAAATTCGCTAATCAAGTCATACTGCAACGCTGGATCTTTGATACTCACGATGGGCGGAGGAGGAACCGGGTAGGAGGCCTCGTCGACGACGGAAGGTGGCGGGCGGAGGAACGTCTGACGGGGTCTGGCACGTCCGGATCCGGTCCCCAAGACTCGGTTCACCATCGGCACCACGGCGCCAACTTCCGGGTACTCCCCTGCTTCCGGGCCCCCCTCTTCTCCCGCAGGCGGGTTGTAGTACCTGCATCGTGAGCGTAAAACCATAAGTAGAGCTAGGATTTCCATGTAATCAAAAATTCGAAATATATAAATATGTATTTATTTTTGGGTAAATCCGTAAAATAAATTGACAAAAATGTAGGCAAAACCATTCTATTTTTTGAGTCTTATTCGATTCAATTATTGATGAAACTTTTCACAATAATTAATATGCATCTTCAATTTTTCGAAGGTGAAGCTTCGGCGATAAGGTCTTAGAATTTTTTTATATTTGCTTAATGAAAGTTCAACGTCAACCGACGTTACTGGAGCATTAATGAAGGAAGCGATTTTGGCAGGGATGAGTTCAACACTCAACTGTTCATCATTCCCACCTTTTCCACCGAGGATATCGGATATCAGCGGAATATCTTTCCATCCTGGATTTTTATTCAGAACGTCATGTTCTTCTTGATTTTTTCCCCCACTTCTCCTGGTGTTGTTTCCAACTTTTTCACTGAAGTTTGTATGTGGCTCATATTGTCTGCCAAAGACACATTTTGTGACTCCAGTTGAGTTATAGATTTTGCGGGGCGCCCGAAACCTGATGTGAGTGAATGACAGAAACCGATACCGCTAACCAAAGGAACCGCTAAAGCGCAAAAATACGAAAATATGTAACAAAACATGTCTTTATGATCATAATATGAAATGAAAGACAGGTGAAAGCACCTGTCAAGACGAATCCAACGATACACATACCTCAATATTTTGATCGAAATTTCGTTTGGACCCTTGTTGCATATCTACGTCCTAGACGTTTTTTTGGACAGCAGCAATATTCAAGTCTAATATGGTCTCAGGCTAACTCGGCCGTTGGCCTTTCCGTTTCATGGATATCATTCTCAACTTCTCAAGGACCAATCAAAATGCTCGTTGAGACGTTAGCGGTATTTTCTATCCATTTTTTGAACCCAATTCTTAAAATTTTCAATATCATACTGTTTTTGAAAAATCATTACCTAGGTAGGTACTTTTGAAATGTTGTTTTTCGTGACTATATAGGTACCTAAATTAGGTACCTAACCTAATATCTTTGTTTTTCATGTTCATATTATGTATACAGAGTGGAATTGTTAAGAAAAAAAAAATTTAAAAATCACATTTGACGCGGACGCCAATTAACTTGTTGGATAATCAGAAGGTAATGTTGAGGACTTCAATTCATTTTTAACTGATTGCAAACAGTAAGACCTAAAAGTTCAGTATCGCAATTATTCCGTATTATTAGTAGGTATACCTTAACCCACCAGGTATACCGATACCTACTAATATTACTAACCTAATAGTAGGTAATTAGTTACCTTACTGTACTCTACGGAACCATACCTTGGTCTGGGAGGTGGGTAGTCGGGCTTGAGGTTGTTCTGTTCCAACAGCATGTTCCTGTAGATTTCTCTTTGGTCGGGACGCTCAATCTGTTGATTGTACCTGCCCGGGAAATCGTGATATTCACGTTAATCAATGATCAGATAAATACTAATAATAGCTGTCACTCAGTTGAGTACCATCCATTGACTCGATAACGTTGAATAATAATTCAACTGGGTTGAAGAAAGGTGAAAATTGGCCCAGTAGGTGCCCCAGATCCTTTCATCCATAAATTGCTGGTCATTGATATACACCTAAGTAGAATATGATTGTGGGCCAGTCCCCAACTAACAGCCATTCTAATTTTTGTAGGATTGGACCACTAAATCGTGTTAAATTAGTGTTTGTAGGATTTCACTTTATCGCACATCGATTTGTACAATTCGTAGGGCCAACTACCAAGGACCTAAAAAAATGTAGATTGCAATAAAAATGTTCATGTTTGTTCATCAATAATCCCATTCATCCATTCACGTGCAGCAATTTATTACGATATGCAATTTATTGTACAACTTTTCGGATATTACCTAAAAAAAAGTGTTGTTATTATCAATCTTATATTAGTATTTAAGTACACGATTAGTACAACACAAAAATAAAACGAAATTTTAGAAAAATAAAACAAAATGAACGATGTTAGTTCAACACAAAATTCAAAATTCAAAATTCAAAATTAGTTCAACACAACACGAAATTGGTTCAACGCAAAATTCAAACTCAAATTGAAGTTTTTCAACACAAAATAAAAATAAATTAGTTCAACACAAAAATAAAACGAAATGAATTTTAAAACTTTTTGGGGGTGAAATTTGAATTTTAAATTGTCAAACATTGCAGCGAATCAATTAAAATCGCCTGGGGTCAGGACAACCTATTAGCATCCCGAAAAATTGCACAGTTGGACAAACCATCTTGGCAATTTTTCCAGGAAAAGGAAAATTTATAAGGTACAAAATTGGACTATACATTAAGTAAGGCACATTTCTCAATGGAATTCCATTTAAGAATATTATGTATACCTAATGGAACCCTGAAGTGCCACACTTGCACACTTTTTCATAATTCGTGGATATGTACGCCATATACCTACGTTATAATAATTATGTAGTATTTTCCAAATGAATTAAACATTTTTCAAATTTAATTAGGTAAACCTTTTTCAAATTGAATTAAACCTTTTTTGTAAGTTTGACAAAAGCTCATCGTACCTAACAAACTTCATGTAGTAGCAACCCACAAGCAATCCTGGGGAGTGATGGAGGCCAATCTCGACGAACTATAGCTTTTCCCAATGAAATTCAACATTTTCCCAACCAAATTTAACACTTTCCCGATCAAATTCAAAATTAGCCCAAATAAATTCAATATTTTCCAAATCAAATTCAAAAAATTTCAGATCAAATTCAACTCTTTCCCAATCAAATTGATTGAATTCGATTGGGAAAATGTTGGATTTATTTGGGAAACGGTTAAATTTGGGTAGGGAAAATATTTCTGGTTGAGTTTCGTCTCCGTCACTCCCCAGGATTGCACAAACTATGTCACAGACAAGAACCTACCTGCCACATAAAGTTTGTTAATCTATTTGCGTACGCATTTGTCAAACATAAAACCAAGGTTTAATTAAATTGGGAAAAGATTTAATTAAATTGAAAAAAGGTTTAATTTAATTGGAAAAAGGTTAAATTAAATTGGAAAAAGATTGAATTCAATGAAAAAGGTTAAGTCAATTTAAAAAGGTAATTTAATAGGAAAAAGGTAATTCAATTGGAAAAAGGTTTAATTCAATTGGAAAATACTACCTATAGCAATTCCCAGTCGAGTTTAGCTTTTTCCCAGTCATATTCCAGGTAAGTAGGTACTATCATAAGGGCTGCTAATTACCTTAATTGGGGAAAAAATAGATTTAGGGAACAAATAAAATATGACTGAAACAAAAACAACAAATTTGGTGGGGAAAAACTAAATTTGGGTGGAAAAATTAAACTAATTCAGACTGGGAAATGCTATCTTATCATGTAAATCTCACCTACCATATCATCTGGATATGCGCAAAACTGGCTCACCTGCCGTAGTCTCGAGGAAGGGGGATAGCCCGAGCGGCGCCTCCGAGGTCCTGGTTGTCGCGGGCACCGAGCTGTCGCCTGATGACGTTGTTCCGGTAGAGAGTGTTCCGATCGATGGTGTTCCGATCGAGGGTGTTCCGATCGACGTCGCTCGGCTCCTCAGCCCTCGAGTCGGCGAGGACGGGACCGAGCGGTCGTTTGGTGACGAGGACGCGGACCGGCCTCTGCGGTGCCTCCGTCGCTCTTTCGCCGAGTTCCTGCACCGGTCGACGTGTGCCTGCGTCAGAGGAAAATCACGAATAACCAAATTTGAGCGAAATCGGTCCATTAGGAACTGTGGAAAACGAGGAAATCAATAGGAGACCGTATAGAGACTAACTCGCGAAAATTTCATAAAAATCGGACACACGGAACCAAAATTGTTCAGGAAACGCAAAAATCAAGGGAAAATTTTAATTCTGGGGGGCCAAAATTTTTCGATAGTGGGGTGAAAAAAAATCAAATGGGGTTAGAAAGGAACAACCTAATCACTTGTTAATCGTCTTGGTGGGGGGGGGGGGGGGGGGGGGGGGGGTAAACCTGCTGCTCATACATCATAGTTTTTCCTTCCACCAACCTTCGAGAAATTTATTTAAATTTGACGGTTTGAATCCCTTTGGAACTAGTGATCGATTATCAGCTTAACTCAGATGCAGGACTGTTGGTTCAGACCTGGTCATCCTGATCGCCGTAGCTATCAAGAATCGAGAGTGTACCAGTCGGAATGACAAGGTAAATATCTTTTACCGTCACAAATCATGTACCATGGAAATCCTCACCGTATTCGTAGACCGGAGTAGTGGAGACTCTCCTTCTCGGTGGTATCTTCTGCACCTGATGGGGAGTCGTCCCGCGGTACACGAGGATCGGCCGTCGAGTCGTCTGCTCTGAAGACCCGTAGTCGTCTGTTGCTTGAAATCCTGAAAACAAACAAGATAATTTGAGTTCCCCTCTTAGATTTGATTTTTCTCAAATTTAGTTTCCCACATGAAGTTTGAGGAGATAAAATAACAGCCGTTTGGAAATAAAAACGCGTCCAATTGGTTAAAAAGAATTTTAGGTACTTGATAAATTACTTTACGGGTAGGTTCGGCTCGCTTTTTAGGTACTACTTTCTCCCTTCAGTCCTAGAAGTGTTCCCTGAGTTTTCTAAGATCAACACACAAAAAATCTTGAAAACACAAATATAACCCACTATGAATGGTAAAAAAAAGAAAAAAAAATCAAAAGGAAGAAAAATATGATGTAAAGAAGGAAAAATATCAAAAAAGAAGGAGACAAATAATATGATAAGGAAGGAGACTTATTTTTGGCTGAATCCCGACTATCTGCCTACAATACAACTAATAAATAGTCATGCAGCCGTCCAATTCTTCCATGTACTTTCTACGTCTACCACTTCCATTTTAGCGTGGAACGCACGCTTTTACCGGGACCTATCAGGCAAAAAACGACCTCAGATACCTGCCCGAAAAACCGACACCGGCTATCATTGTTGCTACGGAAATTTATCGAAAACAGGAGTAATAGAAAAATACATTCGACCATCTGTGCTGTTAGCAGGAAGAGTAAGACAGAAGAGTCCTGAGTTCGCGGTTGTCATTGGAAATGGCCGGACTAACGCTTTATGTTGTTAAGCCTATGTAATGACATCGATGACTACAGGCGTAAAGGTTTTCCAAGTAAAATAATCCAGAACTATTTGAGATATTGCAAACCAAATTCAGAATTTGCCAACCAATTTCTGCATTTTCCATTTCAAATTCTGATTTTATTATGCTAAGAAAAATGTTGAAATATATCTGCATTTGAATTGGAAACTTGTAAATTTATTGGATGATTTTGAATTTTGGTGTGTAATATTCTGAATTCGACTTAGAAAACGTATATTCTGACAGGCCAGATAGGTACTTCTACGGTATAATAGTGACACACATCGAGATGAGAGTGGGAGACCTACTCTTATCTCAATTCTTACACCTTAGAATTAAGAAGATTTCAGAATTAAAAATTCAAAAGAATAAAAAAGATTTGCTGGCGAATTTTCGAAGAAAATTGAGCTATTGCAATGGCTTCAAAATTTTAGTTACCTATGCAAATTTTTGACAATTTTCCTCATGGAAATCCGTTTCAGACCATTCTAAAACGATTCCTAAATTTTAACACTTTTTCATGTTTTAGAATCAAAAATCGCTTTAATAAAACCTGTTTTTGAGGTTTTTGGTGTAAATTGCCATATAGAACATAAATATGGTATGTTCGGGATCACCGTGAAATTTCCCATAAGAATGACCAACCAAATCGATTAAAATGATTCTTTTAAAATTCGCTCATCAACTCATGCTGCATGAATGGAACATTTTTTTATTCGATGGGTTACATACACATGCATGAAGAAGATTAGCAGGTTCCCACCTGTTCCGTTAGCTGCAGAGTAGGAGACTCTCTTGAGCTCGCCGTTCTCGTCGACGTAGCCGAACATGCCCTTGACGTTGCCGAGGACGTCGCGCGTCTCGATCTTGAAGGAGCCGTCGGCGGCCTCGTAGCCGTACGTGTAAGTCCCGTCCTCGTTGACCCGATTGATCTGCTTGATGATCTGCACCCCCCGAGGGTCATCTTCCTGCTCTGCCCTTTGGCCCAAGGAGGGATCCACCAGTAGTAGGGCTAGCTGTCAACGAAATAGAAAATTGATCATGACAATAAATAATATTGCAATAATAACTAAAGCCGACAAAAAATAAAACAATTGAATGGAAGTCCGGGAGAAGGGCCTATGTCACAATTTTTTGCGAAATCCAGTTTTTCGTGGAATAAGGGCCAATATCATGTGAATTGCGAGTTCCCATGGTTTGCAGTTGTAAACAAGGCCGATAGAGGTCAGGAAAATCGCATTTACGTGAAGAAGTGAAAGGAATTGAAGTGGAAGAAGGGCCTATGTTATCAGTTCGTTACCGGATATAATAATATTTTCTGATGATTTCTGCCTTGCCCAATGGAAGAAGGGCCTATGTCACTCCACCAGACTTTTATTGGTGGTTTTTTAGTAAAAAAATTTAGAAATTGTGACATTGTTCTTCCGGAAACCCATTCAATTGGTTATTCGCTACATTTTGCCATAAAATATAATGGTGTTTTCGAATAGCTGAACGCGTAATCATAACCGTTTTATACGCGTAAACTTGGTATATCTACCGGGATGGTATTGCAGTTAAATAGATATTTGGATGGTTTAAATCTTACCCCATGGAAGAGTACATCAATAATGGCAGCTTGGAAAAGTTTTTATTTTTCCGGGAAAATGCCCGAGCATGCCGGCAGGCTTCACGGCAAACATATTATGCGGCGTGGATATACGAGTATCATTGTGCTTCGACAGGTTTCAGAAGATACGTATCGTAGCAAGGGGACAGGAGATTTATTTTGTTCTTATGGACCTGGATAAAGCTTGTACAGTATGCGGTACCTACTAGTTTCTCGATTGTGGGCTGCAATGCCAAGTTTAGGAGTCCAAAATTCACTGACCTGTCTTATCCAGAGGAAATAGAGGCTGTAATATGAAGGAACCCGGGCAATGGTAAAGATTGGAGGCCATACACCCATAAAAAT
>JAEMON010000002.1:34552509-34565506 GCA_030264115.1 Lygus lineolaris
TTATTTGGGTGTACATCACTCCAGTATCCCCAGTAACAAAAGGTCTTCGACAGGGATGTCCGCGACCCTATTCCAAATCCAGCTGGATTGGCTGTCCAGAAATGGAATGCTGCTTGTCAAGGAAGAAGTAAGTTCTCCAGTCATTTAAGTCACTCCCTCCTGTTTGCAGGTTCGATCAGGTTTTGATCGAACCTTATTCTGTAATCTTATTCTGAAAGCACATACCGCATTATTTTGAGGATATTACTGAATACTAACTTGGTAATTGGAGAAGAAGGACGCGACTTGATGATTATCTGGTTTCGGGGTAATCGAGGTGGTCAGCCAATCCAAATGTACCAAGTTTATCAGGTCGCATAGGGATCTGCGATCAGCTCGAGGGAAAACAGAATTATCCTTACGGTCATTGTTGAAAGTGTTCTGGCATAAGGAAGGGAGGGGTGGTCCACGATCACCCAGCAAAGGCAAAGGCTAAATGCGGTTGAGAATGAGATCGATATGAGTGTACAGGAGAGGTAGAATCCGAAACAAATACATAAGAGAAAAAAATTCATCAGCCAGAACCAGTGGTCGAAAGACTTGAGAGAAGGGAAGTATGCCAAACAATAGGTGGCCGAAGAGAGTCAAACGAGAATTGGCAACCACGTGTCAACACTGATATCACTTGGAGAAGAGAACTTGAGGAGAAGACAATACGGCAAGTCAGAGTTACGAGGTTTCGGTCACTAAAAGGCAACCCCTGACAAGGCGAGAAGCCTTGAAAAGTGAAGTTAAAGTCATGAACTAATCAATTAAGCCGCCATAAGTTCTACTAATCTTCGTCGGTCCTACCTTTTATCTACCTTTACGACAGTTCCATTTACACCTCACTTCTTCACAGTAAATAAGTCAACGTGCTTGACTGTTGCAACAATTCAATCACAACTTCTCATTGCTATCTTTTACCAATCAGAGACACACCTTACAGCCACTTCCGTCAGGCTGCAGCACCTGCTTACCCCTACTAAAGGTTACGGGTCCATATTTTTTGCACATTCTACTCTACCCTCGGGGCAGTTTTGAAACTTTTACCAGAAGCAGTTTTGACAGTTACAATAGTACTGATCTCCAAGTACAAAACCCTGGTCCTGTTCTTTCAGGTGTCCATAATTACACTGATGTTGATACTGTTAATTATAATACCTACTGAAGTACTGATATTGAATAAAAATTAATAATATGGGCTGCTAAGAACTACTACCTAAATTTTCATTCCATTCCCAAAAGCACTCTGACGGATCACTTCTGAGAGAGCAGGGATTGCAATTTGGGTAATGATGAAGTATCGGTAAAAGCTACGAGTGCCAGGGTCGTGTGCCAAGGTCGTGTTACTGACTCTTTCTAGGTGTCGGACTGCCATGCCATGCGTCGGATGTTTTTTGCGCTAGTTTTCTATTACATAGGTATTTGAGATTCCGCCAAGTGTCATCGGTGCCCTTATGGTGGAACACAATTAAAAATTTACCAAATTTGAGGAAAAAAATGTTTAAAATTGAAATTTTGGTAAGTTTATGAACAAATCTTAATACCTTATAATTATTCCATAAGGGAATTTTTTGTGTTTTAATCAGGCTCAAACTGTTGATCAAGGCTTAGAGGACTTTAGATCAGCAGCATGGGGGAGAGTTATAGTCCATTCTATTACTCCTGTTCATCGTAGGTGAAATTTGGAGTCCACTCCTCCGGAGACATCCAGTTCATAAGGTTGAGAGGAAAATGAATAAGCTGGGTGAGTGTTAACGCAGATTTTAGCACCTACCGAATTCCTGTTTTTTGCAAAACTTTGGTGACGATACTCAAGTCTTCCTTCTTTCGGACCGGAACATCACTCTCGGAACCTTGATGACTAGCAAAACGCTCCATTGAGAGAACCGCTGGCCAGGTGGTGCAAGCTCCTGGGAAACGCCCGGGCGAAACCCAATTCCCAGGGAAACACAATGTCAACATTCCCAACAGCATCGTCCGCCCGATCGCCTTCCCGAATGTGACCCCAAGAAACAAAACAATCTCTCAAGGTTGTCTTTTTAAAGGACTTCGCAATCCTCGATAATTTCCCAATACGTGATTTTCTGCGGGAAACACTGCAGTGGTGAAGAATATTCGTAATTTTTCGTATTTAAGTAGCTTCAGATACTATAATCAGTTAAGTTAGCAGGGTATTTCTATCGCAAGACTTCAAAACTTTCTAAATCCAAAATATAGTTATCTACCAAACGTATACAGTACTTATATTGTACTTATTCAGTCTCCCTGAAGATGCTCAGCCCTGAGCGGAAGGACTCGAAATAAGGCTCTCACGAGGACGTGCGTATTTCTCATGTCTCCTCACCCTACATAATTAGATACCTAACTAAATCAAAATTTTTGAGCAATCATGATTTTTCTATTCCGGAATTTCCCGGACCTAAAAACCGGAAATTTCTGCCAAGTGGGTGTGACCAATAGCTTCGTCGCCTTCAGCAATTTAAGCAATAAGTTCATGATCTTGTATAAAATAACAAAATCATCACCTTCAAGAACATTTCCCTACTGGAATAGCATGGAAACAAAGAGGGGTCCGGAAATTTTTTTAAAAATTGGGTGTTTAAAATGGCGTTTTTGTAGCCCATTTGGGCTCTGAAAGTAAGACACATTAGGAAATCTGTGCATAGGCGTTGATTTATTATTATGTTTCGTGGAGGAGGATGGATTCATCTTTCCTATCCGCCCCCTGGGCTTTTTAAGGTCAGAACATATTTCCATTGGACAATATTTTTATTCCTACACCAAAGATCACTTTGGTACAAGTTTAAAAATGTGTAAACAATCATTAGACGTTAGGGGAGGGCTAGTATCAGGCAATCCGCAACCAATAATAATCCAATTTACAATATTTTATTACATTGTTGGTCAAGCCATATATTAAAAAGTTATTATTTTTCGGATGCTGGGGGGGGGGGGGCTTCAGCTTCAGATTTGCGCCTTTTGAACCGTGTTTTACCTCTACCTATTTATATGCCGTGGCTACCAGATATCCGTAGGCGATTAATATCTAGACGCCAGCCCCCAACTACCCAAAATCGATGTTGGCGACATTCCCCCGAAAGATCCCCGTCAAAAATAATTACTTAGGTACCTACATGATAGATATTTATAATGGGGAACTTGCGTGGGTAGGAATTTTGCATTTTGAACCTCAAGATCTGATTCAACGCCCTACAAAACCCCCTGATGCCAATTTTCAGCTTGAAATTACGGTTGGTTTGCTCAGAAAATGGGTTGAAAGGGTCATTTAGGTTCCGTAAAAGGGGCCCAGGCAGGAGGGGCATCGGTGACGTCAGTTAGTTTCAAATTGCAAAACCCATTTTTGGTAACTTTCAATCGTCGGATACCCCACATATAAGCACCTTTTTGGAAAGCCCTCATTAAGATCTTTCAAATTACGAAATGAAAAAGAACCATGCAAGTTCTCCTCACTTTATATTTGTATATGCGTCTTTTGCTAATGCGTATAACAGAAAAATTGGTTCAAGAATATCGGTGGATACCTAGTGAATTGAATAATGCGATAGGTACATCCAGATGTTAGAATTCCTAGTTATGGTTCCAGCCCAGGTGTATTTATGTACAGGAGATATCTACCAGATTACAACCTCTAATTACCATTACAAACGGCACTTTGTTAAGTTGACTGCTCTCATCCCAGAGTAACAATAGTGAAAGGCCTAGTGCGTTTGCAAACGACAAGTTCACAGACAATCAAACTGTCAAGTGGATACTTGCCAAATTCACTCTTAATTAATCAGGTAGGCTGGAGGTAATGAAATGCGCGTATTTTTAAAGATTAAGTGGATAACCTACATAAGAATAAATTATTAACCTATTGCATGGTATTAAGGGGCCAAGGGAGTGATGTACTTCAGTTTTTCCAATTTTTATCAGCCAATTTTAAGCCGAATTTGATGCGGTTTGCAGCATTCTTCTTTTTATTCAGTTCTCTAGGGGTATAATTTTATGTCGTAATATTGAATTTTTTACGTCCTTTTTAAATAATCATAAATTGGTATGAAGGCACCTCATCCGCCTAGAACCTATTATAGAGAATGATAAAAAAGGAAAAATGCCGCCAGCCGCATCAACATCCGATAGGAATTGTTTGAGAAAAATGGGAAAAACTGTGCAACGCTAAAATTGTTAGGTGAACAGGGTGGGAAGAGACTATTTGCTCCTAAACAGTAATAATGTAAGAATTCCTATTAACTCTTCGGTAGCCGAGATTTAGGCATTTTGAGGGCATTTTGGGCTTATTTTCTTGCCCCATTCGTAGGATTATGTATAGGTATTAATTCGGAGGGTTATTTTTGCTGATCTCTTCGGAATTTATTAGTTTATAAGAGACATAGGTATAGAAAACTTAGAATTAGGTCGGCTCTTGGACTTTGTGCATGATTAGACAGCAGTAAAGAATTTTTGAAAAACGTATTCCAAATTACATTATGGTTGACGGAATGGAGTCTAATGTCCATCGTTATATTGGTGGCCTTTTCGCCTGTGTTTTTTCAAAAAGGGATGCATCAAAACTGGTCAATCTATATTAGGTGAAGAACCACTACTTACTCACCCACCTGGCAGGCGTTTCAATCTTCTTATTACCTACAATGGATATCCCAACGTAGGACACCCACCTGTTAGTAGTTTGCCCGCATTCGTGTGTCATCCAACTCATTCCAGTCTGTCTAACGTACATTCGGAAATCCTAATTTTACGGATACAAAACTGGGTTCATAAATTTTGGATTTTCAGAGAATTTCTGTACATAGCGAACAGATCCTCATAGCTAAACGCATGGTCGTATACATCATGGCAAACACATTGGCTACCCGATCCGATTGTGGTACTGGAAAACCAAAAAATCGATCTATCAATAACTCTGGTAATTTGAGTGGAATCGCGAGAAGTTGATGATTTTCAAGATTTCACGTTTGTGTTTGCGCATGCAGGAGAATATATTTTGGTACCTAGTAGGGACATATATATATATATACATAACTATTTATTTTCAAACCTCCAATACATCAGGCCTCTGAGTGTGTGTTTCACTGACCTAGGACTCTAGTGAAAAACGTTAACCTTCCATTGAGTAGGTTAGGCGTTCCGTTTACGACACCTCAGACGTCCGCCTCCTGTCAGCCTTGTAAAAATAAATTTTGATTCTAAATTTACTCGAGTTGAAGTGGCGACATTAACGACTTCCTTAGCCGTACTATCTCGCATTGTCTGAATGTATGAGATTCAATGTCTTCCCAAAATGGCACAAGGGTAAACAACAATCCCATATTCATAAAATCGTTAGTAGGTACGTCCGACTGTACATTGACAAGAATAATGAACTCTTGTGTTTCTTTTCCGTTTCATGCAATTTGAATACCATTAGGTATCTCAATGGAGAATTCCGGTTTGTCGGAATTTGCAACTTCATATTCGGATTCAACACCATTAAAAACCACAGTTATAAATTTTCAACTCAGAATGTAGATTAGATACGCTAAAAAACGGGTGAGATGATTACTTGTGAGGTTATAGCAGTATTCCATTTATTTCATTATTATAGGTACCTATTAAGTATTGATTTCTTTGATATTCGTACAAACTTTACCCACTCAAATAACTCAGTTGCCCCATTGTAGTCAATATACGTAGGAGCATTTTGTTTGTTTTCCCACCTGAGATTTTGGTCATTTTAATAGATTGATCTTAGTAGTTTCTTTCGCGTTTGCTCATTCAGAGCAGTCATGCATGCTTTATTTGTTGCACAGTGTGTAATAGGTATTACTTGGTAGGTATTAATTATTTACCTGATGGCAGAAATATTATTGTCCCATCGATACTCGATACTCCTCTTCAAAAACTCCCAATTAGCAATTCCGGCTGGTTCCATTTCATTCGATAAACTGAACGATTTAAGTGAGAGCTTTCCAAAAAGGTGCTATGAGTGGGGCATCCGATGATTGAAAGTGAGCGAGATCGAGTGCCGTAAAATCGATATAGATGACGTCACTCACCCGTGTGATCGTCTCGCCAGTTTTACAGCCCACCTAATGAACATTTTGAGCTGTAAATGAGATTTATGGGGTTTTCGTGGGCGCTGAATCCGAATTTGAAGTCGAAAATTCTAATTACCGAAACACCTGAATTCCCCATTGCTCAAATTTGAGACAAATTGGTGTATGAAGTTGGATTTTAATCATTCGGAGGTCTTCATTCATAGTTTCAATCGGACTGGACGAATCACAGGGGTATAAATGTTCGCCAAAAAAGGCGTTTCTTCTATTTATAAAATCCTTTATGACTCATTATAAAAATACCAAACACTAAAATAATCTAACAGTAAGTTAGGCCAATCCAAAGATAGCATTTCCTCACTCAGATCAGTGATCGGATGACCCCTGCGTGCAATAAAAAAACCAACAAACAAACCCTAACTGTGTGTATACAAGCCCGGAGGTGGTGTTGCTGGTAAATACCGGTGAAGTTTGTAATTCAAACCTCAACATGCTCTTCTCAATGTTGAGATACGATTACAACCGCTAAGAACAGTTGACCCGGAGTCGCACTTTTTCCCGGTTTTAATCACTCTTGATAAACACATTTTTTTTTTTTTTTTTTTTTTTTAGACTGAAAGCACTGATTTGTAGCACTAAGCAACGATGTAGCACTCTTCGAGGTTTCACTGGCAGGCAGGTGTCGCTAAAGGTAAGCACAAGTAGGAAGGTACGAGAAGGTACTCACAGAGAGTAGGGAGACTGAGAACATTTTCTGGTGAGCGTGGACATTCGTGTGAACCCATTGCCAGCCTCCGCGGCTGCCTATATAGACTTGGGAAGAAGCTGATTTTGCAACATCTCCCCCTCGTTCCTCAAAGGTCTATCTGAGCCTCAAATCTCGAAAATTCAATATTTGAGGTACTTCGTTGCACTGATAAAAATAACCACAACGCTGAGTACGAATTTCTACCCGAATGGAAGTTCTTAGGTAAACCTACTTACCTCTCGAAAAGTAGAATTTCGCTAACATCTCGCTCCCGAAAGTGAGCGTTTCGCGGGCATTTTTGTAATAAATTGAAGACAAAATTAATATCCTCATTATCACAACTTTGGTGGTGACCTTCTCGCCTTTTGAGGACTTTCTGGACAACATTTTGGCACCGGAATCGCGCACTCGCTCTCGAATTCGTTCGAGTAAATAAAGCATTTTTATTTATTTTTAGTAATTCATACATTACACGGGGAGTAGAAAGCACACTTCCCATAAGTAAGCAAATATTATTAGTCGTAAGGCGCATACCTTATTCAGTCCAAAATACCTACGCATAAATAATAGAATGGACGTTGTGAGGCTCGAAATTAATTAGAATACCACGATCAACGATACTCCCAGACTGGCACCACGACGCCCGCCGTTGCGTTGGTGGCGCCGGAAATGGTCATGAGCATGTTAGAGGTCCTTCGCATATTCATTACGACAAATCAAGATGTAAGACATAATATTAACTATGATCAACATCGAAGGAAACCATTTCTGAAGCCACAACACCATTTCCTGGGTTCATAATGACAGCATTTCCTGGCCTCCCGGTGGCACCAAAAATATTGGATCAGAATCTCAAGTACCTCAAGCGCCATTGTTTATACACTCCAAATCTCAGGTTTATTACCTCTTGGTAGAACTAAAGAACTATATAGAGTGCGTACCTAATAGAAATTATGAAATAACGGGGTTATTTTTCAGGTAATCCATTTGCCCAACCCAATGCAATTTCTAAATATTATCAGGAGTGCACAACTAGATCGATGTCTGGTTATCTGATATCGAACAAAAAAATATAAACTTTCTAAGCAAATTATAACTCAACGGTTTATTATTTTTCTTCACAGACCTCTCATCTGCAAAGACCACAACTCCTCAATTGATCAGAATCGTCGTGATATTTTTTGATTACCCCAACCCCTCTCCCAGTTAGATGCATATATCATTTTATTCGATATAATGATGCATGGCAAGTGATGAAATAAGTGTGTTATCAATTAGGTACCTATTTATTATTAGGTATAATAATGAAGTGGTAGTATAATAATGTGTTAAATACCTTACCTAAGTTGAGAGTATCATGAAGAAAATTGAGAACAGCAGAACTGACGGCCTGGACGAGTCCATGACCTTAGGACCGCAGAATGAATTAGGAAGCATGGTAAAATGTCGACATCTGAGCGACCAAAGGGCCAAACTGCTTTTTTCAACTCAAAGGACCAATCTGAAATCAGTTCAAGAACACAAATCCAAAGGGCCAAACTGCAGGAATAATTAGGAATGTTGCAAAGACGGAGAAGGAGCAACAACATGAGAAACCTCGAACATTGACTAATGACCGAAATCTGCAATTCAAAGAATATTCAGTTTGGTCTAAATGTTCCGATTTGGTTCAAATCATTCTGTTCCAACTCTGCGAATGTCGAATATATTTGAATAGTCATGCTGCGCAGAACCCTCTGCACACACTCCTGTGAATATTCGAATATTCAGTCTGTTCAAACTGGTTTGTGTGCAAATTACCCTACCCCTAATAACTGGATTCCTGTTCCAACTGGAGTGCAACTTGCTCTGGTAGTTCGAACAGGATACCAGTCCTTATTAGTAGGGTAAGTTGCACACAAACCAGTTGGAACATACAGAATATTCGAATATTCACAAGTGTGTGCGCTCTGAGGGTTCTGTACAGCTAGACTATTGGAATTTTCGCATAGTTGGAACAGACTTGCAGATTTCAGACGGAACAAACCTGAGGGATACCAGAAGTTTCCCTATATCCAATTCACCCCTCCTCCACCGCAGGGGTGAGAATATTCAAGTTGAGTCTCGAGTTGAGTCCAACTTGCTCTGGAAGTTGGCACAAGATTACAATTTTTTTTTTTCCGTAGGGTAAGTTACACATGCACAAACCAGTTGGAACAGATAGAATATTCGAATATTCATAAGAGTATGCGCAGAAGGTTCTAACGCAGAGGTAACTACTTAAACTATATTTTTTTTAGAAAAAAGCTTGAAAAATTAATTTCTAATAAGTAGGTAACCTAAGCAGCTAACCTATTTATTACCTTTCAGCAAATTTCGTAATGAAAAATCCCTCAATTTATAAATGTGGTAGGGTAGATATATATAGGTACTAACTTATCTATATGGAGGGTTTCGTGCAGCTGAACTATTCGAACATTTGGAATAGACCTCGTGTATCCGAATCCACTACTGGTTGCTTCATTCATTTTCATACAATTTCTCTTCGTCTCCCTTTGTCTCTAGTGATTTATTATTATGAAATTAATGTTTAGTGATTGAATGATTGAGTAGTATATTCTCTTGAATAGACTACTAATAAGTAACCAACGCTAGAGTTAGGCCCATCCCTTTACTCTGTGCCCAAGTAGTTTCAGCCAATGCAAGGACTGGAAGACATACTAAGACGAAAGACCAAATTAATATTCAACAAGACAAATGAGGATAGGACGAAATGCAAATTGAGCAACTTTCAAAAGGTCGAATTTGATAAAAAGGGTCATTACTTGAGGGTTCATTGGAGGTGTACCATAGCTTGTTGAATGGAAAAGGTGGAACTCGGCGTACACTGTTGAGTTTCCAATCGTAGTGATGAAATACCTGCAGAGATCTGACCAGTTAGTGTATACCAAATGGGCGGTACCTGAGCATCTTCATGATGAATAGTTTCGTATGAAGACTGCACCGAGCTTACCTGACCAGCTTACCGAGGCTGATGAAGAGAATGGGGCGTAAAAATAATGCCCTCTCTCATAGATTGGGACTTTAATTATTTTTAAGCGTTATTTTGGTTGAAATTTTATAATAAGATGGCTTCTTTCTGTACCTCACCTTACAAATAAGTTAATTAAATTCAGCTTAAAATCCAAAAGTATTATGTGTAGGTAGGTACCTAAAACTAATCGCACCTCTATGGTTCAACGAATTGGGAAAAATAAATCTATTTTAAGATGAGAACAGCTTAATAAATGGAAGAGGAGATTGCAGATTCCGCATTGAGGAACGGAGCAATAATTCCAAAGGGCCACACTGGCAGAATGGCCCTTCGACCCTCACGGATCTCAAAGGGCCAATCTGAATCTTTATCCCATTTTTATTTATTTATTCATTTATTTATTTATTTATTTTTTTGATTTCCACATTGCGAATGATTTAGAACTGGTTGGAAATCAATTATACATTAATTTACTGAACAAAAAAAAATCATGTTGATACACCTACCGCATATATTTTGGCTCTTGCTAAATAGCCGATGACGTCTTAGAAAATAGTTTTTCAAAAGCAGTCTGATTCTTTGGGCGCACAGGTGTCGACATGTTATATTCATGCTGGTATAACCAAATATGTTTGTGCTATAACAATATGTATGTAAAAATAAATAAATAAATAAATCTGAGTCCAACGTACGACCCTAAAAATCTTTGATCATGTTCTCCGCACGGCAGACAGGCGGTTTTTATGAGAATTACCTATCTACCTGTAGAATGCCGTAGATGCATTTTCTCATTTTTTCAAGTTCTCTGGTGAATTAAATGGGGTAAATCTCTTGTCAACCTATTATAGCTAAGTACGTCAACGACCCCCAATGGACCCAGAATGATAATAAATGAATATAATTAGGTATAAAATGTTTCTCAATTTGTATTCTTATAGGTAAGATGACCTATCCTCCTACCACCACCGACCTACCACTCATCAGAAGTCTCTTATGATCACGACATTTCCATGTTAACCTACAGCTTTCTCCAGAAAAGCGTGCGAAAGAAATCCAGCGTCGAATGTCGCAAATATGTTGAGACGTGGCGTCTCTGTCGGTCTGCAGGTCTGTTGTCTTCTATTCACTATTCCTATTATTTTACTCGCATCGGGAGGCCGTCTGGCGCAACCTTTGCTTCTCTCCATTCAACCCGTGTGAACCCCATTTTACGATTTCGTAGTCCATTTCCACCCGGCAGGCGTTATAGTAGGTAGGTAGGTACCTCTATGATCAGAAGATTTTTATTGATGATTGAATAATTGAAAGTTGATTAAAAAAATTTAGATTGCATGGTTGAATATTATTTTCAATATTTTGACTCTTCACAGCTAGTTCTAAAAATACGTTTATTCAAGCAAGAAAATTGTTGTAATTCCAAATTGGCATGATCCTCTGAAGTTGTTTTTAGCAATTCATTCCTTTCCTTGCTAACTAGTTTCGGGGATTGGTCAACAACTTGCCGTCAATTCTACTTATTAGAACCGCTTAAAATTATTACATAACGGTTCATTTTTTTCATAAGATAACTCTCCTGAACTGTTGACCACTGTTCTCCCGTGGTCGAAAACAATTTTCAAGAGGAGAGTAGTTGTAGCAATTCACAGGTTTGTTGACATTTTCAGGTATTGTACAGGTCAGCCCCTAGACGGTCCTCTAATTTCATCGCCAACGGATCACAAAATCGGAGGGTAGTTTGTTGTGGACTGACTCCAAGACGATGGCCTATTTCTTCACAATTGGATCAGTAACAGCTACTTCAGCTACTTACTACAAAAATTATGTCGTTTAAGATGGAGAAAAGAGATTTAAGAAAAACGGTTTCCTTATCGAGTAGGTAACATAGATGAAAATTGATGTTTCAAATGCCCCACTATTCGTATCCGTTGTATCCAAAAGTGACAAGTACCTACCGATGCCTGGTTCCAAAATGCATAATTGAAAAAAAGCTGCAAATTATTACACAACTGTTTATTATTTTCTATATAGATAAGCCCATCTGAAAAGATTCTATTTGTATATCGCACCCGTCGTGGAATAAGGGCACAACTCCTGTGCGAACACTGTGGAGTGTTCCGTTATTCCACGACGTGTGCGATATAATAGTAAGTCCCTATAATGTACCGTAATTATTATTATTCTCGGGTTCACAATCAATATTTCTTGTGTACAATGAGTATACCTTCCTACCAGTTATTATTACTATCCGAGAGTTGTTGGTCCTTCCATAACGTTAGTAATGAAGTAACTAACAAGGAGACACTACGGCGCGGCGGCGGGGTCGCCGATCCGGCTTATTTTGCTTCCTCACTACCGAAGGTAGGAAACTATGTAGGTATTCGTGAAGAAAAAAAAAAGTTGTCCTCCAAAATCAAAATTCTTCGGAACAATTTTGGTTCCGTGTCTGTCTGTCGGTCTGCGGTCTATTCCTTGTCCCAGGCAAAACTACTCGTGAAGTTATGGTCCGAATTTTATCAAATTTCGCGGGATTGTGCGGGTTAGCCCCTAGGCAGTGCCTAATTAATTTCATAGCCATCGGACCACTAGTAGCTTGTGTGCATGTGTGAATTTCCTGAAACTAGGATATCTCAGTTCCTAATGGACCGATTTCGCTCAAACTCGGAGGGCAGTTGGGGGCTGCCTCAAGACCTATGAATTTCAACACGGTTAGATCAGTAATAGCTACTGCGCAAGCGTAAACTTTAAATTTGATGTCATGGTGATAACTCCGGAACTATTCTACCAATTACGCTGAAATGTTCACTAACCGATTATACGTCCATACAAGAGTGATGAAGCTATACAGCCCATCACGCATCTTGGCAGACGTTTTTCATTCGAGCAAGATGAATAAATTGTGAAACCCACCCTCACAATTTGATGTTCTATGGCCTGTATGACGTTTGTAAAAGCTGTTTTTGTATGTACGAGTACGTCACGTTTCCAATCACGCCTAAACGTAGAAATTAGAAAAACGCCGTTTTTCCGGTGAATTTTAGCCATTGCGGGGGATAAATAAATAGGGTAAATGGCGGATTTAAATCTTTTTTGCCAGAAAATAACGATTTTGGTTTTTAATTTTCAATAATGAACCTTTGGAATTGAGCACGAAAAAAA
>JAEMON010000002.1:34565705-34583378 GCA_030264115.1 Lygus lineolaris
TCTTCTCTAAGGGGTAGAAAAAAGGGGATGAAATTTTCAAAAATTTCAAATAGGAATTTATATTTTTTCCATCAATTTAAAATAGAACAAACTTTTTAGCGTCGAATGATACCTTGCGGAGCGTTTTAGGACCAACCGTTCGCTCCCTGTAAGGAGTTAAGGGTTGAACGAAAAAAAGAGCAGAAACACGAGTGTGAATCGCAATTCTTCCCGAGTAGGCCAAATCTCCGTTCAAATATCAGCTGTTCAAATCCATCTTTCTTTCGATTCCACCGAACCAAGTTTGTTGTTTACTTTCAGAAGCTTCCTTAGTTACTGCATTTCATTAGGAATGAATGATACAACTCTCCGATAATAATAATAAATTACAAGAAGGTACCTACTCATTGTCGCCAAGAGAAAATTGTGAACCTCGCGGTTGGTGGGTATTTTATGTCAATAGGGTCTTTGTAGATGTGCGCTCTATACAGATAATAATAAACCGTTGTGTAATAATTTGCAGCGTTTTTTAATTTTTGGTTTCTCAGCATTCTATCGTCATGAGCGTGGCGAACCGGTCATTTCTAGTTTTCTGAAAATTTAATGGTGACATACTGTGAAGGCCACGAGGAAGCTTCTGTGCCATATCATTGGCAGTGTAGTTGTTTGTTTTGTTGTTCGTTGACGTTTTGTTGAATAAAATTGAAGAACAAGGGAAGCTTATAAAAGTAAACGAGAAACTCGATCCGGTGGAAACCAGAAAAAATTGCATTTGATCAGCTGATCTTTGAACGAGGATTTGGCCTTCTCGGGAAGATTTGCGATCCACACCGGTGTTTTTGCTATTTTTTTTAGTTCTTCAAACCTTAAGTCCTTGTTGGGAGCGAATGGTTAGTCCTAAAAGGCTCCCCGAGGTCTCATTCGTCACTAAAAATTGTGGTCTATTTGAAATCGATGGAAAAAAAATACCTGGGTGATTCTCTATTTTGGTGTCAGTTTCAACTTTTTTTTTAGAAAAAAAAGTACGGTTTTCCTAGGTTGAAATATTTTTTTTATAATGTACCTATATAAGGCCTTCACAAGCCTCCTTAAAAAGATCATCATAGATATTGCTAGTTTTGGAGGAATTTAAATTTATGCAAAATTGTAAAAATTAGGGACTGAGATCAGGTGGAAGGACTGAGGAAAATATGGAATGAATTACTCCAATCACGTGCCAAACTTCCATAGGACATGAGGACTCAATATTATAAACTTATAAAACAAATATATGTAATCTAATTTTATGGCTAGAAATAAAAAAACCGTAATATCCTCTCGCAGTTCGCCTCAGTCCCTCATGTCACCTCAGTCTCTCACTCAATAATAAATGAGGGCCTGAGGTTTTGGAGGTTATGTTTGACTGAAAGCAAATCTGTTATGTTGATGATGATAAACCTTATGGAAACAGTTAGGGGCAATCAGTAGCTACAAGGAAAATATTTATTAGCTTCATAAATATGCCAACTTCCCTGAAATTCAGAATGGTGAGGGACTGAAACTGCCACTAAACCAACCACGAAACACACGCCACTGTCACACTTTGAGAACTAACTGGGAGGGTTATAGTAAAGCAAGGTTACCTAACAAAAAGGGGGGATGTGAGTTAGTGTTTCCAACCTTTTTTTGTGTGTGTTGTTTGCAAGGCATTAGCAATATTAGCATGGCGCCAATTTCAAAAAAACATGAGGGACTGAGGTAAAACCGATGGGACAACCATATTTCGATTTTTGTATTTTTGATGACAGGGTTCTTCTTAGTTTGTGATAGTTACTATAAAAATACACTTTTGAAAGGACTTAATGCTCGATTCGATAGGGCTACCCTTTCAAGTAATTGAAGCATCCTGAACTTGACAACTCGGGTCATGGGACATGGTGAGGGACTGAGATTCCGCCATTTTAAGTACTATTTCTAAGTACAAGGCAGGTATAAATTCGATAAATTTTGAAGAAAAATGTAGTAGGACTGAATACATTAAACTATGAGAAAGAAAAACAACGGTATAATTACGTTCTTGGTGGGCTGCGGACTGAAAAGTGACACCAAAATAGAGAATCACCCAACTTCCTATTTGACGTTTTCGAGTTAGAACTTAGAGCGTTTTGAAAATTGCATCCCTTATTTTTGTTATCCTTTAGAGAAGACTGAAGGTAGCGCCAAGCTTCACAACTAGACCGCAAATGGGGGCCGGTACACCAAATTTCATTAATTTGTGTCCATAGTTAAGGAAAGTGCCGACGACGGCGTACGGGCGGATCTTTTTCATTCGATTTTTGGATTCTAGGTATCTTGAAACGTAAAACATCACATTTTGAGGGGGGGGGGGGGGGGGGGGGGGGGGGGGTGGAAAAATTGGTTTCGTGCTCTATTCTAAAGAGTCATAATTGAAAATAATAAACAAAAATGATAAACCAACGTGGGAAATGCGCTAAATCATACGAAAACTCAAAGCTGCAAGGAGGCTTCATTAGTGACACCTCCACCTCCACAACTGCGGATTGTGAAACACGAGGAGCTCCAGTGGGGAAGCTCATTTCACGTGTCCTAATCGAAGGGAACATCTCCATTCTCTACCCAGCGGTCTGTCTGCCTCGCCTCGTGTCTGATTGTCCGCTATCGTTTGATCGGCAGGGCGTAGCCCCTCGTCCTCAAAGGACCTTCGGGCCCCATGAGAACCCCACGTCCTTCCACCTCGTTTTAATCTTGTTAACACTTCAAACTTATATGAATGGGAAGCGAGTCTCGCCATGACCATTTTCCCCCCGTTTCCGATTTTATCAAATTGCATTCAAAGTGTAAAAGGTTGGTTGGTGTAATGCTTTGGACCAAGTAAGTTGGGGAGGGGGGGGGGGGGGGGGGGGGGGGGGGGTGCAAATTTCCCTCAATACAAAACCCTGATTTTGCTCCAACGCCTAACCAACATCTTGGGCCAAGTTGAATGGGCTTCCTCTTTTTTGCAACATGAACGTATCAGCTTGTTAAAATTTCAGCAAAAATGTTGAAATAGTTCAGGAGTTGCTACTACTAGTAGCGTATGCGCATAAGCAAAAGTGTATTTTCCTAAAACAATGGTTTCTGAGTTCCTAATGAAGGGGCCAAGGACCCATGTAATTCAGTTTTTCCCATTTTTCTCAGCTAATTTTCGATCGATTTTGATACGGTTTGCGGCATTCTCCTTATTGGCGAATTTTCGAAGAAAATGTAGCTATTGCAATGGCTTCAAAATTTCTGTGATGCAAATTTTTGACAATTTTCTTCATGGAAATCCGTTTCAGACCATTCTAAAACGATTCCTGAAATTTAACACTTTTTCATATGAAAATATAAAAATATAAAAATATATGAAAAAGTGTTAAATTTCAGGAATCGTTTTAGAATGGTCTGAAACGGATTTCCATGAAGAAAATTTTCAAAAATCTTCATTACAAAAATTTTGAAGCCATTGCAATAGCTTCATTTTTTTTTTCGAAAATTCGCTAATATATATGTCTGACATAAATACCAAGAACAAATACGCAAGAAATGCGCTATAATTTGAGAGCTTTCGATGGAATGGAGAACGATTTTTGTCCGATGAAAACTACAGAAGTTTCATTTCCCTAGCAACGGCTTGGTTGTACGTGAAAATCATCGTAAAATGTAGGTAACGCTTTTCGAGGACACTTTTTCGTGACAGTTTTTTATTTAATGGCGCCAAAGCAAAGACAAAGTCAAAAACAACGGTTTACTTATTCCACAGAAAAATGAACGAAAATTTTGTTTATAATCCGATCAAATTAGTTTAGGAATGTAGCCCTGAGGAGGAGGGAATTGGTAGTTTGAGAGGTGTACAATAATTTTTCACATAAAATCGAGAGCTTTCAAAAGAATGTCTCACGATTTCTGTGCGATGAAAATTGCAGAAGTTACATTTCCCTACCAACGGGTTGGTTGTACGTCAAAATCGACCGAAATAGAAACGTTGCATTCTTTTTGGGTTACATTTTCACAGATAGGGACACCTTAGACATAAATATCCATGTCAAAAAGTTTGAAAAATTAATCTCTAATAAGTAATCTAAACCTAAGCAGCTAACCTATTTATTATCTTTCAGCAAATTTCGGAACGAAAAATCCTTCAATTTATACCCAAGTGTTGTAGGGTAGGTTAGAAACTAACTTATCTAAGTGATTCTTCTTATAATTCTGACTCCATTCAATATTCATAGTCTAATGCTCATTGAGTAGGCAAATGGATTTTCGTAGTTAGGCGGGAAACCCGAAACCCCCCACACTAGGCGGACAGTAGAATCGAATCGAGAATCGATTAATCGAACATCTCTCCTCTTATCAAAAAAATCCTTATCTCCTTTATGTAACCTTGCACTTCGGATCTCGTCAATTGGGTGCTTTTACTTCAGATAAATCTTCGGTAGTTTCCCATTGTTTCAGTTTTTTGTTACACGTTGGATTTCGGTGAGCTCAGGTGAAGAGTAAGTTGAAGTTATTTCTGTCTACTATTCTCTCATTGAATTGGAGATGAACACAATTTCTTTGTGAAAGTAGGGAAGTAGGATCAAATGATGGTGTCGCCTTCATTGATAAGAATTTGATTGATTTTGCCTATTCATTTCTTTTAATTGGACGACACACTTTTCAATTTGGAGGTGAATTTGTTTCAGCTGATTCGTAGGTACCCCCTAATTTACAGGGCCGGATTTAACATTACAGCCCCCCTAGGCTAGAATAAATTTGCTCCCCCCCCCCCCCCCCCCCCCATCATACACTGATAAAAGGATATTGTTGAATGAAATAAAATTTCTTAATAGTTAATAAATATCTCATTTTGCACCATGTTGAAATGAATACTTTTAAACAACAAACTAATCATTTATTTAAATATAATTCTTTGATTATTTTTATATAATGTTAATTACCTTTTCCAATTTTGTTTTTGTGTTAGCACTACAGGTTTCGCCTCTTAGTGTTAATAATACAAAGCGGAATTGGAAAAGGTAATCAATATTATTTAATGTTATAAGTAACCTCAATCGAATTCAGGGCCAATCATGAAAATAATTATTCTTTGAGCGAAGTGAACAATCAGTTTTATGTAGAAATAAAAACGACAACTACCTACTTATATAATACATAAAATGTGTCAGAATTGGCATACTAATTTTAACACGGTATAATAATAGTATGAGTGGAATCTTTTTTTAAATAATGTACTTACCTAAACTACTTTAAAATGTTTGATTTCGATTTTTTTTTCTAATGAAAGTACGCCCCTAGGCCGGTCCCCTATTAGGCTTAGTGGTAAATCCATGCCTGCTAATTTATGCATCCAAATTCTTTGTACTGATCAATGTTAAATCACACTGAAAATATGAATAAGTAGACTGGTTCTTTACGTATGTCGGTAAGTAGGTCTCTAACTAGATTAGTAGGAAAATCACTTTCACAATTTTTATGGCTCAAAAATAACTAAGTAAAAATCGATTGAAATTGCTGGATATTAACTAGACCTACATGTTGTGAAAATTCGATCATTAATTGTGTTCGACTTGCATTATAATCTATCATCAATCATCATTAAGTTATTAATCATTCTCGTTATTAATCACTTTCCTTCTGCAGTATTCAACTATTATTTTGCTATGATTTAATCTGATATGTGGACATATCTAGTACCTACCTACCTATTTTTTACCTACCTTGATAGATCCCATCACCTAGGTACGTATGAGTATTGGGTGATTAATACCCACCTGGGTAATAATTACCTACTATTCCTAGGAGTGATGGAAAACACTTCCAACATTAAATAATATTCATTGTTCCCTATGTTTATCTATGGGGTTGTTGATGTGAAAAATGAAATGAAAAATATTTTTCCCTAATATATAGCTGATACGAAGGCCCTACCGACATTGAATACAGCTGTAGGGCGTCGTAACTCAGCCTTGACACCAGGTCTCAATTTTGATAATTTGCCAGAAGTTAAATCGGCTCAGGCGGAAATCAAAATTCGACGTACTTCCAAGTTGTGTGGGCAGTATAGCATCCCCACTTTTGTTAAAATGTACTTACAGAATCAGTCAGTGGAGATTTCACTGGAATTGGTGGAAAAGTTCCAGAGTTATACAAATGACAACAAATTTCAAGCAGCTTTTACTGATCCAATTGTGGCGAAATTAATTGACAGCCGTTTCGGAGCCAACCACAAAATACCCCCCCTAATTTGAGCAGAATCATTCCACTAGAAACCGTTCTATTAATCACGTCTGCGCATGCGTACTCGCTGCTTGGGGCTACTCCGTACATTCCTGAAAATTCAATCAAAATCGGACCAGTACCTACCTAGTACAGTTTTTCCCGGGAAGTACTACTGATTGACAGACACGGAATCAAAATTGTATTGAATTGTTGTATTGTATTGTATTGAATGGAAAACAAGTGAAAATTTTGATTTTGCAGGACAAAAAGTGTTATTAAGTACTTCTTACAGGAACGCAAACCTTAAGTCAGGAAGAGAAATAGGCGTTAATCATTACCTAATCTCTTCCACAGAAGAAGTGAATGAATGATAAAACTTTCCTAATCTTTTCCTACTTAATAAGCCCTGAGTACCCATCAGGTTTGTTAAGTTTCACGATCATGTTACAAACTGACAAGTTTTTGTGGTCAGTAACTTGTCTGTTGATGGTACCTACCGTACATCAGACGAACTCTTACCAGATGATTTTATTATAATAATTATTAATTTCTATCAAGTACCTACTTGAAATATGTCTTCGCAATGAACATCCCTGCAGGTGAATGTCTCTCGAATGAAACACTGGACTGGGTCCATAGACCCAGTACATGCAGACTAAGTTTACCACATAATGCAAATACGGAGTATTATATACTTCAGGACAATAGGACTTGTTGTTCTTGGGGGTACCGTCATGGGCCCAAAATGTCCTTAAAAATGCCCGAATCTCAGCTATCAAATAGGTAATAGGAACTCTTACTCAAACATTTTACTACTTGGGACTAATAATTTGAAAAAAGGGAAAACCGTCCCCTCCGCACTTTCCTTCACAATTTTAGCCATGAAAAGTTGTTCAACCTTTTCTCCGTTGGTAAACGATCAATTTCAAATCAGTATTTGGCATTATTTCTACTATTTGATTCTTGATTGCCTTTAACTATTGACAATTCAAAATTAGTAAATTACTGGCTGAGAAAAGTGTTAAAAACTGTTCCAAACCCCTCCAGCACCACCTTGAGTGTGTATTAGCAAAAATGTTGACCTTCGTTTAAAACAAAGATATTATTATCAAGGATGGTCGAAATCCAAGTTGATCTTTGAATTGATTGGTAGCCAAGGAAATAATTACGTGCCCAATCGAGAGGAATGAATCGTCAAAAATTATTCCTACAAAAAATAAATGTCATGAGATAACACCCGGTCAACCTGACTCTAAATTGTTCAAATATTTCGGAACTAGTGGGAAGGCACTTCCGAAACGGGGAATCATTATCATCAATTTTTTAAATTTGTTTTCTGAAAGATAATAAAAAAGCAACAGTTGTGAAGTTGTAAGGCGAAAAGTGTTCCTGTAATTTTAAAAAATGGATTGAAATATTTATCATGCCTTATGGCGGGAAAGTGACGTAAAAAACGGTGTCGTCTGTCATTGGGCAAGCCTGTCCAAGATGCCAACCAAACAAAACGAAATACAAAGCCCATCACTGTTTAGGCTCCTGATTAGTGAGAATAGAATTTACTTAATTAATAAATTGATTGAATTAATTAATTAATTTTTTAAATTATTACTATTCTCACTGCTTTCAATGCAATCTCAGCGCATTCTTTTTCAGTATCCAAATAACAATACAAAGCAGACAAAATTTGATTTTCTCATACAGGATAATTCCCCATTAAAGGTTGGAATCTAACTGAAGACACGTACAAATCTTATTTTAGCTTTATTTAAGAAATTAAGCTGTTGCAATTGATCCAACATTTTTGGAATGCAAATATTCGAACAGTTTCCCCATGCCTCCATTTTAGAACATTCTGAATCTAATTTTGAAGTTCAACACGGTTTTTAAATCCGCAATTTCGTCAAAATGACAGTAATATCAAAAGAAAGGATGGTCATAAATGGTCTGAAATCTTGGTGGATTCTTAGGAAAAAAATGATTTTGCTTATTTTTCAAATTTGTAATTAATTTGTTCGTTTCTGGGGGGGGGGGGGGGGGGGGGGGGGGGGGGGGGGAGACATTAAATAACCATTCTAAATACTAAAACATGTGGTGCGTAGGTATATATATATATATATATTTGGAATCAATGCAAAATTTCATATAAAAACAGCCCATTTGACAGAAGTCAAAATCCCTATTTTGAGGGGGAAAAAAATCCTATTTTTACTGGGCTAGAAATCTGCATAAATAAATTATAAAAAATTCGAATAAGTAAAGTTCTTTGAAAATTTGCTCTGCTTGATTGGAATTTTTTTCATTCCTGTATAGGCCTACTCATGTGCCTATTATGTGCACTGTTCTTCTTGACATTGTACCTACAAGCCTAAATACCTATATTGCTTCCGAGTCTCCCTTAAGTCGCGGAAGCTTTGTTTTCGCTTTCGTGAGGCAAAACTTACCACCAAAATCAAAACTTCCTCTCGCAAGGTCTAAAAGTAAATACCTTTCTGAACAACTTTTGGCTCCGTGTCTGTCCGATAATTCTTGCCACACACAAATACCCAACTTCCACAGTCTCCATCTTGGAGAGTGCGGGTTGAGCCCTAGATGGTACCTCATAAAAGGTCATCGTACTCGTATCAATAGCAGCTTCTGCGCATGTGCAAACTAATAATCCTGATGATGACGATCCACCTGATGATGATGGTAGACTTGTTTTCTACTAAATCTCAGATGAACAAACAAATTAATGAAGATGAAACAGGTATGAGAAGTCGCAGGGGGGGGGGGGGGGGGGGGGGGGGGGGGGGGGGGGGGGGGGGGTGTCGCGTCGTGAGGGAGTGACGTCGCAGGAGTTCATGTCCCAAAGCCCGATGTACTGATAATGTTACTGGGACTTTTACTAGAACCTTTCATGTCCCAAAGCCCGATGTACTGATAATGTTACTGGGACTCTTACTAGAACCTTTCAGTTCCACAAACGAGATGAAGGCATTGTAATAATGTCAGTAAGTTGTCGAAAGGTGGCAGATAGTGGACGCCATCACTTTTGTGTTGTCGGTTGTAGGCTATTTATCACTGCCCGCATGTGTCGTCTAGCGCTCAATTTGCTTGGAGGAGCCGCGTTTTTTCGTATTCCAAAGCATTTTCAATCCGTTAACTCTCAAGAGTCATGAACATGAAAATTAGCCGTTGGAAAGCTTGGAGGCTAACCTAGAGATAGGCAAATGACTCTATCTCACAGGAAATTTAACGCTTATTCCAACAGTCGGTATTATTATTATGATTATTATATTTTGACGATTGAGATGTTCTTGAGTCAAAACGACGATCACATTTTGAGAAACAACAGTCCATGTCATAAGTAGCCTTGTTCATAGGGTCAATGGTTCTACTAGTTTAGTTATAATTTGTCTCATTAGGGACAGTTTCACTTAGGTGGACCAAAAAGTAGGGTAGGTGGAAATGATAAAGAGCATTCTGTCAGCTGGTGAGGTAGACGACCATTCTTAGGGTGTAGCATTATGGGGGAGCTAAGCAGATTCTTCTTCTCGTTCTTGTAGATGAGTAGGCCTCTTTGACTCTTATATTTTACTTGTTGTAGGTAGGGACATTATAGATAATATTGTGGTGTGTTGTTTTGGTCATTTTATTTCTAAAAAATTCCGAAAAATCCTAATGAAAAGAACTAAACCATGCTACAGCTACTTCACAAAATATTGACTTGAATATGTCCCTGAAGAGGCAAATCGGAGTGGAACTAGTCCGACCATTGATCCTATTGAACAAGCCTACTCACTATTACTCTTCACCCTCAACCCGTCTAATATAATGTATTTTATATTATAAAATATTATATAGGTATTAATGAAAAAAAAGCGAAATGTCTGTAATTTGGAGGAAAAAAAAACATTAAGAGATATTTGTTTTTGGCTAATGGGATATTCCAGTAAATGTTAGGCTGACCTTGATCACCGAGATCACTATGGTTACTATAATATGTTACCATTTCTACGAACGCACACGCCTTCAAGGGGCGTGTCATGATCATGACGTTGATTTTCAACATACTTTATCATTATTTCACATTCCCTTCCTAATATTACAGTATAACGATAGGATATTACCTCCTCCCACACTATACGTTCTTTTCACTGTTACTTGAACTAAACTGTGTCAAAAATAGTCCAACAAGGTATTTTGGGTCCTTGTTAGAGTATTTGGGGTTTTATTAATTTAACTGTCCGCAGATAATGTATAAATCGTATTTTAATTACTACTTACAGGTGAAAGATGGCCTTCGCAATGTCAGTGATCAGCAGGGGGCTCGCCAGCTCGGCCTCTAGCTTCGCGCCTATCAAGCACGTGACGGTTGTCGGTGGCGGCCTCATGGGTTCTGGAATAGCCCAGGTGAAATCACAGATTTCCAAAGATATAGTATATATTATGAAAAATAGTAAGTATTCAGCCTTCGTATGAAGGAGATCCCTGGTCGTTCAAGATGAAAAGGGTGTCCATGTTTTTCATGCTCAAACTGTGAGGGTTGATTCTACAACTAAGGGCCGGTTTCACCAAAGTTTTTAATCAACGTTTAATGATTAAATCGACGATCTCAGATGTTGAACAAAGATGTCGGGTTTCACCAACGCCGTTTAAAATAGATCAACGATTTAAATTTACCAGCCGATCTTGGGTGGTTAAAGCCGTAAATCAACGATTTACCACTCCGCCATCTTGCCATTTCTAGCTCTAAAGTTTTGACATTTTATGTCTTTGCTTTGGCACATAAACTAAAAAAACGTCACGAAAAATTGCTCACGCTCCGGCACTTTGGATTATTATTAACTCGAAAAGTGAAGGCTAGTTAGAAATCAATGAGGTTACTACCGCAAAGTTTTGAGGTACTACTTTCTCAGCTAAGTCGAAAATGGAGCTCCCAGATCAGCTGAGTTGAAAATGGAGCTCTCAGATCAGCTGAGTCGAAAATGGAGCTCCCAGATCAGCTGAGTCGAAAATGGAGCTCTCTGATCAGCTGAGTTGAAAATGGAGCTCCCAGATCAGCTGAGTCGAAAATGGAGCTCATTGAAATAATACTGCATCCAAACAAATTTGGTCGTATGGGAAACTGGGAACATTATTAATATTGACATAAAATGTCCCAATGTGTTGCAGACTCGTATGCAAGCATTTCTTCTCTTGTTACAATTGGTGTGAACGAAGAGGTTTGAAATAAGGTTAACCCTTTAAGGTCCAAAGGAAGGAAGGAACTTCCATGTAGAGGTCATGTGGTTCCAATGTTTGCCGTATACACCACCTTCCTTTTTATGAGAACCACGCATTATTATTCTTGATAGGTGCCTATTATTCTATTCTGGATATTACTATTCTTGTACGTCCACAAAAATGAGTCCCTACCTGGGGGAATGATTCGGTTGGTTTTCAAGGACAAAGTTGACGAATATGAAGGCAGGGGACAAAATGGACAAATATGAAGACAGAGATGAGAGATTCTATGGGTGGGAGAGAGAACCCAAATTCATTTGGAGCTCGATGAAATAGATTTTGTGACGAGGTAGGTAGGTAGTGGTACTTACCGTCTATCAAAATCAACAGTTTTGTCAGTCCTCGAACAAAAATGGGACATAGGATTGAGATTAGATTGAGTAGGTACACAAGTGACTGATAAGTTCATTTTTATCATAATATTTACTTAATTTATTATTATCAAATGAAAATGCATAATAATATAATATTTATAGCTTCATCGTTTCTTTGAACTGGAGGAAGAGAGAAACAGTTTTATCTATCAACGAAAAAGTTCTAGTCGTTCATGCAGCTTGACCATAATGTTGAAACACTTGAGATCAATGTCAACCGAAATTCGTTTTTCACTCGCGTCAAACTTTGGTTCGCGTTTTATTGACACCAGTTCTATTCTGTTTTCCGGGGTTTCAACATCAAACGCGAAAACACAAATGGATAGAGGATAAACACACTTCCGTCAGCAAACTAACTACTGAGTATTCTGAAAACTACGTTATCAGTTGTAATCACACCAACGCCACCATTTTGTCGGGCAAATACCTCCATGCTAAGGCTAAATCGTCGTTTTAACTTTAAATCGATGATTTATTAAAACAACGTTTTATGAAATCTTTTAAATCGTTGATTACAGTCGTGAAACCCATTTTCCTAAATCAACGTCTCAAATCTCTTATTCGGTAAATTATCAATGATTAATTTTAACCATGGTTAAGGTTTTTTGGTGAAACTGGCCCTAATTTGCAACAAAAAGTTTCTCTCAGAAAATAAAAAATCGAAATGTCTTGGAAGTGTCGCCATTGGGTTCAGCAAGAAAAATTGCATAGAAAACGATAGGTCAGAACAACCATGGTCAAAACGAGTCAAGTTGTAAACACCCTAAAAGACTTGATTCCCTTTAAAAAAACTTTTTTGGCATTCAAACTCAATTTTAAATATTTAATCAAATTTTGTACCATTGAGAAAAGGTAGATGTTTCGTCCGACAAGAGGAACGAAATTGAGATTGAAATTCCCAGTTTCCGGGAATCGGTTTGGGTTCAAGTTTCATCTTCAATGCTTCAATTCAACGCTCTTTTCAACGGTGTGCAGTAATTTTTCAATTTCAAACTGTTGGTTAAGGGAGTTAGTCATTTTTACGTCATAAGGTCGAAAACAAGAAGTTTTAGAAAAATTTATAGGAGGAACTTTTTGTTGCAAATTAGTTGTAGAATCGATCCTTAAAGTTTGAGGGTAGTTTACGTAGGATTCATGGGTTGGATCTCGTACGACAAAGCCCTCATATGATCGGCTCCTAAAATTGATAATCAACCATTATAATCTCGTAAACTTACATACATATGAATCGTTGCATGAAACTTATTTACATCACGTTGTTTGCTCTTCCCCAAAGGTTGCTGCTCAAAGTGGTCACGAAGTGGTGCTTGTCGATGTCAACGATAAAGTTTTGGAAAAATCTCAAGCTGCAATCCAAAAGAACCTCAGTAGAGTTGCAAAGAAACAATTCAAGGTATTTAAACCCAATTTCCTGAGAAAATCCTGGAAAAACACTGTTTAAACTCGTTACCTACACTTATTTTCCGATTGTCCACAATATCATAATGATTTTGAGTTCTCCTACTTTTGTTATCAACCTGGTTTTTACTGATGACGCTGCTTTTAGGATGACGCTGCTAAAGCTGAAGAATTCGTCAAGAAGTCGATGGGCAACCTCAAACTCTCCGTTGACCTCCCATCCACCGTCAAGAACGGAACGGACTTGGTTGTTGAAGCCATCGTCGAGAAGATGGAAGTGAAACACAAATTGTTCTCGTCCATAGATGGAGTGAGTTTTCTATAATAGGTTGAAACCAGGTACTTAGCTCCCCAATGGGGTGTATCGAAGAACTTACATCAGGGTAAGGATTTGTGAGGAATAGACGTGACCTGAGGTTAGTGAGCCGCTACGTCGCACAGTGGTCCAGGATCGTCAAAAAGCGCTTAAAACTCGGATTTTTCATATATTTTATCCACGGTTGCTGGCTGCAAATATGTGTTTCTCACCTTTTGGGGACATCATCTCTAGATTTGCAGGATGCTAACTTCGCCCGCAAGCCCGTAAGCAATGGTTGGGAGAAGGGGAATGGCGAATTTTCGAACAAAACTGAAAGGGACGGACCTCTTTCAGTTTCTCTATTTGAATCAACATTCACAAACATGTAAATTTTGGGGGGAAAATACGCCCTCAAAATTAAAAAAAAATCAAATAAAGAAAGTTAACATTCAAACCAATACAACTCCAATTCGTCCTTCTTTGTGCATCTTTGATTAAAAGCTTAAAGACTTTTTGTGATGTTTTTAACATCTATAGAGAGATTTCCGACCACAATTAGCTGCTACCATCTGCTCCTTTTAGCGATAAAGGTGAATGAACTGGGAAAACATGAGCTTTTAGCGAATTTTCGAGGAAAATTAAGCTATTGCAATGGCTTCAAAATTTTTGTAATACAAATTTTTGACAATTGTCTTCATGGAAATCCGTTTCCAACCATTCTAAAACGATTTCTAAAATTAAAATTTTTTTATTTGTATATATATTGATTTTTTAATATATGTGTCACTCCAGACGATATCTGACCGAGAGGAATAAAAAAACGATATCTGACCGAGGAATCGAGATAAAAATCTGAGCAAATTTCAAAATGTCGATAATATCAAAAGAAAGGTTGAGTTCGTTGGCGAGAATTTTCGGAGTACTCTTGAGGGTTAAAATTTCGAAAATTTACGTCAAAAATCGCTTTAAAAAACACGTTTTATAGCAATTTTTGATGTGAATTGCCATCTCAAACATAGGAACATAAATGGTATATTTGGAATCAGCGTGATATTTCCTATAAGAATCAGCTATCAAATCGGTTGAAATGATTCCTCGAAAATTCGCTCATCCACACATGCTGCATGAATGGGACTTTTTTTCTTTTCAGATGTTGTACCTACTGCTTTTCTCAACTTAGAAATTCGGGTGAATCCAAGGGCGTAGACCAGTCCAACTCATCAAGCGTAATCATATTTAATTTAATTTTTTTTTTAAGCGGTATTTGTTATTTTCTTTAGCGAATTAATTAATTCATTTTCTAAATTTTGGCAGAACTGTTTTTTTCTGTATTACCCTCATTCTGATCATTAGACTTGTGGATGTGATGAAGTTCAGGTTTCCGGCTCCAATAATTCGGGAAATATTGAGTTTTAAGCGCTTTTCGACGATCCTGGACCACTGTGCGTCTGGTAGGCCTAGGTTCCTAGACGTAGCTTCCTCTACCTGGGCGTAAAATTAATGAAGAATGAATTTCGACTGGAACTAACGTTTTCCTTGCCATCATTGCAGGTGGCTCCTCAACATACGATCTTCGCCACTAATACTTCTTCCCTGTCAGTTACTGAAATCGCCTCCGTCACGAAACGCAAGGATCGTTTTGGCGGGCTTCACTTCTTCAATCCTGTACCAGTCATGAGACTCCTGGAGGTAATTTGATGATAATTCTTGTTCAGTCGTCAACTAGAATGTGGCAGGTAGGTACTGAACGATTTTGATCACTTGCAATTGAAGGACGTACAAAAAAAAAAATGACAAAGAGCTACACACAATAGGGGTATTCATGGTCTGATTTGACCGTCGAATCGTCGAATATCGAATCTATATTCGATTTTCAAAACTCGAGGGTATCATGAGGCTCCTACACTTTTTCCCCGTCGAATGGTCGAAAATCGAAGCTACCGCTAGGATCGCTGCTGCATTTCGATATTCGACGTCGAATCTGATTTACGACGCCTCCAGCCCGTGGTAAATTCGAATCGTCGTAATCGAATCGGAGCCGGGGCGCATGCGCATTAGCTCACTTCGAAAGACCCAATTCGACAATTTGACTTCGAATATCCTGGACCATGAATATGAATACCACTAATGGGGTTCACAATGTTCATGATTATTTGTTACATACCAGAGGCAGAGAATGATGAGATTCTCACAGTAGCTACCTGATGCTGAATGTCCATGTACCCATCTATCAATTAACGCTTAACTATACATTGGTACCGCACCTGGATAGATCAGTGATCTCGCTGTGCTCGCAACTTCTAGTCGAATAAATCGTACCCCATCAATCTTTGTAAAAGTAGCAGGAAGCGAGGAGTAGCAAAGTAGGTACCTAACAGAGTAACTACCTAGGTGAAGGAAATAAAGAATAATACAAAAAAAATTAGCAGTCTCCCAGAATTAATTGAACCTAGTCTGTATCGTATTACAATCTCATGTACTAGGTACCAGAGTCAATTGCCTTGTCCACTACCCCACAGATCTAGTTTGGAAACATCGCATATTTTTCAATTACTTGGGTATCCTAATGTAGTTCAATTCATGGACGGATACTATAATGGTAGCACTAGGTAGGTTGTGACTATAGCCCTACCTACCACAATGAAAAGAAACTCCTTCTTTTTCTCATTTTCGACTTAAAATTTTCTTTGAATGTTCCACACCGGAGGTGCATTTGTGTCCATTTGAAGAGAAGAAATTATACCCAGAACAGGAAAACGTTTGTGTTTCTGTCCCTTCAAGCGCTAGTATAAGTTCTTTTTATGGTGATAGGGCTATATATTCTCCTGAGTAGGTACCTACATTTGAGTTAGGGATTAACCTACATTAGCCTACAATTTATCTACATTTAGTTAGGATTTACCTGAGTCAGGGATTTACCTTATTACCTGATTCAAGTCCTTTCCGGGGATGTAAATATCGAGAGATAGTTCTATTTTTTTTTTTGTTCGATTGTATTGATACGCTATTAGTAAGATTAGAGAGTTCTTGCACGCGTGGCAAATTGGGATGCACAACAAAACGACACAATAGCGCCAACGGACTCGTAAACTGCCGAAAATCGAAAAGAAATTACTTACTCAGGGGTCGAGTCTGGTCCAAACTCTACAAGCCTCCTTTTTCGTGAAATACGAGTCAGGGGTTAGCATCTGATTATGCTCTCCTTAACATCTTATTTGTAATCCCAACTCGCTACTCGCTTGCAAGAACTCCCTATTATTTATACTTTTGCTCAGAGAAGCTATTTTAGCGATATTTCAAAGATAAGAACCTCTTTAGGTACCTAATTCAAAATGTAGTCGACGCTCCTCAGGTTGGAAGAATAGTTGGTGCCACGGTTCAGCCTCAGCACAGATTCAGGTCAATTATCACCTTCGTTACATAGGTATTGTTTCTTCTTTGCCCAGGTAATCAGAACCAAAGATACCTCGGACGAGACGTACCAAGCGCTGATGGCGTGGGGCAAAGCCGTGGGGAAGACTGCCATAACTTGCAAGGACACTCCTGGCTTCGTCGTCAACCGCTTGTTGGTACCTCAGCTAGCAGAAGCCGTCAGAATGATGGAAAGGGGTACGTGAGTTGCAGCAATAGTGTTATTAGGTCTATACGAGTTCCTTGAATCAATATTCCAGTTTAGGTATTGCAATATTGGTGGGGGGGGGGGGGTGAGCTACGGGCAACTTTTTTCTCATCTCACCTTCTCTGTTCTGTGATCTGCTAATCCCAACTTTCTAGTACTTTCAATGATCAATTAATGAAGTGTTCTCCATTAAATCCATCGTACGATTAATTAATTGTAATCGTATCATTCATTAGTTCTCTCTAGAGTATGAAGCATCTAGATTGTAAAGTGGTCCGCCATGGGGGGTTCTAGAATTATTTAAGTTATTCAAGGGTTCTAGAATTAATTAAGTTATTTTCACCCAGAGTGGATTCTCTTTACTTGATACCTCCCTCGGAAGAGGGAATCAAACAGGTAATGCGAGTTTCGTAAGTATTCAGCTAGGAAATGTATAAATATTCTCCTATAAAATCCCGAGAATCCGCTCTGGATATTAAGAGGGGGGGGGGGGGGGGGGG
>JAEMON010000002.1:34600641-34614106 GCA_030264115.1 Lygus lineolaris
AAATCGGAGTAGACGTAGATTGTAATGGAGAAAGAATTTTGTGAAAAAAACCTTTTTGATAAAGTTATGGCCAAATAAAAAAAGAAGAGACTTTTGAAACGCCCTATATCTAAAATTGTTTGCCATCCCTTGTCACACATCTATCTTAAGCTTCAAGAGACCCTTGGGACACAGCTAGAAAACTCGTGTAATCTGTGGAGGGAGCCTCAGGTCAACCACTCTATGAAATTCCTTGCATTTTGCTACAATCCTCGAAATTTTATTAGGTACCTACTCCTACGGAGTTGTTAATTAGAATGAACCACACTCCTAAAACATCAACAGTTCTGGGTTCCAAAGGTTCTCACTATCGAAAATAACCTAAAATAAAAGATTTCTCGCTCATTTGCATTCTATGATTCAAGGTATGATTCACCTGCAGTTATGATTCGCTTGTAGAAAACGCAACATGATATTTCTGTGCAAACCCACATACTTAGCTAATCTAGGTACAACTGGATAAATTAAAAAACAAGTTAACACTAATTCTCCAAGGAAATTGCAGGGTGTCTGACCTGGAAAACCTTAAAAAATCAGAGAATCGAAAATTTTTGATACAACAAAAAATGATCGTTATTTTGAAGAACAAAAATCAGGGAAATTTGGTTCAATGTTCCAGCTAGACACCCTAAAATCGAGAGACATTATATCTAATAAGTCCAATATATCTTAAACTAATTATGTCTTTCAATGTGTAAAATAAGGCACTAGCTCATTATTGCAAATTTACTTAACTGGTAACTTTGGCTGAAGTCACTTTTAGCTTGACATTCAGGTAACTATTTACAAGGAATCAGTTAACAATTCAAGTGCACTCCTGTTACCAACATTACACGAGGAAGTGAAGAAACATGAACGACAGATTCCAAAAATTACGTAGATACATTGCTCAATAAAAAAAAAGTTATTGATGTATTTTCTCACATTTAAAAATCGGAAGGAAAATCTTACGCACATACGATATGCGCATAACAGGTACATTTCCTCAAAGTCATGAATAATTAGGTACCTACTTTATACTCGGATTATTATCTGTTGTTATTCAGAAAAAAGGCCCAAGTTTACTTGATTAGTGCCATTACAAAAAATCATATTCATGAAGTAGGAATCAGTATTACCTACTTACTAGTGATAGGAAGGTGGGGTTCCAGACCCATCAAAATGATGGTGTAGGTTTCATGCAAAAGTTACTGAAAGTATTGCTGAGTCTTAATGCTGTGTGTGTGGCGGAGTGATGCAATGTTGCATCATACAACCATATCGCCGTAACACGACGGTACAGGAACGCCTAACGTCGCGTTATAATGCGTCCTGTGTGACCAGGCCTTTGCATGCAGCACAACCACACTGCTTTCAATACACAAATAACGAATAGGTAAGTATAAATGGTTGGCATTATAGTATAAATTCCTCCCAGGGAACAGGTATTTTTCAACCACAAATTATCAGGCTGGTAGGTAGGTACCTACCTATTGGCTCAATAATCTATCTTTCTACCCAGATTCAACCAAACCCAGGAAAAACCTCTCGGTTTCTGTGAGTATTATAGTCCCGGATTTTCCGGTGTTTTTCCTTCGAGGTAGGTAGGTAGGTTCTTACACTCAATAAGACTCGCCTAGTTAGGTTCCAAATCCTCCTGACCTACCCCCAAGAACCTAGAACACAGGTTACACAGGTTACTTATCGGGACAAATCACGGGTTTCCAGTGTCACCGTAGACATGGTGGTTTTTCTCGCAAGGCAATTAATGTTCTCACAGTTCGCCCAGACACGTCGACGATCCGATGTCAGACTTTTTCAAGTTCAACGAGAACCCACGTGAAGAGCGAAGCAAGGCGCGACGCCACCTTGCGGTACTTGAGCGAATTCAGCCCGTCCTTTTTCATCCGTCTCCTCCCTTTGTAGAGCGTTTCGTACCTGCAAGCGGCAATGCAATGTAGTGAGCATGAAATTTGACGAAAGGGTAGTTTTTTTAACTCATGTTCAAACACTATGAAACTCCTAAGGATGGATGGCTCACAAAGAGTTGGAAACGTTCAGTCGTCCATACTGTGACATACGGTAGAACACAAGGTCTACCAACTAAACTCAAAGCTGGAATAGGTACTCGAGTATTGGTTCACCTAACTTTAATCAGTTCAAGTAGAACCTGACAGGGGCAACAATAATTTACCATTTGAAGAAACAACAATAACAACAAAAAAAAAAACCTTTTTTACGTTCCTCCGACGTTTTAGAAAAGTCAATATGCAGTTTGATCAGATTGGGGTGAAAAGCATAAAAAGTTTGAACAAAAAACAGGTAGGCACGTCTAAATCGTTGAAGTTGTGTACGATAAAACTGGGATGATTCTATTTGCCTGATCAATTGATAGGTAATTTATTCTATCTCTTCCCCCAAACAATAATTTTTAATGTATCTATCTCAAGAACCAGATATATTCGCGATAGTAATGAATATTTATTAGAGGATTTGGGAGATTAGGTTAGTATTTATGTTAAAGGGCTCTCTTGGGTTTCAAATCTTTTCTCCTAAACGGTTGGTTTTATTGAAAAACGTTATCTATAGGCGAGAGTTTGTTCTAAAGGAGCTCTGAATCATTTTAGTGTGTACAGATTTTCAAATTTATCTAATTTAAATCTTGTACGGCTGATTTGATCAAAAATTGCTTAGGTACTCTAAAACATTTCAACCAACGAAACAGTGAGGTCCTAAAAATGGAATCTCAGTTCAGTAGTTTTTGAGAAGAAACCGGAAAACGGTAGTGTTCACAGATCTCTCTTTGCCAGAACCTTCCTAAAAAAGTTGGAGTTGGTCTAGAGTTGCCGAAGGAAAGTGGGAAGCTCAAATCGCCTTAGCGATACCACTACGCTAGATTTTGTGGGCATTGGGTCAGTCGTGTATCTTCCTGTACATAGGCTGTAGGTACATGTAATGTCGGGGTGTTCCTCCCCGAGACTGAATTGAGAGTTTAATATCAGCTCAAACAAAAATATAGTCAACTGATTGACCCTATTGAGAACTAGTTGCGTCAATTCAGTGAAGAAAATATACTAACATCATATTATATATACCTATATGAGTGTTAATAACAAAACAATAATTTGTCAGTCAATTCAAAAGTATGATAGAAATCGGCAAGGGAAGTATTTTGACCAGTAATGTTTTTTCGTTCGGACCAATTCATTTCTACTTTCACAAAATGAGTATGTAGTAGGTATGTACCTAATAAATCGGGACAAAATTGGATCGAAAACCCAATAGGGTATTTACTACCTAGGAATAAGAGAGTTTGAAAGAGTATAAATAGCTTAATGGCATTTTTCAACTACCTACCCTTCGTCCACTATTCCATGCTCACCTTTTGCAATGCTATGCTCTTAGGGCTATATTTTTAAATTAAATTCAGTAACCATTATTACAATGATTTAATTCGTACAACAGATGTTTTTCTATTGCGTTATGTAGCAGTGCATTACAGTAGAAAATTTTAAATTATCATGCAAGGCTCTCACATTCGTGCTTGAAAAAGAACTCTTAACAACTCAGGAAAAGAGAAATACATAGTTTTTGGAAAACGACCTACCAGACTAGATAATAAAGGTAAATCGTTCAAGGCGTACCAATGAGAGTCAGCATGCAATAAACTATAGTAAAATTATGATGTCAAGCATGGTTCAAATAATGTTTATGTGGGGATCCTTGTAGATTTAGGGTGCAAAATGGGTCATTGGCATGATTTTTCGAATGGCTTAGGTTACCTGCGCCTTGGGTATCTAAAGGTCTTTCACTCAGCTTTTTAAAATTTCGAGTTCGGTTACACCGGTTAGGTCCCTAATTTGCTGCATAGAGATTAACAGGTGCCATTTTGGAAATACCTACTTCACATGAATGCATAGGTAACAGTCTCAATTAATTTCAGGAACCATCCTGAAGGTACCCCACCTGCAGACTAGATGGACTACTGTGACTTCGACAACTAGCTGCAATTTTGAAGCTGAATTTTCAGGGACGAGAGAAATTCGTGGGGAATACGTGTTTTCAATGATGGCCAAACTTGGCCGCCTCACTAGCACTCAAAGTCAAACGGCCGCAAATGAACAGCTCATCAATAATAATAACCTAACGTCCCTTATTCTTGTCGCTGGATCAGCCTATGAAATTCGGGATCAATTTTCTTACTATTTGTGAAATCTGTAGCACCTACTCCTAATAAGTTAGTGTGTAAGTTGTTTTCTTCTGTAATCCTTATCTGGCTCCCACCATTTGTAGGCCATGATGAGCAAAGGTTCACTACTAAGTGGGTAATCTTTCAGGGGAAGGTAAAAGTTTCATTGGCTCAGGGTGGCGCAATAGGAACGGGAACATTTGAAAATTTTGTCAAACCTTCAAACCTTCTTCAGGGTTGGAATCAATTTTAAATTGTAAAGCATTAATTAAATTTTAATTAATCATTTGTAAAGCGACTAGTCATTTTGGGAGAAATTTGATTTAAATGATAAAACGGATGGAATACTATGTCATTCAAATGTTTCCCTTGAACCCTTGGTAACCTGCCACAAACTTCACTGTCAGCGAATTCTCCTTACCTCTTGGAAGGTACTAACTTCTGACCAATAAGTCACGATCGAACATGTCTGAGAGAGCCATGACGAACTTCGGTGACCGCTTCGGAGAATGTGCAGTTATACTTAACCGAAGAAAACATCATCTGAATGACTTGATCTTCCATAATAAATTATTTATCGGTTTCATAATTTAAATGAAACTGCCTAAGTTATAACAACAACAAAAATTAAAAATTAAAAAAAAAAAATAATAATAAAAATAAAATACATTAATGTTTATTTTATTTTTTAATATTTTTTTATTTTTTTGTATTTTTATTCTTTTTAATTTTTTTGTATTTTCTTTTTTTAAATATTTTAATTTTAAAATTATTAAAATTTATTTCGACCCTCTATTTTAAAAGTTGACGATTCGACAAAATGTTCAATGTGTCCGTCCCAATTGCGCCCCCCTATAGCTACTGTTCTCTGCTCCTATTGATTTATCGTCAACAGGCTTGAGTATAGTTCTAAAAGAATAGCGATGAAGATGGGGAGGGGGGGGGGGGGGAGGTTTTGACTGAAAATGGCTTATAGGTAATTGGGAGTGAGCGTTTGGGGCCCATTTTCTCAAAACTCAGCTTTGTCATAAATGTGCCTTTCTTGCACGGACCTCCTCAATTATAGGTAACCTGCCGAATAGATTTCAAAATTGATTTCAAGTTATCTATCTTCATAATTGACAACATGCTCAATTGCCTGTCCCTATTGCTCTACCCTGATCAAGGAAGTCAATGGGGAATGGGACGTCTGTATAACGCATGCTCCGACTTGTTATTTTACGCTGAACTGTTGGAAAAGCGGTATTTACCTCTTAGGATTGGCCTTCTGCTTGGTGTGAGACAGCATGGTGTACCTGGCCACGGACGGCGGGTACCTGGTGATGTGAAGCCCGGAAGACTTGATCCTGGCGGCCATGTCGTCGTCTTCGCCGCCCCAGCCCCAGTACTTGTTGGAGAAGCCGTTCACCTTCTCAAACTGGGCTTTGCTCATCGCCGAGACACCGCCAAAAATGTCCGCGTACGGAAGTCTAAAGAAGGCAACACGTTTTAGAGTAATAGTTAATTTTACTAATTTAATTTCGTGAAAATCAATCAAACTTCAGCTAAATTCGACTGTTTTGTAGCCAGAAACCTATCGAGTGAGAAATCAGAGTTTTGAGGGAGTTTCATTTTCGTTTGGAGGCCTTTGGATGTTTTCGCATTTATCGGACAATCTTCACTGTATTTACGTGAAAACGATAGATTTCTCCATTTTCGACCTTCCTGAAAACGAATTCATGGAAAAAAAATTCGAAATTTTAACTCTTTCATGTAGGGACTTCAGTAAGTATGTGGGTGCGTACGTACTACGTGTGTAACACACATTTTTGTGATCCGCCATTACTAAACGGACCCATGATCCAAAAATTTGACATTTTGATGGTAGTTCGGGGTAAAGGCCCTTCTTGGTCTCATATGAATTTCGTAGCATTTTTATTAGAGACATACGCCGGCGCGCGCCGAGCCATGTAATTGAAGGATTACCTATCTAGTACACGAAATGTACTGCTCCATGCGCAATATCAATCTAGCTTGTTTTATTTGGTAGTTGTTTTCATACATTCAATATACTTCATAAGGATCGTAATTATCTAGAGACCAGTCCCCAACTACCCACAAAACTTGAGAAAATTGAACCTTTACTTAGGTCGTGAGAAATTAGTCACGGTAGGATTTTACATTTTTATTTTGCTTTCAAAAAATAGTTATGTACCTACCGTATACCATCGATACGATCTGCAATAGCATGGAGACGAAAAATCTTGATCATGTAATTCCAATAGCATGAAAATTGCGAATTTGATTATTATTTTTATCACACAATCACCTAGTGTGCGTACATACCCTAAACTGCCATCGATATGTGTCCATTTTTCACGCATTCGCGCATGGGAGGTGAGATATCACACCACCAACGACCGTTTTCACAATTACACATGCAGAGTTGCTAATAACACTGATCTTATTGCGTCGACATTCATGAAGGACCTTCGTTGACCGAGCCTCGGACTACCATTTAAAAATGTGAGCGACTTATCACGCATAAGGCAAGAATGGTGGTTAGCAGGAATCCTCATAATAATTAGGTATCTCTATCCCGTAAGTATCTACCAACAATCAAGTAACCCGGATGGCGTTGAAATTTTGAAGAAATCGGATTTTCCCGCAAAAAGAGAGTGAACTTCGATTGAGAGGTTAAGAAAACGAAAACAAGTCTTTGGCAGAGTTTCAGACCAACGGGCCTTGAAACGCACTTTGATGATCTCTTCATTGCATCACGAAGTATGTTTTAATTGGAAAAACATCTCGTCAGTTCTTTTCTATTCGTGACCAAAAACGTGTACCTACCTATCCACGATTTTGCATTAGCGAGATGAGCAAAAAGGGAGGAAGACGGGTTGAAGAGTAATGACAAGACATCAAGGCCGTTGGTAGCTGTCGGCTCATTAATCATCGTGTAAGACCTGGTAGATGACGCCTCAATCAACCCATCTCATCTTGTGTGCTACTAAGAAAATTGGAACTGAATTTGACTGAGTTGGGGTAGAGCTTATTGAGTTCGGTTCGAGGGGAATTTTTTGCTCCCTCACTACCCAAGGTAGAAAGCTATGTATTTTTGGTAAGTTGCATGGGTTATTGCATTGTTGACTAGGACGAACGAACAACATTTGTCGTCAGGCGATTAATAACGAATAACAACGAGTCGGTCGTTCAAACTCAGTGCGATTCTCGCATCATTACGCGATCTCACCACGCGGAGTGGTCCCCAATCGGAACAGGATCCTTCGTTGAGTGATAACTCCAACGAAATAGGCAGTATTTTGGAAAAATGGACGGGTGGGAGCACGTCCGCCACCGATAATTGAAGGAAGCCATCGCCAATGAAATAAACAACATTTCTCGGGACACCTTGGGCGAACTGATAAGGAGCTTCCACGAAAGGTTGGACATTTTCATTCGGGCCAATGGTCGTCATACTTTCAAAAATTGAAGTAAACTTTAAATTTCCTCTCTTGACTGATATTTCCAGACCAATAAAACGTGGTTACCTTGAGAAATTACCGAGTTATGGTTTTTCAAAATCCGTCCTACTCAGTTGAATCACCCTGTATTAAGACAGGGTCTACATAGTAACTGATCTAAGAAGTGGAGTTGGTCTCATTCGAAACAGAATTTGCAGGTGCTAAAAACGGTTTACAGCTCCTAAATGTGCTAAAACAATTTCGAACGGTTTTCGTAAATAGCTAGGTTTAAATTAAAATGTTTTTGATGAATGTTTGATTTTCAGCGAAAAAAAATCCAAAGACCTCCGAGAGACGTGGAAAGTCGACAGAAAAATTGAAACTTGGGACATATTTATACTTTTTACACCTCATATTCATGTACAGTAGAACCTAGAATAAATTCGTAACACCTTTATACTTTTAACCTCGCTTATCATAACATTTCGTAACGCATTTTTGGGACATATTTATACTTTTTACACCTCAAAAATACATGAATTCGTAATGCAACTTGTGTGACCTATCCTCGCTTATCGTAGTCTATCGACAACAAAATTCGTTTGGGAGCTAGGTATTATAGGGCTTAGTAACACATCATGGTATCTACCTACCTCCATCTGGAACCATCCTCCTATTGTTTCCTATATCCTCAAATAATTTTGCGCTCAAAATACCACTGGGCAGATTGAATTAGTTTTTATTCAGTTTTTGTGGGAATAAGTGTATAGTAGACATCTACGTTGAAAAATAACGAGTCGATCAATGAAAGGCATTCATTATGACCAAGTCTCGGCTTTTGAACTTCCGACGTAATAAATGTGCCCTGACTGATTGAGGAAGTAGATAAGAGGGGCCGGCGGGGATGAAAATGCCTTTTCCGACTGCGGCAGACGTTTGATCAATATGAGCATGTTTGCCTACACAGTCGAAGTCCTTTGACAGGGTTGATTATCATAAATTATTCCTTTAGGGGAAAAGTGGAATTGGTGGGGGGAAAGGGAAATCATGGCGTACCTTCTCATGTTATCCCCTCATAAGAGACACGACTTGACAGTGCACGGAACTTTAAAGGTTTCCCTAAGTAAATAGGTAGGTAGGTACTAGGTATCTATCGACCGAGTGGATATTCAAACAGGGTGTAGGTAAAGCCCTGGTTCAAAAACTCATTTAATCCTGTTAGTCGATAACAAGCTCAAGAATGCGCACTGAAAGATTGCATATGAAATGGGAACACCCACGTTTTAACATGAATAATGTTTTTGCGGTGGCCTACCAGAGTCGAAAAGTGTCACGAAGTTTCAAACTTGAATTACTCCATGAATTCGATGAGGAATCGCAAAGTTAACCATATCATTGGAAAGCTGATTAAATTTGCAAGTTTTCCTGAGATTTGACAGCTTCCAGCACGTGTTTTGGAAATACAGTCAACGTACATTTATTTTCAGAAACTTAATTTTTTTTTTTAAATTGTCAATGCTTGAACTGCAATTGCGGTCCTTAGGAGTTCGTTTTTGATTATGAATGTGCATTGGGTGTATAGAAAATTTAACGCTGAATCCGAAAATGTGGTCGAAAGTAGAAAAAAATCGTCTCAAAGTGAAAAAATGTGGGTTTTTATGGCGAAAAACGTGGTTTTCTGAAAAATTTAAAAAAAAAATCATATCTTGGGAACAGATTGAGATAGAAAGGTGCGGTTGATGAAATTCTACTCCATTTTGGGTCTAGTTTCACCCAATTTTTTTTCCGCTTCCGTCCTGAATCACCCTGTATACTAAACTCCTATGCTGGGCTAACCATCAAAAATCTTGGTTTGTTAAGGGGGCAAGGGACGGATCCCAAAATGTCATCAAAAATGCCTGAATCTCAGCTACCGCTGGGCTTATAAGAACTATTGATACTAACGATTGCTACTTAATACCAATAAGTTTAAAATACGGGTAACCTCTCCCCTACCCCCTCCCCTAACCATCTTAGCGTTGCACAGAGTTTTCCATTTTTCTCGACCAATTTCCAACGAATTTTGATGAGGTTGGCGGCATTCTTCCTATTTATTTATTCTCTGCGGAGACGTTTTGCCTTTATGTCAATTTGACTTTTAAAAAAGGACGTGAAAAATTCAAAATTTCGAACTTAAAATTATACATAGATGCTCTCCCTAGAGAATTGAATGACTAGAAGAATGCCTCAAACCGCATCAAAATAGGACAAAAATTGGCTGAGAAAAATGGGAAAAACTGAATAACATAGGTCCTTGGCCCCTTAATAAGGACATGGATCTGCGGTGCTTATGAAGAGATAACTCAGGGTTAAGCCGTGGTTTGAAGCATGCAGCCTCTTGGAGTTGAAGCTTTGAAAATTGACACAGAGTGTTTGATACGAAAATCGATGATTTTTAAAGGCATTGAAATAGAGTAGGTAGAGTTCTGAACTTACCGGTAGTTGAAAACGTCAACGGCGGCTGACATATGCCTGGGCTGGTCAGGGCAGGTGTAGAGGTTCCTGTCGTCCTCTGGGAGGAGGTCGATGTCGTGGAAGATGAAGCAGTCGAACTCGCGGATCCCCAGCGCCTCAACGAAACCGACGTTGAGGAGCATCGCCCGGTTAAATACGTCGTTACCTGCCAAATGTTATTGCATAAATTAGCCCTTCTTCCAGGTTTTGCTTCAGGGGGTACGCAGAAGCAAGCCTACGTTCTGTCCTATGTCGATGTTCTTTCGGGACGGCCTATTGATTTGGATCCATGTCGTCCAGGGAGGTCGACGTGTGCAATGGGAGATGTGCTTAGAAATATTTATGCCCCAACAAATGTGGTAAACCTTACATTATAAATCAGATCAAATTTTTCATCATTTGGAATCTTGCCGCTTGGCAACCATCTCGAAATGACAATTTATAACATTCAAATTCTACAAAGGTAGGTAGGTATCTGTTATTTGATTCTGACTTACCGTACTGCTCTATTACAAAAATGCCGTAGTCTAGAAGCTGTCTTTGGAGGAAAGGGTGCATGTTAGCTAGGAACTTGGAAAGGTGCTCAGTTCTGTCCCTGAAACATTAAAATGGAGTTGAAACAACTACATTTTTTCAACCCTAGCTGAAACCTAAACAAAATCAGTCACGTCACTTCACCAATAATAATTAAATTTTAGTTCGTAACCACAACATCCATCACAGGCCAGTACAACGTTTTGAGGTGTTAGGGTTGAGACTATCCTCTTTATAGATATCTATACCTAATTGTCAAGTGTGTGTCTGTGATTCAATCACGCTTCAACTAAAAGTTCCTGGCCAGGCTGGGGGAGAATATAGGTACTCTTCTTCTACCTGGAATCGACTGTCCATTGCAGTGCTTCTACGTTTTGCTCAGTTACTTCCTGGCTTCTCCAAAGTTTACTATAAATTCAAATTTTCTTCACACTACGATAGATCGATGTTGTTTTATTGATTAAGGTACGTAAATGCCATAAATTAGCCAAAATTGCTTTTTGCAAAACTTTAACTGTTCAAAATTGTTCGGCGAATTATAAGGCTTTTTATTGGGTTTGGGAAGCCTTCCGTCCATAAGTTTGAGGGAGAACGCCCAAGGACGGAAAACCCCCATTTTTGAAAATTGTAGATTCAAGAAAAAGAGCAATTTAATCACAAAACTATTCGAGTTCATCGAAGCTGATAAAAGGTACAACTATGAGAAAATGCTAGGTAAGTTACCTGTAAGGAATGATGATGGCAACGCGGTCCCTGGCCTTGCAGTGAGAGGGCCGCCACTGGCCGCCAGGAAGGAGGCCTTTTCCGATTTGATTCTCCAAGTCAGAAAGGAGACCTCCCTCCTTGTAAGCCCCCAGCACTCCAACTGAAAATCACATCACAAATCACGCTGTGAATATGGGGATGAGGACCTAAGTATCGTCCTTACGGCATAACATTTAAAGAATAAAGTTCAGGGGAGGAACGATTTTTTGGTTATTTTTACACTACTTCGAGAGAAGCTCGCCAAGGGTCGGCATTACAAATTAATAATAATCTCAAAAGCATTTATATTTTCTCAAAATATTTTTTTTAACGTTTTTCTTCAGCTGCGTGTTCAAAACGGCGCAGAGAGCTACAGTACCCGCAAGACCCTTCTGTCGTGAAGGTTAGTATAACCAGGCCCATCGTAGCCCGTCGCCATAGGGAAGACTTCCCTGGAGCCGCACAATATTTCGTCACTGAATCGGCAACACCTGCTATCTCATTTTCTTACCAAAATGAGTAACGCATGGATCATAATTCAAAATTTGGCGCCGAATCTAGTGGCGAGGTCATTTTTAAGATCCATGCAACAAGAACCGAACAAAACACAGTTTTGATAACTATCTAAAGCTATGTAAAGAAGTGTGTCAACACCAGCTATCTACAGTGTACGGTACAGTGATGGATCGCCTGCAGCAAGAAAAAGAGATAGCAGGTGTTGCCGATAGAGATGGGAAAAAAGGTTCAAAAAATCGATTTTTTGAATCGATTCAGAATCGGATTTAAAATATAGATTTTCCGATAAAATCGTATTGAAAGAATCGATTTTTTCAAAAATTTTTAAAATTTAAAAATCGGTTTCTAAAAAAGTATTAAATATTTTCAATTTTTTAAATTACTAATTGTTTTATTTTTTTATTAAAGACATTTTTTATTCAAAAAATTGTACTATTCTGAAGGAAGTACGTATTTAAAAAACAAATAAATAAAATAAACAGGAATTATAAGAAATTGCTCAAGTTCCCAGCTATGCACACAAACCTATACAGGTTTGTGTGTAGGTATGTATTATGTCGAAAAAATCGAGAAAAGGACACACTTAACTAAGATTTCTTGATTATTTCCTATCAGAGGTATAAATGTAAATGTACATATAAACGAGGAATTATTCAGATTTCACTAACCTTTATTTGCGAAAATATTAATTATAAAATTTACAAAATGTGTGGGGAGGTAGGCACTTGTAGGCGACAATTCCTCCAAAATGAGCGCATAATCGCTGGGATTAAATTACAAAAGTAAACATTTTTTGACGTGGAAAATCGATTTTCGATTTTTATGAAAATCGGTATCAAAAAATCGATTCGCGTCTAAAATCGGAACTTGAAAATCGATTTTAAAGAATCGAAAAACCGGATGAAAAAATCGAATCCCATCCCTAGTTGCCGATTAAGTGACGATTTCTAAAAATATTTCTTAGGTACCAGATAGCAGTATTCATAAGTCATTGAAACAAACGAACGAAGAAGGAAACTTACTCAAGTTTGGAGGAACCAAAGGGCACAGAGGAAGCGGCTGAGCTGCATTCACAGTTGTTATCTGGAATAAAAGGGAACTAGTTAAGTAAGAACCTACCGATTGGTAAGAAAACATAATCAGCAAAACATTACAATAAGTAAGTACAAAGTGTCTTGAAGTGCATAGGAACCCAAGGTACACCGAATCAGCAAGTCCGAATCCGATGAGAACTACCGCGAGCTTTAATACCTGCCTAGTGCCAGGAGAGTCTGGGTACACTCCGGGCTGACCCCCGATCTCCGCGACATCTGCCGCCCTGCGTGCGTACTAGTTACTTCCTTCTGTCATTCTTGACTTCGTCCGTTCTACTTGACCGGACCCTCAGGATACACTGGCGCCTCGCGGAACTTGTCACAACTACTCTTATCACACGCCTCGCAATATTCCGAGAATTATTATAAGCCCGTGTTAATAGACAGTTCTTCAGGCAAACGAGAAGCGAGTCGGGTTACGAGTAGGGAGCTCA
>JAEMON010000002.1:34631575-34654928 GCA_030264115.1 Lygus lineolaris
TATGGTATATTCGGAATCAGCGTGAAATCCAAATCTGTTAAAATTCTTCTTCTTAAAAGTCGCTCATTAATTCATGCTGGATGAATGGAACTTTTTCTGCGAGTGATAGACACTGCGATTCTGCGATGCTCGCCTTCACTACCTGTGGAGTGTGAACTCTTCAATAATTATTTCAAGGGCGTGGGGATCGAGACGTATTGTGTGGGTTGTAAACATAAAGGTACGGAAATGCCTCTCGAGTGGGTCAAGTTTACAATTTTATGAGCTGAAATACCAGAAACTTGGACCCCTGTCAGTTTCTTACCGTTGTCTCTTAATATTGTTCTTCCGACATTAATTTATGACATTCACAAAATGTAACTACGTAGGTAATGCCTAGGTTAATTTAAAATGTAGGTATCTACCTAATCATGAAATTATTCAAACAATAATGGGGTATTCCGGTGCGTCGTAATTTGGCATTTTCGACTTCAAATTCGGTTTAGCACCCTTGAAAACCCCCAAGCTCTAATTTTTAGTTCAAAATATTCATTAGGTTGCCTGTAAGACGGACGTGAAGATCACGCGTGACGTCATCTGTTCTGATGAGCGGATGGTGGCTTAAGGCGGGCGCGGTGTGGGTGACTTCATCTATATTTTTTTATGGCACTCATTTTCGCTCACTTCCAATCATCGGATACCCCACATATAGCACCTTTTTGGAAAGCTCTCACTGAAATCTTTCCGTTGAACGAATGAAATGGGAGAGCTGGAATTTCCCAGCATTGCCAGAAAATAATGCCGGCAGGGTCGAGGCTGGAAAGGCTTGAGGCTCTAAAATATGAGCCGAAAGGAATTAATTTTACCCAGTTCGTGGAATGGCGGGATCGGGAGGTTCGGGGTGAATCTTTCGAGCGGGAAAAGTTTGGCTACCCAGTTTGGGACAGAGCCCGTTTCGACATTGGTGAACCATGCAAAATTATGAAAGTGAAAATAGTTGGGCGCAAACGAAATACTCTGCCAAGTAGAAACGGCACATAGCTTCCTCGCGTCCAAGAACATTTTAAATTAAAAGTTGTGTAAGTTCAAATCTTCATCGACTTGATGTTTGTCAGTTAAGACAAAATATCAACATAATCGTGAACGAAATTTATGCTAGCGCAAACGTAGAGCGTACCGATGATTAAATCATGATGCAAGTCACAAAGGGGCCATCAAGGGGCCCTACCTTCCTAATCCCTGAACATTTGAACAAAATCGGATGAAAACTCTGGAAGATACAGACTGTAACAAGGAAATGCGGACAAACAGACACGGAACCAAATTTGTTCAGAAAGCTCTGAAACGTACAATGGGTGTGGAAATCTCAATTTCGGAGAACACAATTTTTTTCGATCTTCGAAGTGAAAACAAAGCTTCCGCTACCTTCGGTAGACTCGGAAGCAATACTCTGCCAAAGGGAAATGGCACATGGTCCAATGGCCCAAGATAATCAGAAATCAAAAATTAATAATCGTGTAAGTTCAAAACTCTTGATTGTGTTGATAGTAGTCAGTTTAGACACAATATCAACATAATCGTGAGCGAAATTGACGTTAGCGCAGGCGTAGAGCGTACCGTTGATTCAACCTTGATTAAATTCATACGGGACCATCAAGGGGCCATACCCGCATAATCCTTGAAAATTTGAACAAAATCGGATGAGAACTCTAGAAGATACGTGACTGTAACAAGAAAATGCGGACAGACAGACAGACACGGAACCAAATTTATCCTGGAAGCTGTGAAACGTAAAATGTGAGTGTACATTTCAATTTCAAAGGACAAAAGTGTTTTCGATTCTCATAGTGAAAACAAAGTTTCCGCTACCTTCGGTAGACTCAACAAGAACAACAGGTTACCAACAACAACAACAGGAAGCGACAGGTTATAGCCTCAATATTTTTGGGTGTTTACGAGCAACACTAGGCCTCCCAAAGGATGATGAAATGTGGAGGGAGGAAGATACCGAATAGTCGACGTCATCGTATTGGATAAATAGGATGGCTACAGATATTGATGCTACCGCTGACAAACTATTTCCCAAAAATATGTCTTCCGTTTGTTCTTGACAATAAATTGTAGATAACAGATTTTTCCTTACTCAGTAGAGGTGTAGTTGATGGAAACTTGTGGACAAATAGAGAGGCAGCAAATCAAATCATCAGTAAACTGCAGACTGGCTATTTCTCATTCTTCATAATAAACTATTAGCCCAATATACTTTCCGATTATTGCAAAAAATTATTTTATAGTAAGTACCTACCTACTAGGATCACAATCATTATTTCTTTTGTACAATCAGTAAGCAAAGAGTACCTACATGTAAATACTATTATTAGGCGAGAGTTCCTCACAACGTAACTTAGTATATAAGGGAGCTCATAAAAGTAAACAAGAAACTCGATACGGTGAAAATGAAAAAAAAAAAAAAAGCTGCATTTGATCAGCTGATCTTTGAACGGGAATTTCGCATACTCGGGAAGATTTGCGATTCGCACTCAAGTTTCTTCACTTTTGTTTTCGATCAACACAAGTTCAAGTCCTCACAGGGAGCGAACGGTTGTGATGTGTTGTCGAAGAGGTGCCATGTTTGCTTTGCAACTCTTCGAAACCTAGCTTCTTGAAGATATGCAGTGTCGAACAGTTGCCTCGAGTTATATATCACCGGTGGCCAATAATATTGCACTAATATGTTTTGAATCCAGAGTAGGTAGGTAGGTTTCTAAGGTTCTAGTTCTAAGTTACTCAAGTGGTAGAGAAGAGGAGAAATATGAATGGTGTATACAGCAGCGGCGCGCAGGACACAAAATCGAAAATTAATATTAATTTGGAACAGGATACTTGTGTACTTTTGCACGGAATGAAATCGGAATTTGATACTTCAAAACTCCTATTCCAAAGGGGAAGAAATAAATAAATAAAATGCGTAATTTCGACGCACAACAAGTTTGGAAGACAGTAGCTATAATATTGTATTGGAAAATCCCGAAATGTTCAGTTTTTCACAAAACAATCACTAAAGGAAGCTTCATTCTGAAAATTGATATCTTGAATTTCCCGTCGTATTACTATACCGTGTGATACCGAGATGTGAGTGTGTCCTGGCCAAATAGGGGCTACTAGCCGTGGCTGGCCAGGCGCTTATTGTGAGGGGAATAAGTACCCCCAAAGTCATCATCATCAACCTCTGCCACCTCGTCTGAGATTCTCCCTCATTTGGAAGGTTAATTGTGCCTTTCGCTGATGTACCCACCTAATTACTTTCCTCAGCCCACTGGAAAGGTGAAAGGAAAGTATTGCAATCAGCAGAAAACCCAATTTCTGAAACACCAACTTAGAGTGGATCATTTGGAAAAGTCTAAGTAAGTCCGTATGGGTGTACATATTTATATGGGCACGATTGCAGCCCCTATGGGAACGATAAAAAAATTCCACTTCGAGGATTGGTTTCTACATGTATGATGGATTTCAGCCCTCCAGCTCCAGGTCAATTATTAGGGACTAGGTGAAAAAACGTGTATAGCGCAATGTTTAGCTTTTCTCCCAAACTGCTCCACGATTTCGATGAAATTCATGGCAGAACTTATTCTTCTCTCAAGTAAAAACAAGTTCCAATATCCCTCCCGAATAATATTTTGAGGGCCGAAAACAGAGTTAAAACCAGAGTTGGGCAGTGATTAATTACTTTTGGTAATTAATTGCTTTTCAATGACTAATTACAGTAGTTGGTAGTTATAGGGCAATTACCAACAACCGTAATTGGAAATTGAAGGAGGAGCAACTACATTTTGCCAATTAGTCATTGTATACTTAGTATAATTATTTTTCTGATAATCAACTACTTTTTGAAACTACCAACTACTGTGATTTGAGTAATTGTATACTTTTGAAGTAGAAATAAATTACTTCCAAAGTTATTAATTACTTTTAAAGTAATCAATTACTTTCACACTAATTAATAACCTTTCGATTGAATAATTACGTACTTTTGAAGTAATTAATTCCTTTTCGAGTAGGTAATTATTTACCTAATTTTTGGAGTAATATAACAGGTAGGTACTCCTGAAGTAATTGATGAATTCATGAGCGATTAATTAGGTATCTATATTTCGAAGTTTTTAATTTCAGTAGATTTTAAAGGAACGGCCAAAATAAGGCCTTTTCAAGTGGAAACTCGCCATATCAGGGAGAGTTTATCACCAGTACTTACCTAAATGTGTATGGGTCAAATAAGAAATTATTCCTGGGTGAAGGTAAAGGTGCACTTCACCACAAAAACAGTTTTAAGATCAGAATGGTTCAATAAAAAGTGATTTTTAACTCGAAAATACTTTATTTTTGTCCGTACACTGTCAACATTTCTGAATGTTACGACTGTGCTGAGGGTCACTTTTTGCGGTAAAAAGGTAGATACATAAATATAAACAAACGACCATAGACTCGAAGGAGGGCCTCTCGACGTTTGGCAAATTTTGGAATTTTTGGGTAATCGGTAGTTAGTAGTTGTAATTACCAACTACAAAAGTAGTTACAATTACAAATAATTACAACTACCAATTACGTAGTTGGAAGAAGTAGGTTGGAATTGATCAGTTTCAACTACTAATTACTCATGTAATTGGTAATGCGATTACTATTCTAACTACGTAATTGTAATTACTTTATTGCCCAACTCTGGTTAAAACCCCAAAAAATAGCCAATTTCAGGTTTCTGTGGGTGAAGAAAGTGGTGTGAAGCCTCTCACCAGATGCTTTTATTGAGCATCAAAGAATTATCTATTCCAATGATTGTACTGCGTTTCCATATTACCTAGGTATATGTTTCTAAAATAAAATTATACCAACTCCGCTATAATCTAAGCAACTTCTCCCTTGAACCAACCTAATGAGCACGTTTCTAGAAAGAATGGCCACTTCAGTTCCACGAGGAGCACGGAGGTTTTTGTAACCCGGGAAGACAAAGCACGAGATGTTGGAGCAGAGCCAAATGCGGTCCAGAGGGAACTGAGCCTTCAACACTTTTTGACGGATCGCCCTGAGATGTAATTTATATTTTGCTAGAGACGCAAAGCGGTGGTGGCTGCCGGCGGTCACTTCGTTATCTTCTTATCGTCTGTTCCTTCAGCTCCAACGTTCTTTTTCGGAAAGTCCTTTCTTCGATAAATAGTTTCCTTCTAAGCCGATAATCGACTGCAATAATGACGTAAGATGGTTGCTTTAGGACGCGTCCATAGCTCCATCTCAACCGTGAACCTCAAGCAGTAAAGTAGTAAAGGAGGAAATATTGGAAGTAGGATTTATTATGATCGACGAACGAATGGCAAGTTATATGGAAAAGTCTTATCCACGAAACTTCCTGTTTACCTAACTATACTACAAAATTATAATAGCTATAACTCATGATGACTCAAGAACAATAGGTAGGATCGAATGAGACCACGCAGAGCTTTGTATACGACCAAACATCCGCCCCTGACGAGGGCTTCAGGAGTTGAAGGGAAAAGAGAACGTGAACACAATTATTGTGAATCGCATTTCGATTTTGTCGTATGTATTGATATTATGGCGCCACTATTTAGAAATACCTACTTTGCAATAACTTTAAGCTCATAATTATATGTAGATGAATGTTTTTGATCCAAATATCGTTTGACTTTGGCGGGAAGGAAGCTCTCTATTCCCCATTTCGGAGAATCAAGGGAAATGAGATGGATATCAAAAAGGGACGTTTCGGGTAATGCATTAAATAGGTAGGTACTGAACAACATATTTTTCCTGCAATAGGGTTTTGCAAAAGTATAATAAGGTAGGTAGCATTATTTGGTTCATAAGATTCTATAGTTTTACCGGTTGTCGAAATATGGAAGCTGTGTTATTAAGGAGGGAAGCTGTGTTTTTGAATGAGTTATAGGTTACCTACATTAGTTTTGATTCCACACCATAACTTTGGTGGCGTTTACTTCCCTGACTTTTTTAAAAGTTCACAATAATAATCACAAAGCGTTCCAACATACCACAATGCAGAAATATTCCAGAATGATGTTGAACTATGATAAACTCGAAAAAATACCAATATTCACACGCCAACCGCACTCATGGGTGATCCACAAGCAATAATGTTGTTTGCTCCCCACGGATAATTCGTGTTCCCAAAATAATAGATTTCTTATCGTTCATCATAACTTTTAAAAAACTTCCTTACTCAGTGATGTGAAACTTCTGCCTATAAAACCATATTTCACTGATCTTTATTACGATACCTGTGCGCTATCTCTTAAGATTCGCCGATATCTATAACATTTTATTCAAGCTGCTCAATAAAAAAAATCCCATTCGACCTCGTATATGACTCAATTGATTAATTATCACAGATAACGAAATCCGGTTAGAAGTAATCCGTGGATTTATTACATTACTCGAACATTTATGTATTACATATTTCAATCATGTCAGCAAATTCGACCTATTTATAGCTGGGACCCTGCTCCTGATAACACCAACAGCTCGAGTCATTTCAGACTCAACAACAGTCGATTTTCATGAAACATACTTACTCAATCTATTGTTTGCATTAATTTATAAGTAATTTTCTATGGGTCAGAATCGTGAAGTTACAATAATTGACCTGGTGTTGGAAAGCAGATGGAATGTGAGGTTTGTTTCCCGTCGAGAAGTACGGTCACTTAATTGGAAATAGTGATTTTTAAATGCCATCCAAGTCCCATAAAATGTGACAAAAACACTCATTTTAATAACTTGCCTGTTTATTTTATATTTTAAGCTTAGTTTTCTTTCACCTTGAAAATCGAAAAAAATTGTGTTCTGCAAAATTAAAATTTCCACTCGATTTTTACGTTTCAGAGCATTCTGAACAAATTTGGTTCCGTGCTGCCCGCCCGCCTCTCCTTGTTACAGCCTTATCTTCCGGAGTTTTAATCCGATTTTGTTCAAATGTTCAGGGGTTGTGCGGTTAGGGGCCTTTTATCGCCCATATGCATTTCATAATGATTGAATCAACGGTACATTCCACGCATGCGCAAGCGTAGATTTCGTTCACGATTATGTTGACATGTCTAAACTGAGAATGATTGAATCGACAGTACACTCTCCGCATGCGCTAAAGTAGATTTCGTTTACGATTATGTTGACATGTCTAAACTGAGAAACATCAACACGATCAAGAGTTTTGAACTTACACAATTTTCCCGGACGCGAGGAGGCTATGTGCCATTTCCACTTGGCAGAGTATTTTTATTGATATTTTCATGGTATTTGTTAATGTTTATAACTGAACAGAGACTATGGTCAATCCATTACAAAAAATGTTCAAATGTAAATGAGTGAATTTGCGAATGAATTGAAAAACGAAAACAAGGCCTCGTTCTTCGTTACTTGTATAAATGAAGGGATCGGATTTGCATGTATTTACATATTATTTTCTAGGCAATAATATTGCCTATGTTATATTGATGTGTCCAAATCAACGTGTTTCAACCCTACTTTTCTTCCTCATATTCTCACATACTTCGTTATAAATACATAAATATTTCATTCGATAATACACATATTTTCTCAATTTTGGGGAGTTTTTCATAATTTGGGGGCTGGAAACCAGTGAAGCGCCTCCCATTCCCATTTTGTGATTCACAGCTGAGTGAAAATTGATAGGAGAGGATGGAGGAAGTAGGAATTAAATTTTTAAGGAACGAACCTGAGCCACCGCCACATGAACTGGAGCTTTAAGTTTTTGTGTTGAGCTTGTTTTTCTTTTCGTGACGCGTCGTTAATTCATTTTTCGTTTAGAGTGTGATTTTTTGTGAGAAATGCCTCGAATATCGGTCAAAATTAGACAATTGACTGCTAGAAAGTAACTACTCGAATTTCCAGCTGAACATTTTAGGAGTGATGGAGACGTACTATAAATAGGTACCTACTGCTTGTGACAAGCGCGTTTCTTCCTCTCAACGTTCCATTTGGCATTTTAAATGCATAAAAATCTGATCCCTATCTTTAAGTTTACAAAAATATTTTTCTCCAAAATCAAATTATATCCACTCGATTTTCGAAAGCTGCCTGATCAAATTTGGTTCAATTTCTGGTTGATGTTTAATACTCGTAAGTCAGTTTCTGCCTGTCTGTGGTCAATTCTTTGTTCCGATCAGAACTGTATAAGTACTAACGAGCTAATCCGATGTTGATGAAATTTCGAGGGAATCTACGGGTTAGCCTCTAGACGGTTCTCCTCTTAATAACTATAGTAGTGAGATCTCAGTAATGGACCAATTCCGTACAATTTGAAGGGTAGTTGCTGGGGACTCCAACATGTTCGCTAATGAATTTCATTGAGATGGGTAGAGTAACAGCCTGTGCGTATTCGTAAGCTTGAAAATTGTTGTCACAGTCAAAAGGTAGAAACTGTTCGACCAATTTTCATTAAATTGTCAGTTATTGAGCAGGTTAGCCACTTGAAGGTTCCCTATGAATTTCATCAGCATATAACTAAACTTCCATACCTACTATGAGCGAAAACTACACACCCAAGCTCGAAAGAAGTGAATTTCCTGAGAACAACCGGATCACGAGTCTGCAATGTCACGATCAGACTTGGAGCTCATTGCAAATCAGGCCGAGACGTCCTTCTTAGGTGAAATGACGGTAGGTGGTGACGTCTGGAGGCGCAAAGGAAGAAGACAATCGTTGATTCAGTCAGCCTTGAACGGTGTTAGCATCGGTAATGTATTGGTTACGTGGGGAGAACGGGGAACTGTCGCTCCCTGATACTTTCGGCTGCGGGACCTCAGATCAAATGAAATTACAGATTAAATGTCACGCTGATCCAGTCTATGAATAGCGTCACAGATGTACTACGCTATAGTCTATCTGTATGTAAATATACTTAGTTCGTATGTCTTCAATCTAAGAAAGTATCAATAGAGACATTATAAAGATTATAGAGAAGTACAATTAGATTAATAATTTAAAGGCCAATTTACAAGGAGGACAATCTGTGGAATACTCTTCAATGAAGTTCTATTCTAGAGTAGGTAATACATTTATTGTAATGTTAGAAAAAGCTTCATTGCATGTGAGACCAACATTTTATCTCCCCAGATCAAAATTTCCACCCACATTTTACGACCTTTCAGAACAAATTTGTTTCCTTCCGTGTCTGTGCATGCGAATTCTTGCAACACCCATAAAAATATAACAACGATTGTCATACAATTCCAGGAAATTTTCGAAAATTAAGCGGATTGGGCACTACTCGGTCCTTTATAAATTTTAACCTGTCCGAACAACAGCACCACCTGAAATGTATCACGATTTAATGATCCGATTCCGCTCAAGCTTGGAGGTTAGTTGGGTGCTGGCCCGCAGATTACTCGTTGTGGGTCCCTTCCCAATAGAATCATCGGTAGCCTTGGTACATGGAAAAAATAGAAAAAACATAAACTGGGAATGGGGAATAGTCTTTATCTTCTCGATGTTGGTCAATTCATGAGGTTTGGAAACAGCATCTAGACGACTGTGATGAACTTCTTGTTCAAGTCACCCCGAGTGCTAAGAACCTGTGTCAAATCTTTCGGTAAGTAGAGTGCGTTTAAAAAAACTCTATTGTGAAAAGAAGGTAAATGAATAGCTTTTTCCGCAAAAAAGAGAGGATTTTTCCGAAGGTTTTTTGAGTGGTTTCGTAAAAAAAACTACCTATATCAATAAGTAGATAATATGTATCTAACCAAGGATAATAGATAGTGCCAGTGTTACTGGCTTTTCAAGTTTACTGCTTCCGAACTACCGAAGGTAGCGGTTGACCCCCATGGTAACATCCTCATAACGAGTTGAAATTTTTTACCAGAAAAAAATCCCCCAAAAACCTCCATCTCTCCTCTTTTTTCAGAAACAAAATGTTAAACCATTCTTCATGATGGCTTCATAAAACCTGTGGCCTTTTGGGACCACTATATGGGACGATCAGGAAGGGACATGAAGAGTAGAAAGCTGAAGAGGATCAAGGATGGAGGATGAAAGGCAGAAGGAAATGGAGGGCGGGGACAGCTCCCATTCAGCGTCCCTGTCCACACTGTGCGGACATCCGGATGGACCCCGCCGAATTAATTCGTGTCCCGGAAACATTGGGACAACCATCCAACTTGGGGGTCCCTTTAATCGCCCGTTACGCCATTCAACGCCCTGGGCTCGGTCCTGGTTCACGCGGGATGTTAGCGGTCTATTTAGGTCAGAATGCATTCAATCATTGACGGTTTTCCCAAACTTTTACCAGTCTCTTAACAAACGGGACTGATTTGAACTGGTCCTATAACAACGTCTGATTTGCAGGGGGGTATCTAGAGGGGGTCCTCAAGCCATAAGAAATAAGCATGACCAACTTATGCTGAGTGGGTGAGGAACGTAAATTACTCGTAATTCAATAAATTCGAGAAGAATTTCACCATCCAATCGCTATCATCTTTATATGAGGCCGTATCTAGGGCCTAAGGCACTTGGTGGGCATAAGCCGTGTAATTGTTATGTGTGTTGCAATTATTCGTATAGATGGAAAGGAGTGTCCAAATGTTGGTTTATTATTTTCAATACCTATATTTGGGTGGGTACCTAACTACATAATAAACTTTATTAGAATAGAGCAAGGTTTTTCAACCGGTTCCCCTCACCCCCTCCCTCTCAAAATGTGACGTTTGAAGATACCTACGAGTCTATCATCTGAAAATCGAATTAAAAAATAACTTGTCCGTACTCCTTCGTTGGCACTTTGGCCTAAACGTTTACAAAAATTAATGAAATTCGGTATAAAGGTCCCTTTTGGGGTCTAGTTGTGTCTCGAAACTCAGCGTACTGTACCTGTGAGTACCTACTTGCAGGTATCTGAATTTAAGTACTCAGCAGAGAGACTCAATAGACTGATCTTCCCTATATTTAAACGGATACAGTTTGAAATGGAGCCAACCACGAAATTCCGAGCAAGAATTTGGGTATGTTTAGACCAACGAGTAAAGTACTCAGTGAAATACTACACAAAGTACCTATTATTATTATTATTATTATTCGTACAAACATTATTGTTCGTACAAATCAACCCAGGTTTTCAATTTATTTTTTCAACCCTTATGCCCGTTGGGGGAGCGAATCCATTATTCATAATTATTATACACACCAAATAGGACCTCATATCAACTCAATTCAACATTTCTTTCTTGAAAAGTTTCCAACATCAGATGTTATCGCCACATGGGTTGGTTAGGTAGTAAGTTATTATTTTTCTCCCGAGCCAACCAAAAGTTTTTATAAACTCACCAGTTAACGGAAACCCCTCGTTACCTAAATTCCCGGTGCTAGGCGGGAACTACAGTTGATGGAGTCTACAAACAAACCCATTGACAACCACTATGGTGATTCAATGAGCTAAATAAAGAATGCAAACAAGTCAACTTGATCATATTAGATGATTTGTGTCATTCTACTAGGTATATTAGAAATTCCGTAAAGTTGGTTGAAAACTGCTGAGCATTTCCATGTTCACCTTTCCCATCATAGTCCGTGTCGTTCTGTATTCAATTTTCTTCAGAACATGCCAGCTAATTGAAGAGGATAAATCACTACGTGACATGCTGACGTGTTTGTTGATCATGGTAGACCGCATAGTCCCCGTGATTAGTTTCTGTAAAATCAAAAAATTATGTGGTGTTCCACCGGTAATTGTGGAAGTCACTTATGGCACCGTTGATTTCATTGTGAGGTCAGGTTACTGCGCATTTTTCTTTCTAGCCAATTTCATTGCAAACGTTGGAGTGAAAAGTTTGGCGACGGATACTCCAACGAATTTTAAGCGTTCTTGGCTGACAAGCACAACAATCGTACTGGTGGTTGAAAGTATTTGCAGGTTGATAACCGACATTTTGTTGATATACGGAGCTAAGACAAAAAATGCACTTCACCTTAGGGCATGGGCTAAACTCCAAACAATATTTTTGATTTTTGTCGGGTACGATTTAATTAGTATCATCGCTGTATCGTTGATATTCAATGATGGTGCAGAAACAGTCGTGTCGCTCTTGATGATTACATTCAAGGTAAGTCTGTACGTAGTTATGTCTGCTCTGGTGAATACTCATTGGAAGAGATTGGCTGGGATTGAAGATGACGAACATTTCGATGATGCAGTAGAATACAGTGAACAGCTAATACTACAATCAGAAACGCCATCAGTACAACAGCCGCCGTCTTCAATCCAGAATCGACCAGTAGAAAGTTCTCCATCGACGGAAAAAGATTCGACAGTTGTCGTTCCTCAGCTAAGGCTGCAGAATAAACTTTTCCCTCGTAGGATGTCCGATGGAGCCAGCAGGAGTAACTCGCCTGACGGTGTTGGAAGCTCATCCACTGGGACTCGATCTAGTAGTCAGAAAGTGTCTTTTTCAATAGGGGAGAAACGTCAGAGCATTGAGGAGCCGCGGAGCTCACTAGAAAAGGTAAACCAGCCACCTGCAAGGAAGCCCTCCATCGATGAATCCCAGAGAAGGAGCTCTACGCCTAGGATCAGTTTTGACATTGATGAGGAGAGAGAGCCAGATTCAGAGATACAACTAGATAATATCCCACGTACTTCTACGACCCCACGTAGTTCCACAACTCCTCGTACTTCTGCAACTCCAAGTACATCCGCAACCCCAAGTACTTCTGTAATCCCAAATGCTTCTCCCAACCCGAGTATTCCTTCAACCCCACGTACTAGTTTAACCCCGAAAAGGAAGCCTTGGGGATGGGGCAATAGATGGGATAAGGTCTGAGAATAATGATTCCTTCCTTGAGAATATTGATGTCCTTAGTATAGTACAAGAGGAAAATATCCAGCCACGCCATTTGCGGAACATCGTGGAGAAAACACGGCAGTTCGTAGCTCCGGAACAATAAGCTGTGTGTTCTCGACGAGAGAATATTGCGTAAAATCTCTCACGCGCAGAAACACCTTGATGCAGAGAGACGGCATGTGGCTTCAAAGATCAATTCAAGCCACGAAACCAGCGTGGAATCGAAATAGCCATTGGGTCGTTTTCGTCAGTTGTATCAACTTGATGATACCATGGTACCTACCTTTACCGGCAAGGTGGGGAAGCTCCGTTTTCCAATCGTATAGCCCCCAAAAAAATCATTGACAAATTGAATTCGGTCGTACTATTCCATTATTCTCCAGAAGCCTCGTTCCTTCGTTTTCAATTCCAATTCAATCATTTCGAAACCACCATCTGGCGTTTTCTTCTTATCAAAGCTACCTGAAAAAAAGTTCTGTGAGAAAAGTTGAAATTTGGAAAGTATTTCACTTATTACATTAACAGTGTTTTTCTTGTGATTGAATCACTGTTTATATTGGTAACACATACCTACCTGAATAAAATCAACGAGATTTTGGACGAACATAATAATATGTAGTTGAGTATTCAAAAACTGAAAAAATTGAGAGACAAATAGTAGGTGCTCCAATTATTGATACCCATTCATAGCTGCTATCATCCATTGAATAAACTCCGGTCGATAGAAGTTTTGATGAATTGTGAAAAAATTAGAAAAGTAGACAAGTGAAAAAAAAACGACAATAAGTACATTCCTTGAACAATAAGGTAATAAGCAAAAGTACCTACTGAGATAAATCTAAAGGGTACACAAATTGTTCGCGTACCTTACTGGAGAATCCGTCGTAACTATCGTAAGTATCGTATCCGTCGTGAATGGAAAATACCAAATGGTGATAATTCTATCCACAATCGAAACATACTAGTACAAAAGATAGGTACAGGAAACATTGCGCCTTCACTGAAATGTTAATACTTAGTTTATCGGTTCATATCCTCAGGTACCCCTGGAGATGGATAGCAGCTACGTGGGTCCAACAACACCCATGACAACTTGGGCTGGAGGAGAATAAACAATTATTATGGTACCTACGAAAGAATTGCATTAAGAGCCTAATAGGGGCGAACGTTCGGAAGTCTGTAGGCGCTCGCTTACTCGCAGCCAGTTCGTCGAAGTTCCTGCTATCACATCTGTACTAGAATATAGAGGAACAGAGACCAGTTGTGACAATGTTTTACTTCTTGTTAGTGATCGACCGTACATTGCCCAGCATACCTCTCTGCACAATCAGAAGCTTTTGCTGTATCCCTCCAAGGCAGGCAGAGATCGCTTTTGGATTTATGGACTTGACCCTAAGGACAGCTCATGGGATCATGTTTGTAATCGCCAATTTCAGTCCTAGAGCCGTCATGATATCGTATTCGGAAGAGATCATATACGAAAGGGTTTCAGATATGCCCGAAAATTTCGGTGCGGTTTTTCTCATCCAATACAAAACGACAATCTGGGCGCTCGAATATGTACTGAGAGTGTTGGCTGCCGTGACTTTGATTTATGGAGCAGTGCACCGAAGTTTGTTGCATCTACGACTATGGGTCAAACTTACATTGTTCCTCTTTGTGTTTATACTGACTGATATAGGTTTTATTGTTGCATCGTCTTTGATAGTACATGACCCTCTCTATTTGTTTGTACCAATTCTTGAGATGGTTGTAGTGAAACCGCTTTACCTAATCTTTGCCGCAATAGTACGTACTCACTCAAAAGGTTTGAGAATGTACGCCACATATTCGTTTTCTTCCGCTGGAAAACAATCGCCGATATTGATTCCTGATGACGAAAGTTACGCTGAAATGGAACGTAAATTGTCAGCCAGAGTTACGTTCGTGCGGGAGCGCACTGAAACTCGTCCTTCCACCAAAAAACAGAGTGAAGGAGCCGTTCGAGGAGTATTGAAGAAGGTATCGGATGCCAGGGCCTCAGTTCCAGTTGTCACCGCACCAGGAAATGCCAGTCAAACGCGAGAAGCCACGTCACCAGGAAAAACCAGAAAATCGCGAGATGTCGCGACACCGAGGAAAACCAGCCCACCGCGAGATCACACGTCACCAGGAAATGCCAGCCAAGCGATGGCCTCACACACATCGAAACTTAGCGATGGTAAGGAACTCAGTCATAGTTTGAACAAACTACATCAATTGGGAGGATTTTAACAGTTTAAATACCGAAAACTTCAATGTAATCCAAAAATCCAGAACTACAAACTTTTCTTAATAACCTCAGTCGTTCCAGTTCGGCAGCGTTCCCGTGAAGAACTCAGCCTGATTTTTCTTTTGCGCGCCAATTTTGACGCTAGCGGTAAATCACCCTTTCCCGGGGGTAGGTAGGAATGACTATTATGAACTACACGACGTGATTTTCACATTTCTTGGTTTTTGTGAGAAGAAATTTCGGTATTGAAACAAAAAACAAACAAGTACATAGGTACCGACCACAAGGGAGTCGAGACAGCGTTGGTCCTCGGTATAACTACGAGTACATCACTGATCTGTACATAAGATAGGCCATCGAATTTAAGAGAAAATATCGATTAGTGGGATGTATGTTAAATCATTGATCTTCAAACAAAAACATCAGAATACGAAGGAAAAAAACCCACAGCCCCCTGGACCACCGGATGCTTCTACTTAGAGCCTATGGCTATAGTTCATGAAACATGGAAGATGCTTCAGCCGCTCTTTTTGTGAAAGTTAGGTGGTGACAGTCATGTGGTTATAATTTATTATTAACTGCTACGAAATCTTTACACAATTATTTCTTAAAGAGTAAAGTAAAGAGTATTATCTTTCTTTGCGAGTATTCCAATGTTTGATGAAAGAACTTTCTGGATAAACCACTGGAATAATTGCATGAAGTTAGTTGTAGCACCAAATGCAGTAAGTTTGGAAGGGAATGCATTATAGGTCTGTAATTTCTAGCATTTTTGTCGCAATTTTTTAAACCAATTTTTATCAATATTTTTATCCATTTTTTGAAATATTAAAATTCTCAATATTTTATCGGCCACTCTTATAGAAAATTTCACGCAGATTCTGAATATACATTACCTGTACCATATATGTCCCTATGTTTAAAATTGTAATTTAAACCAAAAACCTCAAAAAAACATGTTTCTTTTAGCGACAGTTAGGTGGTGACAGGTTCGTGGTGACAGTTGGGTGGTGACAGTTAGGCGGTGACAGTTAGGTGGTGACAGTCGGATGGTGACAGTTTGGTGGTGTCAGTTAGGTGGTGACAGCAGGGTGGTGACAGTTAGGTGGTACTGTAGGATGGTGACAGCAGGGTGGTGGCAGTTAGGTGGTCACAGTTGGGTCGCGACAGTGTGACACAATTTCGTAACGTTTTCGGGAGGTTAGCTCAAGGCTAAAGCATGTTCCACGCTAAAATAATAAAGCCCGTTCCGTGTTTAGTCGGTTCACTCTTCCCATCACATCAAGCGAGGACCCTTTTCTCATACCTACCTATATAATTAAGTAGGTAGGTAACTTAGGTAGGTATAATAAATTTATTATATCCATCACGAGGATTGGAAGGGATTTCTGGAAAAAATCACAAGAATATAGGTAATGTAAGTAATTGTATTTATAGTTTTAAAAGGACCTAAATGTTAATAAAAAGAAACCGGAGTTAATGAAAAACGTTGTCTATTTCCACGAAAATGATTAGTAACAAAGTTAAATCGATGCCGACGGTTAGGCAATGAGTTCTTTTTTTTTTACTGATGATGGCCGTCGAAATCGATTTAACTTTTTAACTCATTATTGTCGAGGGAATAGACAACGTTTTTCATTAACTCCGGTTTCTTTTTATTGAAATGGGTTTCCAAAACTTCATCGCGAGTGATTTAGTTCGTGACCTGAATGTTTGTGGTCGAACATTCTTTCCTACTTGTTCGTACAAGATTTAAGAAAAATATTATAGGGAAAGTGTCACCTAAAATGTTTTTGTTTGTTTGTTGGAAAACAGCACAAGTTCTGGTGGACCATCATGATCGACCATTTTCTCAGATACGGAGTAAATTTGGTTCTGTAAAAGACAGTGGAAAGAGTGATGGTGAAATACATCCTAGTACGGAAGACACTACTGCACTGAGAAAATCAGGCATGAATTCGTATTATTTTATCAGCTTAGTCCCGAACGCACTTGCGATTTTCTGTTGCGCGATCATTCAGTAGCAAGAATGAAACACAGTTTTCAATGAAAACTCACGTGCATGCTGCGACTGAAATTGCCGTGACTAAAAACATAACGCAACATGCTCTATTTTAGGAGTGAAGTGACTGTAGTCTCTATAGAAACGGGACCGACAGAAATTAAAACAAGATGTTTGGTTTCGCTAAATGTCAGCGCGGTTGTTTCTAGTTACGCATGGGTGTGATTGGAGTAATTTTGATTCCGGGGCTTCGTTTCTGTAATTATGTATGAAACGTACCTTTGTAGGATGACTCAGCAAGAGAATCACTTCTCTTGGCAATCCTTGTGAGGGTGAACCGACCAAAATGAGGAAACCCCTTCAAGAATTTCTTTGAAATACATAACATCATCTGTATACCTATCATCTTTACAGATAAAAGTAACATCCGATAACCATCATCGCCTTGAAAATATTCGGCAGTTAGCTTTGTTTAGCACCTAGAAAATGTTCATTTTTCTTGTATTCACGGGTGAGGAAAGTAGTGTGAAACCTAGCACTAGATGTAGGCTCATATTGTATTGTATTGACAGAGCTTCATCACAGCTTGCCGTAATTCTTACATTACTCAGTCCATTGTAGTACCTACTCACAGAAAAGAATCACAACTCCAGGTTCGCACGACTCCAATCGCAAGGGCGTGGATCAGTTTTAGTCTGGTCAGTCAATCGGTGTTCAAAACTACCGTTTTTGTAACAATATAATTGCGGAAGTTTTCCCTCAGTGGTTTCATAAATGTATTTTGGGATGCTGAATCCGAATTTCAAGTTTGCTACCTTAAAGGAGGTTGGCTCCACAACAAAACAACAAGGTAACCCCCAAATTTTCACTATTTCAGTTTTTCACTTGAATCTCGGAACTATTGTTTTTCGAGTACGGCCACTGCATACAAATTTAAAGTAGACACAATTTCCCACAAAACGCCCAAGTCAACCTCGATTTTCTCTAGAGCCTGCTGAAAAACAGCGATTTTTATTTATATAAAAAATATGCATGATATCACCAAAAAATCTTATATCACGCCAAAGTAGGTAGGTCAATTGAATTTCCTACAATTATACGGTTTGCAACATTGAATTTTCCCATGAAGGGGAGATGAGGGAGTAAAGCGAGAATGACAAAAAATGCCTTCGGAGCCCAACAGCCTGAAGGAGGCTGTTTCAAATGAATTAATGGGAATGAATGTTTGATGAACCTTATCAAAGTACCTATCATGAAATGAGTGAAAGTGGAGCCCAAATTACCCAATTATCACTTCGAGTAGGTTCAGCATATGGAAAAGAAAGAAGGGATTTAGGTTGGAATCTGGTTACAAAAATCTTAAGACCTCGCACTCTGCGCGAGAGACGTGGAAAGTCGACGGACAAATCGAAACTTTTGGAACATATTTATACTTTTCACACGTCATATTTATGTACAGTAGAACCTAGAATAAATTCGTAACGCCTTATTAACCTCGATTATCGTAACATTTCGTAACACATTTTCGGGACATTTTTATACTTTTTACACCTCATAAATAAATTTAAAAATTCGTAACGCAACTTTTGTGACCTAACCTCGCTTATCGTAATCAGCGGACTACAAAAGACAGACAAGTTGTATGGTGGAGAAGAGATCTGATGTCATGTGCGCATGTCAAAATATATGCATGGATGCTATGGAGTTGCCATCTTCAAAAAACGCGTCGTCTTTGAGATCCGATTGAGAAACTGGAAACTTGCGACAATTTTGAGGATTTTTTAGGTTTCTGTTGTGAAGCCAACCTTTTACAGAGCAAAAAATTTGAAATTCAGAGTCAGCACTTCAAAAAAACAAAACAAATAGAACCACAGAGAAAAACTGCCGAAATTTTATTACGGGAAAACCACTATTTGACTGGACGATTTCGTTTGCCAATTTTGACTTTGTAATCGTCGCGACAGAAAATCGCAGGGTCGTTTGGGGCCTTAGGACTAAATTCGCTACTCCAAAAGACTATGGAAAGAGTGATACAGGTATAAAAAGTGCAAGTCCAGAAGAAGCTACTGCACCTGGAAAATCAGTTTCTCAAGAGCAGAAGTTAAATGAACAGGCAGAACAGGAAAGGGCAGAATCGCCAGACAAGCGAAGTATTTATCGTGGGAAATTTTCATGGATGAGTGATTTTCGTAGATCTGAGTCTAGGAATCTGAGTTCAACGAATAATGTGGATCCCTTAAGTCAAACAAGTTCCAAGATTGAGGTGTCTTCGAAAGGCCATTCTAGAGCTTCACAGGAGCCTTCTGCGCCGTCATCGAGTAAGCTGCCCGGTATTTTCCGAGGAAGTGGCAAAAGTCCAGCGCAAGATGCAAGCAATGAAGGCCCGAGTTCATCAGGTGTAGCCAAAAGTCAACCGCCACAGAGCGGCTCCAACCAAGAAAGTGTATCGCAGAGCAGGAATACAAAAAAAAGTAACACCACGTCCTCGGCCGATTCGACAGACAGTCTTCACCCGGGTAAACAACTAAATTCGCCGTCACCCAAACCGAAAGGCCCAAACAGGTGACCTGGTTGATTATATTGTTGGTTTAAAGTATTTTAACAACGTTTCAACCTATTCGCAGCGGTCTTACACTACCACCCTTCTTCCACATCACCGAAATATTTCCTCGACTGCCCTCTATATGACACCCAGTCCGTCATGATTAGCAACCAATGCTTCCAGAATACAACGATGAACATCTCTAGATAAATATGGTGAAAATTTAGAACAATTATTGTCGATTCGATCAGTTTCGTTGAAAGGGGAGGTACCTACTCACAAATTTTTTGCCCTATAACAAAGAATTTTAACAAATCCGGCTAGGTAAGTAAATAATAATTCCTCTTTAGGTGAGAACAGTGATTAAATTATTTTCGGGTAATACTAAGTTGTTATCAAGGTAACGTTAACCTACCAATCGATAGGGATGCCTATGAACTGCTATGATGCGGCCTAGAAGTAGAGTTTAAGGTCTTCTCTCGAAAGGAATTTACCCAAAGAGTATTAACCACAACAAACTGTGAGCATTACGTGGGTACATCTCAAAAATACAGTTTGGAAAATGCCAGTTGATGTTATGGTCTTATTATACTATGCTTGTAATTTGGTTCAACGCCAACGAAATCAGCAGAGTAATCAGAGAAAAAGTAAATTTATGGAACAGTCAAGAGTCAAACTTCTTGGAACACAAATTATTAATTAGCCTCACAAACCGTCTGTATGTACACAATCATCTTCTCCGACTAAACTTTGAACCGATGTCTGAGGTTTTTTGCAAAATAATGGATAAGTCCCTGTCTACGTTATAGGCTGTTCGTAGTTGTCTTCTTTCATAGTGGAATCGGTCTTCCCTAGAGATGGGATTAAAACACATTCGCTACTGGGAAAAGATCGGACATGACATGGAATCCGTCGTTACTTTTTACAGCCAACGGTAAGAAAAATGTTTCTGTAGGTAGGAAGTTAACTGACATATTCAGATGTCATTAATCGGGATACACCGTTTAAACATAGTATTGCCATTGTGATTGTAAAGTAAAGTGGTTGAGGTTGAGGTTGACGGTGTATCAAATGTTAAGTTGTTGAAGTTAATTTTTAACGAATAACGTAGGTACGGTCAAGCTTTGGGTGAACCGATTTTGACGCGGTTGTTTGGGTATTTGCATTTTACATTTTCGCCCTAGATTTAGAATTAAGCACCCTTGAAAACCCCATAGAGCCAATTTTCAGGTCGAAATTCCGCCAAGTTTGCCCACCACCAGACTCGGGAGCGGAATATCAACTATTTTATGGGGATGGTTGGTTTTATGGGTGGTGGTTGGTTTCTACTAGAAACCATTCCATTAGCGATCCAACCTCTGGGTTGTTTTCGTCCGGTTACTTCCCAGTCGCCTGCTTATCAAAGTAGGTAGTTAACGACAACTAAAGTGGACAGGCGGCCGATAAAAACGAGTGACACTGAACAGTTTGCTTTCTTGTACATGGGCGAGCACTTTATCTGGACACCCTTCAAATACGCAATACTAAAAAAGGAGAGAGAAGGAGAGAGAGAGTCGCCTGCTAATCAAAGTAGGTAGTTAACGACAACTAAAATAGACAGGCGGCCGATAAAAACGAGTGACTGTTTTTGACATGGATATGAGTCTAATGTCTGTCTATATGCGTGGGGGTCCATCTGTGAAAATGTAATACAAATTCCCTAGCAACGATTGGTTGAACGTGAAAATCATCAGAAATTTAAGCTTCTGGATCAGCGAGATCGTGAATGATATTAAAGAACGCTTGCATACGAGTCTGCAACACATTGGGACATTTTATGTCAATATTAATAATGTCCAATCTTCATCAATTCATTCAGAGTGTGCAGAGACCTCTTGTGATAATCTATTATAATAGGGATCAAGTAGGTTTTTGTTTTTCAAAAAATATTAAGTACCTTTAGATAATCACAGTATTTATTCATGCAGCACTTTTCGGGACTACTTCATCCCATCATCAGGTATCAAAACTTACAATAAAACCAAAGTGCTTCGTGAATAAATACTGTGATTATCTAAAGGTACTTAATATTTTTTGAAAAACAAAAACTTACTTGATCCCTATGTCCAATCCCTTCAGTAACAAATTTAGGAGTAACAAGCGGCAGTGTTCACTATATCTATTTATAACTAACGTCTTCTTGTATGGTGCAGAGGTTTGGTCTCTGAACTACCTGAGGGAACTTGAAACAACCCAGATACAGTTTGTCAAAATGGTTTATTCCCAGGCAAGAAGCACTCCTGGCTTTGTGGTCCGGATGGAGTTCCAACTTAGGAGCGTGGGAGGTAGGGCGCTCCGGCTGGCGCTTGGTTGGCTGGTTAAGCTTCTTAAGGCGACGGAGGGAAGGTTCACCCATAGATGCTATAAGAAGCTGGTTGAACTAGATGGGAGACAAGGAAATCAACGAAGATATAATTGGGTCACCCAGATTAGGTCCACGATGCGGGACTTAGGATTCGAAATGTGGGCCTCTCAAGACTATAAATCCCTCGCTGACAGTGTTGATGGTGTGGTCCAGGCATACGAGGACAGAAGTAGGATGGAGGATAGGATGGCGTATGACGCTAGTAACTTTAGCGACTTATTTAGGCAGCTTAGAGTTGGTTTCGACACAGGCTACCTTAACGGAGCAGCCCCATTTGTCGGTATCATGCTGGCAGTGGAAGTACGGACCGCATCCAGATTCTGCTTAAAGCTTAGGTCAAATAAGGTGACTTATACCACCGATCCCACTTTGAACTGCACCGTTTGCAACATGAGTGCCCCTGAAACCATGATACACATACATAGTTTATGAGTTATGAGTGCCCCATATATGAATTCGCTAGGGGGAAACTATGTGATTATTTTGACCCTCGGAAAGACTAATCAGCATGTTTGCTGATCCGCGGCCTGACTCCATACAGAATGCCAACAATTTATTCAACGAAGCTCTAAAAATGAGAGCATTGGTACACGATGTAGGGAACTAGCATACATGTAAATATAAATAAAATACAAAAGTTGGGGTCTTAAGAACCAATAACTCAAGTTATTCAGAATTTGTCAAAATTCATTTCTTCATTAACAGTTCGCCGAGTTCACATATTAGTAAACAAACTAACGGAATGTTAACGTGCTCTACAAAGAAGGGGGTCAATGTGCATACAAATGAACATAATGGTATTTAGAGATACATTGAGAGCTTTCCAACGAGTGGTGTACGATTTTTGTGCGATGAAAATTGCTGAAGTTACTTTTCCCTAGCTACATATTGGTTGTAAGTGAAAATCATCACAATTATTATTTTGTAACAAATTTGGTAACGCTTTTTCCTAACGGTTTTCGAGTTATGTGCCAGAGCAAAGACATAAAATGTCAAAAGAATGCAACGTTTCTATTTCAGTCGATTTTCACGCACGAGTACAACCAACCCGTTAATAGGGAAATGTAACTTCCACAATTTTCCTCGCACAGAAATCGTTCGCCACTCGTTGGAAAGCTCTCAATTTATGTAAAAAATGTACACATCTCAAGCTACCAATTTCCTCCTGCTTATGCACCTGGCTACATTCCTAAACTAATATGATGGAACTATAAACAAAATTTTCGATTGGCAGAAACATGAATGCATAGATTTCTATAATATAAACAATTTCCAACACGGCCGAATGACGCTGTTAAAACTAGGA
>JAEMON010000002.1:34695322-34724662 GCA_030264115.1 Lygus lineolaris
AGATTTCTCAGTTCAAAATGGACGGATTTTACTCAATTTTGGGGGCTAGTTGAGGGCTGATTTCTACGTTACAAAAGTGAGGAAGCTATACTGCCCACCCAACTTGGCAGACGTTTTTCTTTCGTGCTCGATTCCAAAGGTTCATTATTGAAAATAATAAACCAAAAGCGTAGAAATGTGCAATTCTACACATTGCATTTCAGTCTTCCTCTTCATAACACAAGCGTTCTTCAGGAACAAAAATTCGTGAGCAGAGTGAGGAGTGAAAGTCATTAAGAATAGGCACGTGGTTGGAAACTCGGCCAAGGCTGGCGTTTGACAATAATTTAGGTATATTGTCTTCAAAGTATATTCTTTGAGTTTCTTTCTCTCGTAATTCTGCGTTTCTATCTACGGAGGAAGGTATCTGGTGAGAAAATTTGATTGAGAAAATTTAAGTACCCTGTTAACCTTTTCAACAATCACTATTTCTCTAGTGATCTACCAGTAATGACTGAAGTACTAAATTTCCTATGCTTTCTTCTAAAGGAACCTTTCTCTTTTCTTTCAATACTAAGTGGAAATAGGCAATAGAAAGACGTAATGCACCTACCTAATGAAGGGCTGTGAGGTGCGGATATTCGCCCAGAGCGTTCACTCACCTTTGTGGTCCGTAAATTTTTACAGGCTGCGACGAGACTGCAGAAATTTCTTAGAGCTCTGAGGTAACTTCGGGAAATGGATGAGGAGCAGTAAACCGGATCATAAAGCGAGAAAATGCCCCAGCGATTTTAGCTTTGCGTAAGAACAGACTAGATTGTCGAGTTACTTACTACAATCGTGACTCCACCCGCTCCGGGTCTGCTGACCTTCTACAACCACCCGATACACTTGATTGATAGGAAATGCATTTGGTGATGACTACCTATGGCCCAGATTTAGGGGTAATTACTCACCTACCTAAACAAAAAATACAATTGCATAAAATTAGCTGATGTGCTAAAAGAGATTTGGCGCGTCGGCAGCACCTTCCCATGTGCTTATTCACAGCAAGCCACAACTAACAACACAACAAAGATTTGCGCGAGGTGTCCCAAAGGGTGCCTGGAGAAGGGCTGCACGAAAGCTCCGACATGCAAGGGGAGGAGGAGAGCCGGTCGTCTGCAGAATGCCAGAAAAGGCATAAAATGAATATACCTAATTATGTTCCCTTTGCATAATATGAGAGGGTCTCTCAGAGGACAAGACCAAGCACTCATCTCTCTGCCAAACGTGCCCAACTCACCAAAAATATGACATCGACCTGACATCGATGACGTCAGTAACAGATGGAACCTTGAAAAAAACGTAGACTACAGGCGCAGTTGCCGGAACGGGCAAACATATATGATATGAAACACAAGTCCGAAAATCGAACAAACGGTACAGTCGAATGATGGGGAAAGAGACTTCACCACCCAATGGTAGACTAAAATAGGGATCAACGAGGGAACGTTCTACTGATGAGTATTAGGTACACTCAATAGCGTCACTTTGAAAACCAAAGTGATCTGAATTACTAAGACCTATCCTTGTGGAACCTAGAAAAACTGATAGCTTTTGGATTTGGTGAAATATTATGATCGACCGTATTGTGTTATTTTACACTACCATACATCACCTTGTACTCCATATTCATCCACTTTCATTATTTTCGCGAGTTTCCTATATCTGTGAGGTTAACTTCCCTTAGTATCTGCACCCCCCCCCCCCCCCCCCCCCCCCCCTTCCGGTGGTGTTGTTTGATACTTGGCTTGTTTCGATTCTTCATTTCCAAGACCGAGATCATCTTCACGGAGTATTTCGATAAAAATATTGCGACAACATAAATTATCTTGAGGCTAGTCTGTTGTTTTACCATATTGGCGATTAGTCAGTGATTCGTGACGGGACCACATGTCAACCGGACCAGCTTCACGGCCCGCTCTCTCCCTTGAGTTGACCTCCCGCCCATTTCTACCGCCTTCCTCAGTCACCGCAAATAACCGGGACTTTCCTCCTTGTCTCGACACCTTGAAAATAAATTAAACTGCCAGAGAAGACGCTCTTAAGAGACTCTTATAGCAAAATGCCGCTTGTGTGTCTTTTAAGTCCATCAACCATCTGTTTAATGGGCCTATCTAAATAATCTCGTCCACCAGATTGCGAGACATGTTATTAACTACACGGCCATCTATATCATCTTATTAAATCCACTCCTTCGAACGAAATTCAGAAATATACCGAAACTTATATGACTTCATGAGTCGTAGAAATTCAGTTCTACATCTTCTTTTTCGCTTCTTTATTGGAATTCGCGAAATTTATAATACGTATTCGCGTAATTTCTCGCTGATGCCTCCCAATGAAACTCTCAGTTTATAGTCTGGTGTCTGACCTACTTCCATAGTAGGTACCTACCTACGTATCACCAGTAGAAAGAATGCTTTCGCATCTAATTTCTTAACACATTAAGTTAACATATATGTAGGTACCTGCCTTTGCACACCCCGATGCTGAATGGTTCCAGGGATCAGAAAATGTTCTTTCATCCATTGGACAATCGGCCAAAGACAATGCCGTTATCCACAAACTTCTCCCGCTTTAAATTGGAATCCATATTCCAGACAAAATTCAAAACTTCAACTCTTTTGGGGTTGAGTGCGTGTCCAAACTTCTGATGGTAGTTCGGGATGTGAATCGCAGTATGAATTTCGTAGCGATCGTATTAGTCGTAGCAGCTGCGCATGCACAAACCTGAAATTGTTTTCAAAGCATTATGATATATTTTAAGCATTTCTATATGGTGGCAAGCATTGCAGGTGGGTTGCTAAAGCGGTGACACGACTTAAAACTACCCTTGAAATCTTTATGCAGCTACATGTGATTATTGTTTTGTTAATAGGTAGATTCATCAAGGTCTTCCTGTTATTCTGGGCCAATGCCGGAATGTTTAGAAATTCTTCAGTAGGTACGAATGCCATAGACTTAGGTCTCATCCAGGTAAACGTCTTTAAGGACGTAAATATACAGAATCCCACATTTTCTCGGAAACTACGTATAGAATGAACTAATTCTTATACCGGGAATATTGGTAGGTACTTCCTTTCATGTAGGTCTGTCTGATATGAGGTAAAGGATGATGAAAAATGCATATTTTGTATCAAGTTCTCATGACTGCGATGTAATGAACAGTAAATCGTCCCACGCGCGTTTTGATGGGTCTGCAGGCCGATTATCAAGTAGGTATATTCAGGTGGGAGGCGTTTAAGACCGTTTTTGACCAGCCTGTTTGAAATCTGTCTTCACTTCCTCATCGAAAATCCTGTTACTAATAAAAATGATCAATTCGTGTTCTACCATCATGCCGTTGTCTTATTCACACCTTACCATTTCTTGAGCCTATTGGACATTCGTTACAATAGCCAAAGACCTATAGTATGAGTAGGAGGTTTTTTCACAGTTTTGGATTCAGAATCATGGTCTGAAACGGATTTGTATGCGACGTTCTTTCCTCTCCCTGCTTTGTGCTGTTCTATCTCTTGGTTCTATTGAGGGTCGTCCGAAGAACTATCCAGGAGGAAACTCAGAACCAGAAGAGAAAAGGTTCAGACCAATGCGTGGGTAGGTCTTACTATATTGGTCTTACTTACTGGTAGGTACCTTGGTGTCTCAATCTGTTAACTTGCCATCTTACTCTTCTCTGCCCCCCCTCTGCCCTAAATCAAGTGATGATTCCGAATCCATCCAGATGAAAAAAATTCCACCAAACCTGATACTCAGCTCGCTCTGATCGAGCAACAGTATTTCGATCGAGTCCAGTGCAGCTTTTTACTGACCTTTTGGGCGCTGACGCAATCGTCTACAGGATGAAGTCCCCAAATGTCGCTTTGTAACTCATGAACGACCCACTTGGTCCATTTAACGAGATTTTCGAGGATGGCCAGGTTCTGCATCCCATGACCGAAATTGTTAGTGTCTGCTGTGAAATCAACCAGTTTTCGACGATATCGAGTTTTTTTGCAGCTTTGCCCGTTGCTCATCTTCGTTACGTTCGGCACTTGCATAATGATTGTCCATTCGAAGCACCGTTCACATGGAGGAACGTGTTTGAGTTTCTCGCAAACAATAATACGCTGTGTGAAAAAAAAAAATACCGACTAATCGCTCGAAAATATTGAACCTTCATTTTTGTATCCTTGAATACCTTCGAAAATTCCTTGCTTCTGCCAGTGTGGAATTCAAAGATTCTCTCGTGGGACGCTGGGAAGTGGCGTTTGGCATTTGGGTCAGCGAGCTCCTCTGAAGCAGGTAGGATCTGCGAGGGGTGAGCAGCGAGTTTTTGTTTTTAATCAACATGGAGAAGGGATAGGGATATCTCCTGGGTGATAAAATCGCCATGTTTCATACTGGATAGGACGTGCAGCTTATTCCTTTCGCCCCGCAGGCATTTCGGGTCAGAGGAAACTAGTTCTCGGTGCGTGGACTACGTGTTATATTCACGTTATATGGGTGTATGGGTGTGTATGTGACAAAGTCTTGTGTGCCCTCCCCAGGACATTCTCACGCGACTTGCGTGCTTTTTTTTGTTTGATTCAGAAAACTACCTCGTTGAGCACTGGGTACGTCGCCTGATTTTCAAAATTTGCATTTGTAGGACGGCTTTGTTGAAAAAATGCGTTTACTGACATAATATTGAGTACGTGCTCCCCAGGGCCTATAATTCTCAACCGATTTACTTGCTTTTTGTTTTGTTAAACTCAGACCTTTCCGACGCCACTATTGGGCGAAAGCAGTTATTTTCATCTCATTCCATAGAGTTGGTGGGTCGTATGGAAGGCATGTGATTAGCTGAAAATTCGATATCACAGTATGGATTTCTACTGACATTGGTTATTATCACCCAATATAAAAATTAAAGTAATAATATTAATACTAAAAATAAATAAATTAATAATCTATTAACTCTAAGGGACTAAATAAGAAAAAATAATATTTATAAATAAAAATGCATAAAAATAGTCATAATTCCTATATAAAGATGAACTGCCAAAACTGAAAAAAATCCAAATTCTTATGTACCTACCTACTTAGAATAATAATTAGGTAATGAAAAAGACAAAATATCACCTTTTGAAAATAACTAGATATAGAATATAAATATAATAAAGAATCTCTAAAATTCTATAATAGAATATAAATCTAAATAAAGAAAATAATTTTATTAAATTCATAACGAAAAAATTAATATAAGAAAGTATCACAATACAACAATGAAAAAATTATAAAAACAGCCAAAAATACATCAACTGTATAACCTCTATTATGGTAATAATATTACCATGAAATACCTATACTAATAAATATAATAAAATATCCGTTTAGAAAAGGAGTATCATTAACTATTCAAGCACTATTAACTTCAATAATTACTGGATTATTGATAAATATATCTATTTTTAATATAATATATTTTATCAACCAGAATATTGAGAGGGGCTTTATTACCATTCATTCATACAGCAAGAGCTTCATAGATAAATCGCAGTTTAGCTGAAACATATAAATTTCACACTTTTGAGTTGTTTTTTACTGATTTTTAAAAATAAGGGAAACTTAATTTTTAGATGACCCTCCATCCTTGCCCCAACCACAATGAAAGCCATGCGATTACGATTCAGGCAGACATTGGATCGAAGTCACTGCAAGTTATTTCACAATTCTTCATGTTTGCATATTCATGTTGTCAGATACACGTTATTCTCCAAGAAAATAAATTTTCTCACACATCCTCGCTGAAAAATGTACACAACACTCTTTCTCCGAACTTGAGATTCTCAAATCTCTCTTTAGAATCCCAAAAAATATCTTGTTTCCTTATAGCAGGTAACTTCCCCTTAAAAAAAATTCCGGTAACGTTATTAGAAAGCGAGCTCTGACCAACCGGTCCGCACTTTTATTGTTCAAAGATGAGGCCCGGCTTTGACGATCTGGTCCCATTGGATGGGTTATGGTTCAAAACCCAAAATTCACTGTTAAGTATCCTCTTTCTCGGTGAATGGAGAGCATGATCGTGAAGGCAGTCCCGTAAAATTGGCTCTGAAGGGTCAGTTCGAGCGGCAGTTGAAACGCGATGATCCAAAAGTGATTTCCATCCAAATGAACAGCTTTGATTGCGAGGAAAACGATTTTTTTTACTTCCATCGCGGGTTTCACGCCTGCAACGGGTTTTTAATGGCTATTCATTCGGGAATCGAGGACGCTTATCGCGTCTTTTTATGTCCAACAGAGCACTTTGGCACTTTTTGATGACAGAACAAGTTGAAATTTGCATGTAGTACGGATGATTCTAACGCTTAGACAGAGGATTTTTTCAACCTTCCGATTGTCACCTATTTTTTGAGAACCGACAGGTACTCAAAAAACTTGAGCTATCAAAATAATTTGAAGCTGAGTTTCATCACATTTCGCATTATAGTATTTCTACCTGATCCATTTCTGTGTAAGAAAAATATGGGTTAATCCTGTAGAATCTCTCAAAATCGGTTAGCGATTCGCAATCTTGTTCGGGTTCCTGTTTTTCGTTCAACTCTATGGGGAACGATTGGTAAGTCGTACAACAGTGCTACGGGTGGTCTCATTCGATTCTAAAACTCAGAATCCATATAAAATTTCTGGGAAACATACCATTCTAGACCCCCAATAGGGCTTACATGCCAAATTTCGTGTGCGTCACGTTTTGGGGAAATGCGCAGTACAGGGCCATCTCTACCTACTTCCATGCTGCGGACAGACGGATTTCGCAAATAAGATTTCCAGATTCTTTTTAGGTATGTACCTCCTAACCTTGAAATGTTAAACATCAAACGTTCTAAACCTCTAATGGGGTGGGTGGGGGAGGGCAAATAATTTATTATCGTTTTTCATTAGGTTCGTATTGAAACTAAATAAAAATCGATAGATGGGTACATACCTTGGGCAATCTAGGTATACCTACCTGGGAACCTCAAATAAAATTTGTTGGAGGGGTGATAGAATCGGTCGAAGATGTCAAATATTTCTGTTTCCTTACAATAATTATTTTCCCCTGAAAACCCCAGGGCTACGATTCAGGCTCCCCAAAAGCCCTGATTATCTCGGTTGTTTAGACTTGCTGATGTTCATAACGAAATGGCCGACAGCCGATGTGAATGTGACGGAGAGAAGCGCTGATTATCAGTTCCGAGCATCTCATATTCCTCTTTCAAAGCTCTTGAAAGGAAGGAAAAACGGACCTGATGTAGGTAGGACAGAGCTGGAGGCGGAATCACGATCTCCACTGGCTGAAGACGATCCTTTGAGGCCAACGGCTGCTCCTCAAATTGAGGTCTCAGCTAACAATATTGCCCTTATCCTAATATATCTGCATCGAACTTAGGAACCTGTTCCACAGCACAACACGATGCAAAGGTGTAACATTTCCACTGAGCTCGAGATATACGGGATGACCTTGATTTAGAATACAACCGTAACTAATTTATTCTAGAAAGGTCCTTCTAATGTAAAACCGCTGTTTGGTGAGAGGCTCGAAATTGGCTGAATTTGAATAACAACTTGAGTATTTATTGCCCAAGATAAAGTCCTGCATGATTCCGCGCGAGGTTGTTCTCGCTGTGTAAAATGCAATAAAATGACTCTATTTCACGAAAAATAATCATTCAAACTTATTATCCACTAGCTGGTTAACCCGTATGCACATGATAGGGATGATCACAGGATATCTGTCGATTGTTCATGTAATATGACAGAATATTAGTTGCCAAGGCCCCTTGACTCCATCCTCTTCTCTATAATACGCTTCTCCTCTGGCTCAAATTTGGGTAATTTAAAATAGTCTGCCATCCAAAATTATATTTTGAAAACAGACTTCCAAGTTCCAATGAACTGGAAAAGAAAATGGATTCACCTCCTGATAGCCCGAAACTATTCTCTATAATATATAAGTCTTAATATTAAATATTAAGACTCAATATTCTCAATCATATTCTCCAATTCTTCAATAATATTCTCAATCATTGGTGATAACTTGTCCCTGATCAACTCTGGGCAACTAAATTGGAGGGAATCAATCAACCAACTTCTTTCCAGTATAGATACTTCTGCTTTCAATCAGGCAATGAAAAACCTCTGTGTGACATATCTTCGACATATTTTGAGATATCAGCGTTTAAAAATGAAAATCTTTCGACAATAATTTTTCCACCTCACGTTTTTGGACAAAATTTTCGTTCTAGCGGCTCGGCATTTAGTTTCTACAGTGAAAATCTGCGAGAAGAAGTTGAAGAGGATTAATGTACCTTATCCATCAGAGGTAAAGCAATTTGTATGTTAACTAAAAACAACTCACGGCCTGTTTGTAAGAACATCCTACCTTCACAAAAACGTTGATATAATGTTGGAGGGGTTTCATCTTTTCCATTCAAATTTTTGGCATTTGCTGCCTTACCGTGGTTGAGGGTGACATTTTAGGTGATGGTTGCGTCTCCCGCAACTCCAGTTGCGATTCGCACATTCACAGCCTGGTTGGAAGAACATCCTCCCTTCACAGAAACATTTGACATAATTTCAATTGCAGCTGGAGTTGCAAGAAGCAGGTGATGGACGCGTCTCCCACAGCAACAATTGTGTCAAATGTTTCTGTGAAGGGAGGATGTTCTTCCAACCAGGCTGTGAATTGCAACTGTAATAAATTATTCAGCCGCAGCAATGGAAAAAATAATGGATTGTGTAGATGATAACCACGACAAATCTTCACAAACATCGTTTTTCCCAGCAATATTGTGCAACAAATGTAAAAGATACAGCGAGGTGCTACAAGTTATGATGTAATTTCCTAGACCAGTTCTCGAGCTGATTTTTCGAGGCCCCCCATTGTTGCGCTGCGAGTATAATCAATCATTTCGAGGATTTAAACCCTCCTCGGGTAAGTATTGTCTAGACAGGTCACCTGGTAGACCTGCTGGCTGGTAACTTACCTGTAGGTAAGCTGTTTTTAACGACCGAGTCGAATCTCAACTGCGAGTTAGATAGTCATTCCCCTCGTAAAGGGATCCACCCCGAATGCACCTTATGCGGTGGATTATCCAGTCACTGGATTTCTACATTTCTAATTTCAATTTAATATTTGGACGGTATCAAGCAGCAAGAAACTAGAACCTCCACAAAATGGGGGAAATCAGATACGAGTGCTATGGGATTTGTGAAGTCGGTATTTATTTTCACCAAAAAGGATTGGCTATTTCCCTCCAAACTTTGAATTTTAAATAACATTGAATTCGACATAGAATCTTCCTTCTCTCAGAATGGATCTATCTTTAGTTATCGCCCTAAATTGAAAAGATAACCGCGCTTTCCGTTCATCACGGAAGACACTTGTTGGTTCGCTTTCTGATTGGAATCCGGCTCCATCACAGAATAACGGAAACAACTTAGGCTTTATCGATTTCAACAGGAAAGAACCAAAAAATGCTGTTTGGTCCTGTTCTGTTGAATATAGGTACCGAAATATTGCTTCCTCACTGCCGAAGGTAGGAAACTATCCATTCGTAAAAGAAATAAAGAAGAAATCGTCAGCCAAAATCAATATTTCCACTTGCTTTTCGCGGTTCAGAGCTTTCTGAACCAATTTGGTTCCTGCGGTCTGCCCATCTGTCTCTTTGAGGTCAATTCTTTGTCCCGGTCAAAATTATAAGAAATTACGGTGCGATTTTGATGAAATTTTCAGGGATGCGTGCCGGTCAGCCCTTAAACGGTCCCCTTTTAATCTAATCACCCTCAGACAAGTAGTAGCGTGTGCGCATGCGCAAACGTGGAACAACGGTTTCTGAGTTCCTAATCGACCGATTTCGCTCAAATTTGGAGGTTAGTTGGGCTGACTCCAAGACGATTGCCTATGAATTTCTTCACGATTGGATCAGTAGTCGCTACTGTGCTTGTACAAACTTAAGTCACAAGCATACATCAGGATCCACTCGACCAATTTCGATGACATTTTCAGGGATTGTGTGTGTTAGCCCCGTAGCTGATGTCCACTATACATTACATTGCTGCCGGACCACTAGCAGCGTGTACCCATGCTCAAACTTGAATGTCCTGAAAAGACGGTTTCTGAGTTTATAATGAACCGATTTTGCTCAAATTTGGAGGGTAGTTGGAGGCTGGCTCCAAGACAATTGCCTATAAATTCCGTGACCTTTGGATCAGTAATAGCTGCTGCGCTTGTGGGAAGTTGACATTTGTTTGTTCTCTGTTGTAGGCATTACTTACTCCGGATCATCTATACTACCAATTGCGTTGTATTCTTCACTTAACTGATTCTATACGTGCATGCACACCCGACTCGGCAGACGGTTTTAGAGTGAACCCTCCGTGAATTTGATTTGGGACCACACGATATACTCACTGCATAGGTAGGCAGATGGAAGACAGTAACTTCATCTGTGAAACATCTGGCGCGAGGCTTCAAACTACTTTCCTCACCCATAGAAATCCGGAAAATGGCTCATTTTATGGGGTTTAACTCTGATTGCGACCATCAGGATATTTTAATGGGGAGGATGGGTGTTGGAAGTCGTTTTTACTCGGTAAAAGAGTAAATCTTATGTATTTCATGAAAATTCGTGGAGATGCTTTAGGGGAGGAGCTCATAAATGTGCTAGAAACAACTTTTTTAACTTATTTTGCTTATTTTCTCCCCAAAATCATACAGTGAATGCAATGAAACAATGGTTGGTCAGATATCGATCAGAACCATTCGAGGGAGTGTTCCAGAAATTCTGTTTTCTGCTGATCGCAATACTTTCCTTCCCCCTTTCAAGTGGGCTGAGGAACGTGAAAATTGCTAAAATAATTATGTTTTCCTTCAAACGTCTATCCCGCTGCAATTTTGATATACAGGGCAAAAAAAAAAAAAAAAAAATTCGTGCATGACATTTTTAAATTGGTTTTCGTAATGGAATTTATTGCAGTGCCTATAAGTAAATCCTAAAACTTTCTAAAAATTGATTAAACGGTTTGTAAATTTAATTAAAAACACTTGAGCCGGTTGTCGGATCCAATTTGGAAGATGGCTGTTCAACAGGTTCCGGTTTTTACGCGCATCTCCCAACATTTTTACAACCCCCGGACAATGTCCCGGGGAATCTGAGCGTCGTAAATTTGGGTAGCGAAATTCCCCGTTAGAAAACAGGGTCTCTCAATGGTTTCCTGGTTGTCCCGCAGGATGACCACTTCTTCTTGGCCAAGTCCCCCTCTGGAAGGCCCCCTCTTCTGGGCGAAGTCCCCCCTGGATGGTCCCCCCTTCGCTCCCTGGTTCCCGGCTCTCCCTGTGCCCCGTTCCGTTGCTCAGTTTCCGACTCGTCGTGGTTCCGTTGTCGTCCGAAATCCGAAGTTCTGCCGCCCCTTGAAGTGCCGGTTTCGTTGTTTCCACTGCGTCGTGTCCTCTTCCGTACTCCTGCCGCGACGCTCGTTTCAGACCTTCACCCGCAGGCGCTCGATTCTTCAATTAATAGGTAAATTATTTTTTACCTTACCAAATATTACCTTCACAATCAAATTTTTAGCAAATTTTGGGAAAAAATTAATTTATAATAAGTAAATTAATTCACAAATAAATATTCATTGAATTATTAATAATACAAAATTATGATAATTTTCTTAGTAACCACCTTCCTATTCAATATCAACACATTTATTCTCAGTGTTGTCAATTTGTTTTGTTCAAATTTCTTTCTTCAAAGTAAATTCATTTCAAGACCTTCTAAATAGAATCCTACCTGAAACCTGTATTCGATCTAAATGAAACTTACTTAAGTTTATAGCTTCTCCCGATCAAATTCAACAATTGTCGTTTTTGTGGGTTTAGAAAATATTGAATTTGAACGGGAAAATTCAATTTAATTGGGAAAGTGTTGAATTGAATTGAGAAAATGTTGAATTCAATAGGGAAATTTTACTTTAATTGTGAAAGTGTTGAATTTGATTGAGAAAAGCTATAGCTTGCAAATTACCTAAATCATAGATAAATGAAAAATAATAATTCAAAATTTATAGATAATTTATAGATAATTGATTGAATTATAATATTGATAAATTGATAACGTGTGCCGAGTTGGGTTGACAGCATAGCTTCCTCGCATTTGCTGCCATGGACGTCAGTTACTGACACAGAATCAGTTTGTGACATTTTCACCGAAATTGGTAAAATCCATATTGATATTATGGCTATGAGAACAGATTTCTAGCTATTACTGATCCAATTATGACTGATTTTGTAGGTAATCGTCTTGGAATCATTCCCCAACTACCCTCCGAATTTGAGCTACATCAGTTCATTAGAAAATAAGAAACTGTAGTTACAGGAAATTCACGAAGAGATTCATGAAGAACCGCCAACTATTGAAATTTAAAATTTGGATAGTTCATTGCCGAATGTTAGCGATTTTGAGGGCCATTCTTATAGGACTTTTCGAGCTGATTCCGAATGTACCATCGATCTGTAAACATCGAAAATTCCACTACAAATTCAAAATACATTTTTTTACCCTTGATCTCCAATATGTGACCCCTGAAAATTCAAAAACTCTGGAAACGAACACATCTTTTAAAAAAATATTTTGGATTATTTTTTCGTTATTTGCCATTACCCATCTATGCTGATTTATGCTCTTGGTTTCACCGTTAAAAGTAAAGAAGGAATTTGGATCTTGAAACAACCCTGTTTTCAAAAAACCAAACACCAGTGTTTCCACAATTTTGATTCTGGAATGAACTGTGACCTGCCCAATTTTCGGGCCGTTCCAAAATGTAGAATGGCTAACTTCAGTATTGCAACTAGTATTCTGCGTAGAAAATTTCATACTCGTAGTGAAATTCTTAGAGTCCAACGATACGGAAAAATTCAGAGAAGGAACTAAGTTTTGAGAGTGTGATAAAACAGGTATAATACAACGATTTCATGGTATTTTTTCAAGCTGAATCACTTGGAGATGTCCATTTTGGTTTCTTATATGCCGCGATAATCACTGCGCAAGCGTGATCGTAGAATTCTCCAAACATAAATTTCTTACTATCTATACCTAGTCAAAGCTATTCAAACTAGTGGAAAATTGAGCTCCGAGATCAGCTGAGTCGAAAATGGAGCTCACAGCTCAACTGAGTCTAAAATTGAATTTATAGATCAGCTGAGCCGAGAATTGAGCTTTTAGATCAGATGCGTCGAAAATTGAACTTATAGATCAACTGTGTCTAAAATTGAACTTATAGATCAGCTCATACACGATCATGAGAAAATATACATTTATGTATGAGAAAATCAAATTTTTTCTGCTCTCCTATAATTGTTATTTGGAATAAAACAACACTGTTAATACAAAGAAAAAAATAGTTTATCGTTCTGGCGTGGAGAAAATTCTGAATAAAATCTCACCTGTTTGAAAAACAGGCGGCATTCCGAGGGCCCTTCAGACCAGACACCCGGTTACACTAAAAGAACTACTGAAAGAGGATGTGTTGAGATCACACAAGGAGTAGTGAAAAAAGGATTTATTTAAATTATTGATTATTATTAATCAATAATTAATAAATTCAATCAATTATCTAAGTTATATATCTAAGTTATAATTATTGATTATATTCTCACTAATCTGGAGCTAAAACAGTGCTGTTTATGTAGATTTTCAGTTTTGTTTGGTTGACAGGCATGGACGGGTTTGGCCAATGACAGACGACACCCGTTTCAACGTAACTTTCCCGCTATATTACAATAATTACAATTCTGAAAATTTTTCTAAAATTGCAGATACATCATTTTTGCTCCACGACTTCAATATTGTTTCTTTTAAGCCACCTTCCAAAAAAAAAAAAAATTTGATGATAATTCCCCATTGAGCTTTTAGATGAGATGTGCCGAAAATTGAACTTATAGATCAACTGAGTCGAAAATTGAGCTCTTGTATCAGGTGAGTTAGAAATTGATCTCACAGCTCAACTGTCAAAAATTAAGGTCATAGATCATCTGATTGTGGGTCAAAAATTGAGCTCATAGATCATCTGATTGTGGGTCGAAAATTGATCTCATAGATCATCTGATTGTGGGTCAAAAATTGAGCTCATAGATCATCTGATTGTGGGTCAAAAATTGAGCTCATAGATCATCTGATTATGGGTCAAAAATTGAGCTCATGGATCATCTGATTGTGGGTCAGAAATTGATCTCTTGGATCAGCTGAGTCGAAAATTGAGCTCCCAGATCATCTGAGTTAAACATTTACTGACTGTCTGTGTCTATAACGATGTTATCTTTGAGCTTTGGCAGTCTGATGGCACATCAAACTTGGTTCACCTGTATGACATACAATAGTTGATTATGTATAATAGCGTGTCTATCACGATTCAATCAATTCTGACGCCAGGAAATGGTCTCCCAGCTGTGCCAAAGCAAGGGGCTGTTACATAAAGAAAACAAGGAAAACCCGATCGGACGTACCTGCTAGGTCTTTCTTCTTCCCAGATGTGAGGGAGCTCAAGAAAATCATGCATGGGAAATGCGATTTCCACGGTCCTTTAGCCCGCAAACAATCGCACTTCGAGGGTCCCCGGAGGTCGTTAATGCGCCTTATCTCTCACTTCGCTAACTGAATCGGCACAACGTGCATTTCTGCTCTGTTGGGTGGTGGTGACGTGATGCAATCGGAAAAGCACAGGGTAACGACTATACCCCGCAACTAGGTACCTATAGTTACCACATTTATGGTTTCCTACTGCCTGTTGAATGCGTGACACCAGTTTTTTGCTAGACTACCGATATTGGATGATATCAGTTTTTAGGACGTCCATCAGTTGTAAGACACCAACCCAAAGAGTCAGACTACCAAGCGGAGATAGGAAAAAAAACTACGTACCTACAAAAAAAATCCGTTTCAGACCATCCTGCTCCAAATCCGTAGAAAAACCATTGGTGTATGCCTTATGTGCGAATAAACTATTGTATGCCCTGCCTTGGCCCAACCGATTTTCCTGTTTATTTCGTTATTCAAATATAGGATCAATCTATGAAGTTGTGCATTGCGTCACCGTAATTTCGAAATTTATGTTGAAAACGGGAGGAGAGATGGTAGTGTGGTGGTGGGGGGGGGTATAAAAGGGCGAAATATCTCGTGCGTAGCTTATTAACTTTCCTTACTTGTATGAACCCAAAATCGCTATTTTTAGGTTTTTCTGCTAATTACAGCCCTCACAGTATTCTTCTGAAAATGAAGGAGAAAAAAACGACGACGACAATTTTTGAATTTTATCAAAATCTTTATATTTATTTTTGAGTGAGTGAACGTCGAAAAAATGCTGAAAACGCCGTAATTTCCCGTACTTTTCTGGTATTCCCCATAAAAATTGATGGAAAATCTGAAATTTCTACTGGAGTTTCCTTTTAGCGAATTTTTGAAGAAAATGAAGCTATTGTAATGGCTTCAACATTTTTGTAATCCAAATTTTTGAACATCTTCTTGAAGGAAATCCGTTTCAGACCATTCTAAAACTATTCATATGTTCACATTCATAATATTCACACTTTTTCATTTGTATATAGGTGTTGCGGACGGGGAAATTGTTAAAAAATTAAGGTACTTCGAGGGTGTTCGAACCTTATTGTCACAGCGAAATCTGATGGATTCCACTATGACTCACCAACTAACGACCTCGGCCACAGAAGACCTGGTGTCTGTCTCTCACTTCTGCTGAAGGATGAGCTTTCGTTTACAACATAGGTACATATACATATTCATATATCTGTCATTCCAGACGATATCTGACCGAGGGATCGAGATAAAAATTCCAAAAAAAAATGTAAAATGTCAATAATATCAAAAGTAAGGATGATTCTTTGTCCAGAATTTTTTGAGTACTCCAAGGGGTAAAATTTGAAAATTTAGAGTCAAAAATCGCTAAAAAAGAAACGTGTTTTTAGCTTTTCGGTGTACATTACCATCTTAAACATAGGAACATTATGGTATATTCAGAATCCGCGTGAAATTGCCTATAAGAATCACCCCTCAAAATCGGTTAAAATCATTCTTTGAAAATTCGCTCATAAACTCATGCTGCATGAATGGAACTTTTGTATGATATATATTGAGCCTCGAAATCAGAATGTTTTACCTACCTTGTAAATAAAGATCACACTAAGTGAATGTGTTAATAATCGCACCTTCCTCGGACCACGTATAGCGTCTGTGCATGCGCAAACGTGAGTTTTTGAAACTACCTACGGTTCCTCAGTGGACCGATTTCACTTGAAAGTAGTTGGTAGCTGATTCCAAGACGACTGCCTCTGAATTTCGTCACAAAATTGGCTCCGTAATGGCTTGTGCTCGTGCGCGAACTCTAAATTTGTTGTCATAGGCTTAGCTCTACCAATTCCGGTGACATTTTCGATACGTGGAAGTGTTAACTGATTCTTACGTCTATGTTAAAATAGTGACCGAGGCTACCCTGGCAGGGCCGTGCAGAGAAGAAAAACCAGGGGGGGGTATCCAAATTTTCCTAACTCCACCAGCAAAATTTCCCTACTTTCAAAAAAATGAGAGCCAAGGGATTGGTTCCTACTATAATATTTTTATTTTCTTACTTAGTTATCAAAAGATTGGCTGAATGCTTATGCCCGATATGGTATGCACAAACGAAAATAAATTATGGTAATGATGGCTTCTTCCACCATGCATAGGAATATTCATATTCAATACAAATGAAACGAAACAACTTATAAATTCCTTAGGAAATACAGGAACTTGTGGAAGATCGAACTTTTAGGCTCCTTCTAGTTGGAAAATCCAACATGGGATGACGAAATTATGACCTCAATGGGTTGAGAACTGGAAAAATTCTAAAATTCTAACTAATTGTAACTTCTTTGATTTGTTTTACTTTTATTTTTCTATCCTAACGGCCCGAAATTTCCCAACTTTTCCCATTCGAAAAAGCAGCGAAAAGTTGGATATTTTGAAAAATCGTCACTTCAAAATGTGATAATACAAGTAGGACTGTTCCCTTATTTGGGAGAAATCAAACTTTTTTGAACTTTTCAAAAAACTCAGAATTTCCGAGTATTGGAACTCCAAGTTATGCATGTTGAGAAATCCCAACCTCCCCCAGGTTCTTTCTATTTTCTTATTCCCTCTCCTTTTCTTTTCTCTCATTTTAATTGTTTTAATTTTTTTATTTTTAGTCATTTTTTTTGCTATTATTTTTTTCTATCTTCACGGCCTGAAATGTCCCAACTTTTCCGAGTCGGAAAAGCAGGGGAGGGGAACCACACCCCCGACGGCCCTGCATCCATCTTGGCCAGACGTTTTTGTTCGGCTATGACGTCGATCTAGTTGTGCACTACTATCTGGTCCAAATGTAGGTAATCATCCGAGCGAAGGGATGATCGACCTCATCCAGATGAGAAGTCATCATAACGTTTCCTCATCAAAAACGCTGGGATTTACCGCCCGATTCCGAACGTTTTCTGGCCCAACGCCTTCGATGAGTCAAGTCGAGCGTGGAGAGGGCATTCCCTCCCACGTCGTGTTTTTCCTACCTTTTCGGTGTTTATTTTACAGTTAGATATGATCGATATGATTGTAGACGTTTTTTCTACTGAAAAATTGAGCAATCGAGGCTGCTGCAAACCGCCCCGAGTTGTTTATGGTTGTTACATGGCACTAGGAGACTGCAAATCCCTTCCGGAATTTCCAATCCCGGTATTAATCCTGGGATAGCAAAAGAAAAGATCCTCGATCTAGCACCATAGTGGACAGCGTAGTGTCCATGTATTCGTCAATTCCAGGAAGGTGGGTACCTTTTGCATGAATTTATTGAAGTTTCTGAATTTGAACTATTCCCATCTTATTCTATTGCTACTCCACCTGTGTGACGTCAACCAAGTTTATTTCCTGATTGATCAGCTGCCTACAAACCGCGTTGAAAAAGGGCTCAAAACCTTCTCTGTGACGCTAACATCAACATCACCCATTCCTTACCCGAACGTTGGATATCTCCCTTGTGGTTGATGACGTCATCCAAGTTCATTTTCAGTTTCCTCAACTTATCGCCTCTTTTTCAAACTCCTCGGATTTTTATCTTACGAGTAGTTTTCTCATTATTTATTTCATCATATTGTGCTCTGACATTCCAAATAACAAGGCACAGGCAACCGAAGTTACCTCTAATGCCCCAATAAGAGGTTCTTTGCATGCATTTTCTTATTGATCATTCTGATCAGGGACGGTCCCCCACAAATTTCATCGCCTGCGTACCAATAGAGTGCACATTCGCAAACGTGAACTTCCTCGAACACCGATTTCTCACGACCTAGGTGATATCCCATAGTATCACTCAAATTTTGAGGCTAATTGAATAATGGGATCCAGAAAATCACTTTCGTAGCTATACTTCATCGTGGCTTAGCCGCTGTGTAAAATTAATTTCGTTGCCAGGCAAAACTTCGAAACTACCTATTTGAAAAAACTCGGCGCTTCGCGCCTCGGCGGGGCGCCCCTGCACCCCCCGGATGTTATTGCTTTGAGCCTGACTGCTAAAATGTAAGAAACATGGAATCATGTTTTAGCTCCATTATTATATTGATCCGGGAGCTCCACTTTCGACTCAGCTGATCTGAGAGCTCCATTTTCGACTCAGCTGATCTGGGAGCTCCATTTTCGACTCAGCTGATCTGAGAGCTCCATTTTCGACTTAGCTGAGAGAGTAGTACCTCAAAACATTGCGGTAGTACCTCATTGATTTCTACCTAGCCTTCACTTTTCGAATGAAGAATGAAGATTTTTCAGTTTATTGGTATTATTAATACGGTAATTGGGAACAAATATCCTACATTGTTTTCTGTTTAACTCAGCTTTCCGTACATCCACGGTCGTGTGCAGGGCATGGAAATATTCGATAAATTGAGGGCTTTCCAACGAGTGGTGAACGATTTTCATGGGTTGGAAATTGAGGAAGTTACTTTTCCTTAGCAACGGATTCGTTGAAAGCGATAATGATCAATACATTCGCCGCTACTTTCATGTCACTTTATAGTCTCACTTTTCGGCGGGGGATCCATTGCTAAAACATGATTCCATGTTAAAAATTTTGATGCCGATTTGTCTTGCGTGTATTATACAAAATTCTCAATTTGAAATAGGGAATCCGTAATTTATTTTTCTGTAAAAAAAAAAAATTATTCCTGTTTTGATTATAAAATCGGGGGATGTGGTGATTGCCCATCAAAGTGTGGCCAGCCGGGCAATAGGAACCCAGATCCGCCCTTCACGGTGGGCCTCCCTAACATTTCTGTACTGCTGTCATGGTACATTTCTCCACTTCCGTCCAACAGGCCTAGCATTATTTGGCCAAAACACCTGTCCCAAAACCCAAAGCACCTGCACACAAACAATAAAATAATAAAATCACCCTTTCCCTCGTATCCCCCTGTGGTACCACCCGAAAGCCATGAACGAGTGTGAATGGTGAAATTTCCTCCTGATATTGTACGTATTTTTTGGTATTATAGGTACACTTGTACCACTTATTATTTGGATGAATTAATCAGCAAGATGATTTCTGCGGCCCTATGATCCTCTATATAGGAGCAAAAGGACTTGAAATACAACTTCTTTATCATGATGTGTTCTCCAATTTGAGTAGGTACCTATTATTTCAGGTCTTTTTTGAAAAACATAAAACTTTGAAAAATCGTCCCTATTTTGTGGAGAATGGACGTTCAAAGTCTATTCAGACACTCTTTGGAATATTCGTAATCAGCGTGATACTATTGTAAGACTTCAAATTCTTCGCGGATGATTTGGATTTAAGACCACCTTCATATGAACGAAAAATGCTAACCTCCTGAACTGTTCCATCCCATACCGACTAACTTGTCCTCACCTTGGGTTCGATGATTTTGAACGCCCTGAAGTCCAGTACTCAAATCTAGAACAGTCGTCCCACTCGCTCTCCCATACTTTTTCCATCAACCGAGATAGGTATAAAGAAAACGTCGTTGCATCTCATCGGAAGCCTCTCTGGATGGCAGACGTGCAAACAAGTTTTTCCGGACGAGTCGCTCTCAGACAGTTTTGTGCCATCTCGTCACGTGCGTCGTGTCATACCTTTTAAGGGTACAACCACTTAAATCCCGATTAGCAACCGTTGTAAACCCTTCTCAGTCAAAACTATTCAAAGCTGGATCGATTTGCTCCGAAGTTGAATTTCTCATAGAATGCCTCAACCTTGGCGGATCACTTTACAAGGGCAAATTGAAGCTAAGTACATTCTTGATGAAACGACTACCACATACAAATTGTCGCCCTAAAATGGTGTTGCTAATTGATCCTGGATGTGTTCTCGGAACTTGTGCATGAACAGTTTACACATTATTCAGTCTCTTTCTCAAATATATCGAAGTAGATAACTTCTCCTAAAACAACATTGCTCATTCCATGATAAATATCTCAGAATAAATTTGGCTCTCCAACCAGACTGAGAGAGTGTGTCCGCGAATAATAGTAACAATCCCGATCACCGAAGGTCACGAAAGTAGTTCCAGTAAACATATCAAGGATTGTGCAGGTCACTGCAAGGTCTCCTATTATTAATAATTTCAATTCAAATTTCGGGGCAGCTATTGGTCCCTGTCGTTTTATTACGTCTGTTGCGAGTCTTAACGATCAAATTTTGGACAGTTATAAAAGGAATAGAAAATCAAGACTTGGATGCGTAAATATTCTTGATAGCAGCCAACAAACTTTGTACCGACTGGAAAGTAATTAAGAGCTCCATTTTCATGAAAAATTCACTGAAAATAACTTATTGGAAGCACTTTGAATTGAATCGGTAAAAATGACTGTGATTTCAAATGGGTGCTTGTGTTCAAAGCAGCTTTCTCTGCATGAAACAACGTCACTGTGACCCACATGGTTCTTGAGTTGTTGATTGCAAATTCGTCCTGCATTGATCTCAAGGTTTCCATCTGATGAGCTAGTTTTATCAAGCATTGTTAGCAGTCATTGGTAGATAGATACTGAATAGATGTCACTGAAGATGACACTGCAACCTCTGCGGATCTCGAGTTCACCGAGAGTTGCCCCCACAAAACCTGCCAGATAAGGAAGCTCTTTGATGTACAAACCTGCTCTGAAACTGCTTTGTGATAGATCGGTGTAATTATTCCAATCCTTCGACCAATTGGAATCGTAATTCGTATTTTCAGCGAATCAGTCATTCGTACACGATCTTTGCAAACGTAAGAGAGAAACTCAACGCTTACTAACCTTCGAAATTACAGCAAATTCAAACTGTTAAAACCAATTTCTTATTTTTGAAAGTTGGAGCCTGAATGTGTTCTTCACCTATTGGAACAGTAAAAATTAGGTACTGGTGGATCTACCATATAGCTGCAGATTATAGTGCTGTCTCTGACGTGTACCTAACTGCTATAATATAGGATAATCGTGTGGATCCTGATAAATAAAACAATGACTCCCATGTCTTTTGTTTTTGAGTGAAAACCATATATAATATGGTTTTAAATAATCTTGTTTTGTCTGGCTCTCAGGAACTCAGGTACAGGTACTCTGCGGATTACACTTCTTGCCCCTTAATTCCACTCACGCGTGCAACGTGGGAAGACCTATACAGTTTTTGACACTGTATTCTACACCTGGAATACAATGAATTTACACTACAGAATCAGGACTTTTGCTTACAGTGGGGTAACCGCATTACTTATATAAATATATTGGTTCAGAGAGATTCCATCCTATTACGAAAAGAGTAGCGAACGAGAATCGACATTCACCTGCATATTCCAAACAATGTTAGATAATTTGCATATTCTAGTAGGTCAGTACGACGTGACTTTAATTAGTGTTCACTCTTCGTTCTTGTTTCCAGATTTTTCGGTGCGATGAGTTTGCTATCAGATTCGTGTTCGTAGCCCGTTTGTTCAGCGAACCATTGCGACAGAGCTACTCCCTTCCTAAATGGTCTGTTTCCATGTTCTTTCGATTCTCTGATGAAAACAAACACTGGTTATTGGACCTGATTTAGCACCTTCGAAACACCTACTTGTGGTTTCATGAGAAGGATCAAGAGTGAATTGGGATTTCATACTCTGACATGATTATTTCAGATAGATCGTTTGAGTGATGACTTAATTATACCTATCACCAACCTGCCTGTGACTTCCTGTGGACATAAATTTCAGAATACTCCAAAGTTAAATTTATTTAGCTCAATATGACTCTTCGGGGGTACCGAAAGGACTTAGTATAAAATATTTTCCAAAATCTCAATTCCAAATCCGCGTGAGATTCCAACACTGAATATTGACCCCCCCTTCACTCCGTCCTCTTCATTTTTTCAATAGATGTCGATGTGTCTGGTAATTTTGGAATAAAAAAGTTCCCATACTTTTCCTTCGCCCCAAAGAAACAAGTCTGTGTTCTGACCATCGTTTTCAGTACATCCCAAGGAAACTGTTATTGTGGGGGTCTGGGTGCGAAGGAATAAATTATATACATATTATAATATTATTACCGATTTTACTATGAAATAATTCATTATTATTTTCAGTTATTTCAGTATAAAATAATTCTATTCTGTTTGAGATTAAGTTGATTTGAAGCTACAAAGAGAGCACAGTATATAATAGAAAATAAAAATATCTTGAAGTTGATTTAAATTTCCAGATAGGTTTTCTAAAACTCGCTGAAGTCATACTACATTACCGGAACTTTCGTTTCACATGTATCGCAGTCGCTTCCTTCAATAAACGAGTCGCTATAACTTTTATATGGGAAAGTAAAAAAAAGAAAAGAACAATTTTTTTTTGTTAAAACAAATTTTATGACGTTTGTACTTAACAATTTTCGTGAAATTTCTTTTTAAAATTTATATTAGTATAATCATACTCTTACATAAACAAACCAAACAATTTCGATCGAGAACGTGAAAGAAGTCAATCGAATCGAAGAAAGAACACAATCACAAAGTTGAATGTTCCGACCTATAATATTAATTGGGAAGAAGAAAAACTCTCTCCAAAGAGCAAAGAGACCTTTCCCCCTCAATTTTTTGTCTCTTCTGAATTTAGTTTTATGAAAACCGTATTATTCTGTCAAAAATCCGTCAAAGCTATCCCCGAATAACCTCAAAATCTTGCAATCAGGATCTAACCACCTCGATCCATCTAACCACCTGATCCTCGAAAGTTTCAAAGAAATCTGATGGTGGCAGTTATGTGCGAGTAAAACGGTATCGAGTTTTTTTTACAACTCCAGCAGTTTGAAGATTCTGGAAATGAACCAGCCGATGTTGGAGAATTCAATGCCGGATTTGAAACAGCAAGAAACCGTTTGCTCGATGGAACTACCGAAGATCCAGGACGTGGTGGCATCGATTTACCGGTAGCAGCACCGCATTTCCTAAGTGATGGGTGGGAAGATGACTTCACTCTGTGAAGGCTACCTTGTGATCGACCCCCTGAATGATAGAACGATTGAAGGTCGACCTTTTGGAAAAAGTTAACCTCCTGACCCTCAACATCTTCTTTTCAAGCGGTCTGTACATTATCTCTTGAGGCCGTCATTACTTATCCGGTTATTCCTGAGTTACCCTTCGGCCATTACCAGCGCCACGCCTTGTTGCGGTGGATCCGCCAGAAAAATGTTTTCCGTCGAAATGGTACGTACGGACGCTAAGCGGTCGCCGACAATCTGGCACTATTCCATTTTGCTTCATCACTGTTGCTGTTGATTACGTTCTATTGCTTCAATTCACTCCACTTAAAACGTTGTCAAGAAAATTTTAACGTAAATTGCGAACGATTTACAATAATGTTTACATCTCCAAGTTCGTACACCGATGGAGATAGAGGAGTTTTATCCAAGGAACACGAGGTAAACATAATTTTTTTTAATTGGATAATTTTTTCAAAGTAGGGTGGTGCTTTGGCAGCGGTTATATGTTTGGAAGTAAAGGAACTCATATAGCAGAGAGTCCAAAATGTTCAGGAGGATCTCAGCTTACCAACAAACCATGATTTTTTGAATTTCAACACTCATACAAAAATTTTATCCCAAAGATCGCTATATTTCCAAAACCAAAAATTGTTGTGTTATAATTTTCAACTTTTGTTCTAACGATCCAAATTGAGCCAAATATGAATGGCCTGACTCTAAAAATGTTCTAAAAATACGGTAAAAATGTGAATTATAGATTTTGTATGGGATGGAAGGGGAGGGCGCCGAATCCGGGATTTCGACTGGCAAACTCCCGGCGGGACCTGTTTAGGACCTCCTGTTTAGGAAGCGCCTCAACCATGTCCCGACGTAGCTCAAAATCCTTTTTATTATTTTTCAAGTTTGTGATTTTGGAAATTCCTTGATTTACGTATGTTATATAATCATAATTGCATAGTTCACAATGTGAACCATATTTAAGTTCATTCCATCCAGATAAAACTGGAAGAAACCTATTAAAAACCAGGTTTTCAACGGTTTCTTCCATGGATGTAGTGAACTTAAAATCATGATTTCCATCGTAAAGAATGTAATTGTGATTGTACATCATACTTGTACCTATAACATACTTAAATCGACGAATTTCCAAAATCACAAACGTGAAAAATAATACATGGGATTTTGAGCTGCGATGGGGCTTGGTTGGAACGCTTCTCGGGCCGGTCGTCCCGCGCGCTTGCCATAATATGAAAAAATTACAATTTGAAGAATTATATTTTCTAATATTCTTCAGATTATAAAACTTTAAAAATCGATACATTGAGGGTTTCGACAGAGAATTGAACATTTTAGCTCCCCTCCATCAAGATGTATTTTCGAGGGAACTTTTTGTAGTTGTGAGCTCCCTACTTGCGCTTCAACAAAGTTTCAACTTTGGCGTGAAAAGGATTTTGACCATTTCGTCGTTTATGGAGGAAATTGATAAAATTACTACTTACGTGGAAAAACAGGATTTGGAAAAGCTTTTGATCACGTATGAGAAAACCCGTATCTATTCTACTTGTTTTTCCGTTCAATAACAATAGTGGATGATGTGAACGCCCCAAGGAATCGACGAGACTTGTTACCCATTCGCTCCACCTAACGGTTGTACATAGAATCTACTCCAGTCTCAGATATTACGATTCCGTCAGTCCGTTGTCAAAGGACAGTACCGGTAAACGTTGTTCGAGTTGTTACATCCTTGCTAGCTATTCAGTTTTACAACAGTTTTTTGAAATGGTTTGAAGGGACTATTGATACGGAATGGTATCTCCATCACGGGTTATTGTTGACATTGAAGAGATGAGGAATATTTTATGCAAAGGAGGAGTCATGAAAAGGCTTTTACATAGTCATCATAATTTTTGGGTTGGGGGTGGAATAATTCTCGGCTTTATTCCGTTTGTAGATTTATTGTTTCATCCTACATGTTTCGCAACGTTATGTTGCCTCTTCAGGGATCTTAGTTAATTTAAAAGTGCTTGTTATTGTCGACACTTAATAATAACTATGTCTTGGGTTGTGTTTATTATGCCCTGTGGTTGGTTTGATTTGGGTTTGATATCTTCATGATTTGGTACATTTTGTTGTAAAAATGGTGAATTAGCAAGAACAAAATTGAGTATTACTTTGAAGGGAGAGATGGATGCAACTTTCTTCTTGCTAATTTACCATTTTTACAACAAAATGTACCAAATCATGAAGATATCAAACCTAATTCGAACCTACCACAGGACATAATAAACACCTCCCAAGACTTTCACATAGTTATTATTAAGTGTTGACAATAACAAGTGGACCAGCCCGCACTATTAAATTAACTAAGATCCCTGAAGAGGCAACATAACGTTGCGAAACATGTAGGATGAAACAATAAATCTACGAACGGAAGAAAGCCGAGAATTATTCCACCCTCAACCCAAAAAGTACCTATACCTGCAATGGCTACCAACAAACAATAGGTACTCATCATTTTTTGTGACCTACCTAGATATTAACTATAAGTACACGGTGTCCGACTTTCAAAAGGCCTACGAAACTTCAGGGATTGATTCTACAACTAATTTGCTCCAAAAGGTCGTTCTAAACATTTTTCAAAAATCTTTGTTTTTGAGTTTTGAAGTTTATGATTTTTGTCACTCGTTTGGCCTTGTCCCACTAAAACGGCGAAGGTAACTTCCTTCATTATTGAAGTGTAGGTACAATTGAAAATAAGGATACCGTTAGAAAGACAGTTAAATTTCCTTCCTACCTTCCTGATGGTAAATAACTTTTTCACACCTGGGGTTCAAAGCGGTGAAAAATTGGACTGAAAATTACATTTACTCCAATTTTCAAAATTAATTTGATAAAATTGGTGGCTAACCGTACGCGATACGATAATACTTAACGTAGGATCCCTGCTTCCCGAAGATAATGATATTCAAGGAAATCTAGTGTTTCAGCTTGCTATACAACTTGGATCGACGTGACCATGACCTGGGGAGTTGAGAATCGGCATTAACGTAATTTTGGGAACTTTACGTTGCAAATTAGTCGAAGAGTCGTTGGTTTCATAGTTCCGAAAGCGGAACACCCTGTATTTCAGTACCTAACGTACGCGGTTTCAAAAAATAGCAAACAATTAAATATGAATACACGTCCTTAAGGACCCTCAAGGGATTTCAAAACCTCATTGATACTTGGGTCGTTTCACAAGGTTGTTCAGTTACAGCATTTTGCATATTCCTAACAACCTTTACCACTTACGCAACATGTTTGTACTGATCATCTAGTGTCCTGTTTACAAAACCAACCATCAAGGAAGTGAAACAAACTGCAATAAAAATTTCCTTTTCTCTTGTATTCGACTCATCCTTTTCCATAGATTGATCAGGTATATTGATTGATGTTTAAGATTGCTCATGTTTGTATGATTACAATTTTTTCACTATTTTGTTGCAGATATTTCCATTATGGTGGTGGAAAGATAACCGCTCAAAGCCATGAAAGGGATACTCATACCCTTTATGATCCTTGGGACCATAGCAGCTGCTTTCGGTCAAGGTGAGTTTCATCATAATAACTATGTGCCTGCTTGATACCTGAGTAGATGTACGTACTTAACTAGGTCTTTTAAGACCTGAGTATTTATTTAAATAACTACCGTATTAGCGATGTTTTAATTTTTGGTCCAAAAATGTAGATGGGGAAATTTTTGAAAAATTTCCACTGATGCTTTTGTTATTCCACCTTCAGGAACGATTCTTCTCATGCCTAGATACTCACGAATAATTAACTTTGTGTCAAAATGTAAACAATTTTAAAGATAGCTTCCTTTTAGTAAACAATTCCCCAAAAAAAAATTATTTTAAAGGTCATCGATTGCTGATAAAATGACGAAAATAATTGGTCTTGTTCGAAACGTCAATGGTTTTCGTTGTTAATATTTCCACCGGAGATTGTTGAATGGCATCAATTTCCTAATATTTTGCATGCAGTAGGCACTTGCTTTCGGCAGGTAAATACCGGAAACCTTCAAAGAACTTGATCGCCTCTGCCTTTTGACCTCAGTGAAAGTTTAAGATCAACGAGGGAAGAGCAATTTCCGTATGTTAACTTTCTTCGATTCAGTATAAGTAGATAGAGCTACTTACCTCGCTAAGATGAATGTATTTAGGAATAGTTGTTATACTGAGTATCAATCGTGCAGTTATGGTGGTTCCTTCTATCAAATTAACATCTACCAAATTAGATTGACGTGTACTACTTGTCCCTATTTAACGATGCAAAATTTATCTACATTACCATAAAAGAGAAAGTGGTACAGAACTATGTGAAAGATTATGAGGGAATTGCCTGCCAGGAGTAGAATTAGATAGTGATGGCTCACTCATATTCGGATCCAATAATAATAATTACATATTTCCAAGTATGCAACTAACCTGTGGGAGAATTACTAGGTATAGAGCCTACCTAAGAGGGTTGAGTACGTGCGGGGTTCCTTACCGTCCTAAACTTAACTAATTTTTCACTAGCCGAATATCGAGAGAAATCAAAACCGGCAATTTTCTTTCCGGACGTTGATTTTTTTTATCGCTTTCTAAAGTGGTTGAAAAGTTATCTGGTTCAGAGGTTAATAGTCATTTCGAACGATTTTATGATTTTCAATACTAATATACACGATAATATTTTGCCCATTGCAGAGAAACCCGGAAGTACCTACCTATCGAGTTTTCAAGTTAGGACAAATTACATTTCATCCCCTATTGTCCACCCCTTCGATGCACAACCAAACGCCAAACTGGGCCTGCGTCCACCAAATTCCATTAATTTCGTATCATGTTATAAAAGCAGTGTAAGGATGGATTTTACGGATTTTATATATCTCATATTTTTATTTTATTAATCATATATATATTATTATCGGATTTTACGTAGGTACTTATTTATCTCGAAAATGTAAAACGCCAGATTTTTAGGAGGCGTTAGCAAATTATTTTCATACTGGATTCCAAAGGTTCATCATTGAGAATAATGAGCCAAAATGAATTCCCACTCATCATACCTGGTTCGAGTTCAACCTAAAATAGTCCTATTAAGACGCCATTACCTTGATGGGTCTCAAGTTCCAGTAGGCCTAGTCGTGATTTCATGTCCGTGAGAAATAACGGAATTCGGGTCCACCGAGTTTTGAAAAAGCTGAATCCGAACGAGGTAAAAGGTCGGATCGGCTAGAATTACCATTAGCCACGTGACACAGAAATGCATCAATAAGGCTCCTGGGGTGAAGAAGTAAATCGTTAGGTCTGCCACAAGGATCGACTTTGAGACCACCTGTTAACTTATAATCATCCGAAGATAATCTACGCACGAACTTGAAATTCTCCTGACCATCTTCGGACAACGGTCTCCATCCTCTTCTTCGGTCAAAATTATTAATGTCTGGTCCTGACCTCGCGGGAGAAGAGGTCAAAATCTAAGAGTTCGAAAGGTTTACGGAGAAAACCTGTCTGCAAATTAATGAATAATCCGAATATCCTCTCGAAAAATATTGTTATGCGGGATATTTTTTTAGAAAGCTGATGAAGTTCCGTTCCGCTAATGAAGTTGAGGAGAAAAACACGGAAGTAACTCAAAGAATCGTGACAGGCTCGTGGCTTCTCTCCAGAGCAACAAATTAATGAAAATAATTATTAATTAAAAACGTATTTATTAGCCCGGTCCCAACTTTTTTGTAACATAATCCTGTCCCAGATTGTGACATCATTAGGAGAATTAGCTATAT
>JAEMON010000002.1:34732837-34752357 GCA_030264115.1 Lygus lineolaris
ACCCACCTTAAGGAACCGAAACAGTCCGAAATGTCAATATTAACATGCGATACCTAAATGAAGATGTGGGTTCTGCGCGGTCTACCGCACAAAACTGGAGGAGTCTGAATAATTGAATTTCCAGAACCAGCTGAGTCGAAAATTGAGCTCATGATCCCAGGTGTCTATAAAAAAGCTGCCACAGTTTTCTTTTCTTTTTTTTCAATCTTCCTTTTTTGGGGAGTATAGAGCTGTATCCTCCATTCCACCCAACCATTCTTGTCCAACGATAGCCCAAGCTTCGGGTACGTTAATGAAGTTTCTCAACTCAAAGTCGTGTCCATGAACGGAACAAGGGTTCCGACAAATGGAAACACGGCGTTCACGATTTGATGATGCGGCCCTGAGTTGAGCTCATATTGAAGATCGCAATATTGTTAGACGCGAGGATGATCTTGATATGCAAATAGTGAGAATGGAGAGCCTCTTATGATCTTGGATGTTGCAGCCGAGACGGTTAAGTTGTAAAAGCCGTTTTCGATCTTATTGATCGCTGTTTGTGGTCGTGTGGTCTAAAGTGGTGTTCAGAGATGAGACCGTGCGTGACACCTGACGTGAGGCCCAGGACGTGAGTCACGGGAATCAGTTCGGCTGTTGACAGAACAGCAGACCTTCTACGTGTCTAGACGAGACTTGGGAACTCATGAATTATTTAACACCAACAAGAGCTCCCTAGAAAACAAACACTGCCAACAGGTGTATTTTTAGATCCTAATCGTGGTCAAACTCAATTTCCAACATCGATTATTAAATATTCGATTTGAATTACAATAGGACAAGGACTTAGTTATGCTTTTAGTTATGACCTGCGGCTGGGGATTGTAGGTTCGTGATAGTCACATAAACAGACAGACAAAGTACCTACTGTTAGAAACAACTCATCTCAGTTCAATTAAACCGTTTGTTACTCACCAATCAACTCCAACAAGAACATTAATGTGTGATCGAAACCGTCATCCGATATACCTACTTGATGATCAACTGAGTAGTCAATGTTACCAAAGGCGGCTGAGAGGACTGGATCGACGACGGAGCAGCCATGAGAAGGGAAGGCAGTAGGAAGCGGGAAAACATTAAACAACCAGAAAGAAGAAGGATGAAAAGATGAAGGAAGTCAAGTCCATTATCATTCACACTTTTTATATATTATTATCCATTGATAATCTTAGATTAATCCAAAATCGTTGGAAGATCAGTTTTTTGTTTCTCTTGTAAAGTCGCTAAAATTTAGATAGACCATGATCTAACTTGAGAAAGAACCCTATGTATACTATAGGTAAGGATTCTTCTTTATCCGGTTACCCGTGAAAACCCTCACCCGTCGAATGATGAAAACATGCTTGAAGGAAAACACTTCGTTCGCGGTTGCTTGTCAGGACACATCCCGAACGATCGGTTCGCTCGTGGAGCCACTTCTAACGTACCTGTCTAAATAAATACCAAAACCTGAGCGTTGACCAAGTTCAACAATGCGAACATGTTACCGTACCCATCAACCGAACTGCTTCACAACTGGGAAACCACAGTTTGAAAATGATTACGGCAATTTCGATACCAAATTAATACGACATTTTCAACACCAAGTTCCATCGATCTGTCTCAGTGTATAGAATCTGAACGGCTGAAACCTCAGAAAACTATCTGGTACCGTGGGAATTGTCACGTGAAATTCTATTTGACGGATAGCACTAAGTTCGAATTGGATGTGAAAAGTAGTAAAATTATGAGAAAACCTCCTTTGTTTATGCATTCTTTTTACTGATTAAAAGTCGCTAAGGAAAGCCTTGATCACGATGAAGGAGGACGTCCACGGATTTTTTCCATACCCACTGTATTTTGCTGATCATTTTACCACACTACAGTTCTCTCTTAGTGCAGCTATTTAATTTATGTTGTTTCCAAATTTGCAAGGTTTTATTCAAGTTAGTTAGTTATTTACAATGTTAGTTATTTTTTGCTGATTTCCTTATTCCACCCACTCCCCTCCGATATATGCCGATGACGGCATCCATAGGATAGCCTTTAACTTGACTGGGAAATATGCCAACGTGTTGCAAAAAACCTCATCGAGATCGGTGTGGCCGTTCGAGCGTGGTAGTAGAACAATCAGACTATAGCGTAATAATAACATTGGTTTCCCAGTTGATTTTTTTTTTAAATTAAACAATTAGGTATTGAAAGTATTTATTCAACAAAACTCAACGTAACAGGCGTCTTCTTTCCAGCATTTTGTTTCCTATTTCGTCCTTTCAGATCCGCTTTGATTGTGCTTGAACATGGCGCTCTTAGGGATAGAATAATCCCAAAATTTCCTTACAGCCCGTCAAACAGCAAAGATCTTGTGTCAGAAATCTCGAAAAATTGCTGCGAATTTCAACAACAAAAAACACTCGGAAAATTATTCAAAAATGAATCGTAATACTGCACCATGGCTGGAACTTATTGTTTTACCAAAAATGTACCACATTATCTATAGGTAGTGTTTGATGTACGAATACGATGGAAAGAAAGGACGAGACCTCTCCTGGCGGAAGTTCTTTAGAGCCGCCCAACTTGTTTCTCCCTGTCCAGGAGAAAACGGGAACTGCCTCGCGGGAGACCCGTGATCCGAAACCCTTGATTGGGGCGAGCAGGTCCGCAGGTCCACTCCACGATCCAGGAAGTGGAGGGGTAGCCGCTTAGCAGGTCTGCTCTTTCAAGGAGTCACAAGATGGGATGAGAGGGGACGTCCAGCTGTACCAGAGCCCGTGTCGAGAGACGCCCGAGTGGAAGCAGCACTGAGTCCAGGGATGGGCAGAAGATGGGAAGGTCGTCTCCCGATTACCAAGTGAACCAAGGGAAACACCGCTATAATGTCGCTCCTGCGAGCGCCCCTGGAGGGTCTGGAACGAAACGTCCATTGGCCAAGGGCGTGCTATGCTGCCCAAATATCGGTCAACAGGTTTCGTTGTTTCTTTTTTGTTCTTATGTTTTCTTCCTGGCCTTCTTCGTCTTTCTTTCGTTGGACCATCGTGGTCAGGTATCTCCGAAACGAACCGAACCCTTTTTTTTGTTGGCATTTTTCAATTATTTCACCTGAAATTGTTCAAATTATGGCAAATTAGTGATTACCCACCAGTTCCAGGTAGTTGGTATTCTAGTGCCTCTACTTCGCGCCAATAAAACGTGGCCAAACTGTTGAACCATTGAAGAAGGACGTCTTTCTTCCATGGGTTGTACGTAGAGAATCTCATGGCTGAAGCCATCACACACATTTTTTTGTCGAAAATCTTCGTTGCTGATTTCTTTTTTTTTTTCTCAAAACTACCTTAATTTGTGATCATTTTATGCGATTCATTTTCTGGGGTTACCTCTATGCCAGTAGGAATTATGAACATTTTAGGCCGAACAGATTATTCAGAAGGCTGCAATGTTCTGGTTTCAATAGAGTAAATGAGTACTTACCTGTAAGGTGTATAATGCTGCTTTCAACAATTTATACATTCTTTCACAATTTTGGTGAAAAATATGGAGAAAAAGGTGAGATTGTAAACTAGGTACCAATAATGTACTAGGCACGCTTTTAAAATATTACAGGTGTTGAAAAACCAAAATATGTGACATTGAATTTCAATGCGTAGACATAAATTTGAATAAATGATTCCATGGAAGCATGTGCTTTCTAGTGACTAGATTGTGTACGAACGTACGAAAATAATGGATCAATGTATGATTGTCAATTTATTTTAAGGGGGAAGAGATTTTGGGTTGGGCTGATAACGCTGTTGACTTAATGGGTGGCAGGAAGAAGAGCTTCTGTCACGATTTCTTAATAAAATAGGAGAGTCGAAAAAATAAGACGTTGCTGATGTTACCAATGAAATTGAGCTGGAGTGACATGGGTCCCTCTTCCATTGGAAACATTAAAAAGAATAAACAATTTCGATGCACTCTAATAATAACAAAGACTCTTCTCCCACTTCAACTGCTGTGATTTCGTCGAGTAAATTTTCTTGGCTTTTATGGGCATCACTGCTAAGAACCAAGGGAACGCTTGCTGCACACAACATGGAACACGATTTCAAGAAAAACTGGGCTTCGAAAGAACCGTTACATAGGCCTTCCATCCAGAAACACAATGTTTGCGTATATTAACCTGGTATAAGTACACCTGAACACCATGTTACAGGGTCATCATCGTTGACTGCTCCGTGTAATCATTTCCTACAGTAAAAAGAGTGCTTATACCAACCCAACGCCTTTCACATTGTGCGGTATTTTGTTCAATATTAGTGAGTCCGCTGCCCAGCTTCCTGATGATACCAAATTTGAATGAGTAACATTGTTAGATACCCGTAGAAATTCTATTGTATAGAGAGATGGATGATCCTTTAATCATTCAGATTGAGTGCTATCAAATTTAGAATGAGGTATATCATTGGTTTATTAATGTTTTCAGGGTGTGAATGATTATGACGTGATTTTGTATCATTTCGAGGGATAACTGAGGAAAAACTGACCATTTGTCGATTGAAAAATTCCAAATTTCAACAAAAACATTATCTCAAGACGAGAAACGATAAGCTCGAAGCCTGTGCAATTAGGGCGCTTGAAAATTGTCCATAATGTAATTTTATTGCTCTAAAAAAGACAGGAAAAACTAAAATCTTGAACAATCTCTAATACTTTTGGGGTTTGAAAACACTATGGTAATCTGCATTGGTTAATGACAGGAACTTTTCTGCTGAAAACGTACAAAAAATCATTAAGCGGGAACAATTACCGAATTATGATTGTGCGAGTTTTTGTTATTACCTACTCTGGCCGCGCAGTTGATCCTTACAGGAAATGTTAGAGGGACAAAAATTACCTATAAAATTAGACCAGAAAGAAAACCGGGTAATGCCCATCAGCTTCGGAGAAGTCTCTCTTAGAAGTTGAAATTTGAAACTGAAATTTGAAGAGCTGAAAGCCCCTACAGAAATTTTTGAAAAAAATGACTTACCTCTCGATGTGTTGTCAATAGGTGTATAATGAACCACGAAAAATATTGTTGAAAAAAAGACTGTCGACACAGCATATTGTTGATTATTTAACCACTTTACCGGCTAATTTAACTTTGGAGGGGGATTCCAAGGCTTAGAGAAGGTTTTATTCAGGTTTAGACTAAAGTTCGCTACATCCACCAAAAATCTGAAGATTGCCAACGTGAAATGACCTTTTTTTTCGATTTTCGGCCAGGTTCATCGGTGTTTCAAAAAACCGTGCGACGCCAAAATCTAATCAGTACAATAAATTTCTGTGCCTCACAAGTATACCCCCAAAATTTCAAAACAAGACTGAAAATTTTGGTCTGTCAAGTCGAGACGGAGTTGGTATTCGGCACCATGGAACCAATGATATATTTCCTCATAATTTTGCTTATTGGGAAAAAACTGGAAGTCCAACAAAGTACTTATTAATTATTAAATACCTCTTACAGGGGCAAGGGGTGCCAAAATCCTTTATTTCAACGTTTTCGGAATGAATATCCAATTTAAGAGGGACGAGAAACTCGGATTTTGAAAATAGGCTAGTTCATAGTAATTCTACTACGTACCTAACGGGGTTTTACTTAAAAGTAATGTTCGATGATATGCAAAAAGAAGACTGGTGGTGGCTGAAAAAACTGGTTGTGGACAATTAGCCAGCTTTATTCACTCAAAGGCAGAGATCCGTGTCAGCTATTAGAAATACATAAATAAGTACATGCGACCTACGTGCAAGGTGTAGGAACCCGTTCTCAGTAGTTGAGGCCGGTTTTTGTGACCAGGTTATTGGGCATTTTGACTTTCCTTACTTGACCCGAAGCGTGAAGGGAAAGCATTGAAATCGGCCTTAAATGAAATTTCTGGAATCACGGAGGCATAAAAAGGAAGAAAAAGTGTTTTCTGACTGAAATAAGTATACACTTGAAGAAACGACGACGGATCGTCAAAATTTCCATCGACGGATGGTGACGGATAGGCATCGCCTCTAAAAAACCTTGAAATTTTGACGATTTTCCTCTGCGATTCAGCCAAAAAGTGGGTTTTATATACCTACTCAAAACTAAAAAATATTTCAGATTGCAGGTAACCTATGGTAACGATTGCGACCCATATTTTTACGAGATCAAAATTCCGAGGCTTGATTTCTTTAATCTAAAAGGAAGCTCTGATTCAGGGTTTTTGATCAATTTTTAGGGAAATACCTACCAAAATAAGAGGCGAGAAAACTTTGTTTTTTTTAGCATTTCTTTAAAATAGCTTGAGGGATTTTGATGAAATTTATATGAGTTACGAACTACTCTTTTATCAATTTCCAATGGATAATAGAATAACTCTAATCTCCAGGAAAATACTTTGTAGCCAAGAATACGATTTTTGGGAATGAAATTATTGGTCCATTCTTGTAGGAAATTGTGAGCTGATGATTGTAAATATTCCTACCATAATGCTCTTGTATTCATCTGAGGGTGGAAGTACTCTCGGCTTGTTTCCAGTAAGTAGATTTGTTGTTCAATTTTCCATATCCGACATATTTCGCAACAATTTTGTTGCCTCATCTGGGATTTTAATAACCTCCGTAACGGTGAGGGCTTGTCCGCCTGGTCATTATAGTCAAACATTAGGTTGGTGAATACCTTAGGTATAGGGTATGATTCTATCCTCTTCGGAAGATGTGGAGTATGTGGTTTAAATTGTTCATTTTTAAATGTAACAAATGATAAAATTGCAAGAGCTGGTTTCACTTCAAAACAAAACCTGGGCTACCGATAAGCAAAATTCAGACTACTTATGAAGAATTCAATGAAGCTACGTACCAGACTACTTGGTGGACTATTATTTTTACCTTCATAGTGTTTTGTCATTTGTTTTTCCCTTTCATTACATTGTGGCGGAAAAAAACTTACTCTCGTTTACAACGCGTAGTGTTCCGTTCCAACCTTGTTCCTGGTAGTTGGGGACTACCCAATCCACAAAAGGATTACTGAACCTGTTTCTATTACTGCTAGAGTAAATTACCTGTTGCCAATAACTTGATTGGTCAAGGGCTAAGCTAAAGTCAGGGCGTATACCTACAAGGCACATAAATCGAGAGCCGCTTATACCCACATCCTCTTCGTACGCCCGTCTAAATATCGGTCAACAGGTTTCGTTGAATCTTTTTTCCTTTCAAGACGTTGGATCGGAACGTCCGAAGGGTTCTAAAGCGAATTCTTTATGCTTTCGGCCACAGGATATCGAGCAACTCCGGCCTCAATTCACCGTGTAAATGCGGGAAAGTGGAGTAATAAAAATGAATACCCCCTTAACGACATTTCTCCATTTTATAGTTCTATAACTTTCCTAGAATCAACTTCAAGCTTGATTAGAGTTCAGGTGCAGAGGTCCTCATGAAATAACTATATAGGTATTTAAAATGAGGTATTATTATAGTACATATAGGTACTTGCTCCACTTAGTAGGAATGAATGTTTATGTGTTATCTAATAATTATTTATTATCTAGTATAGTTACTTAGATATTATTCCGACTCAGTCTGATAACGGAAGAACTCCTGGATTGCTATATCATTATATTGATTTTCCTAGTGTTATACATCCCAGCTATAAAACCAACCACATTCCACGTTGTGTAGAAAATGCCTTACAATATTTCATCTAAGAATGAGTATTGTTCATTACAATATCGTTGGGATATGGGAACCGAGTAGGTATTCACACATTTTTTTGCAGCTACGAATTCTCCAAGTAAATTTTTGATCAGAATCAAATGAACACATGTATACGTATAAGTAATTATTTTCCATTCTCAAATTGAACTCCAACTTCATTGTAGGTAATAATAAATTATATCATGTGATATAACACAAAGTAAATGAGCCTTGAGTACTTGAACGTACCCTTCCCATCAGGATATGTTATATACATAATCGCTCCTAGACTTCTTGCGTCGCTTTTAGGACGCATTCGGTGATTTCCAATATTCCAATGAACTGCCATAGTTTCTACACTACCGAAATGAATTTTGTTTTACGATTTTTTACTTTTTTCCGTTTTATGTTATTTGTAGACTTTTTAACGTTTTTTTCATTCTCTTTCCAATACCTCTCGGGGGCTTCATTGAGATTTGTATAAATTTGACTGTGGCCCGTAATTTTGTCCTCGTCATACAAAATGGTTACTACTTGCTGCTCTATACATGACAAATCCCCCCCCCCCCCCCCCCACCCCCCGCCTTACATCTACCACGTGATATAATCATTTTCAATTTTACCATTTGAATTGACCCAAAATATTCACTAGCTAGCATTTTATCCGAACTCCTAAGTTGGTATTCCCTTGAAAATTAATATTTTTGAACTTTCCAAAAACTACTATGTAACGCGCCATTTGAAACTCTGCCCCCCCCCCCTAGGATTTGCTCCGAAAAGAAAAATAATAAAAAGCTATTATTGAAATAAAAAATATGTAGCGATATGTATAATAGTCGTTTGAAAAAATTCACGTAAATGTTGAAATGGAGCTTCTCAGGAATAACTTATTTCTGTCAATTTCCCAGTCATTTGTCTTGGTTGACAACTTAGTTTTTACATCTGTCCCTCTTCTGTGCCCAACTGGAACCTTGTAGATGAAGAACAGGGTGAGGCAAAAAGTTCACGGGAGAACACCAATAATGTGAAATTTATACAGCGATACCTTGAATTTTCTTGAACGATAACAGTTTAAGCAGCGGCAGTATGATTTTCCGAAAATCAGATCTAGGCTGAGCGTATTTGAGAGCGGAACCCTTCCTGCCGGCATTTGAAGGTGTGAAGATGAGTTGTGGCGATGTTAGACTGATGGTCATCAAGGTAATAGTTGGGAAGACACACCTAGTACTTTTTTCAGGTAGTTTACCACTCTTATCAGGTACCACCATCTGACCAGGCATCATTCTGGTAGGTACCCCATCGCCATCGGTATTCCCCCCAAACTATCCACTTCAGGAAGGATTTGATTTATCGACAGTCCTGACTTGCGTGTTCTCACGATCTCAATCAGGTACTCCTTTCACAAACTTTTTTCGAACGTTTCGCCCCACATTGATGAAAATAACCCGCACCTAAACTGCTGGAGGACCGCTTCTAAGTTGCCATGGCACGAGTATGATTTCGTTGTGTGGCGGTATGAAAACCAAATTGAAAATTACTTATAGGAAAATACAATTTTATAGTTAAACTGATGTCTATTTGGGTTGGAGTAGTTGTGGTTTCGATTGGAAATCATTAATCTCAAGATTGAGTGAATGACAAGTTTCGGGGGTCGGTCTCATTCGAAGTTCAATTTGATTGTTGCCTACGACCTTCTTGTTATAAAAAAACATTTTCAGATGGTTCTTCGTTCTAGCACTTCTTTGTAAAATATGTCAAAATACGTCTGCCAGTGGGTTTACACATGGATATCACCCTCGTATTCAATTACTTGAACAAGAAGTTTACGGCCGCCATGACATTTCTCTAAACTAACGCACTAACACGATCTAGAGATTTTCTCTCATCATATTTTATTGTGATGCAATTCAAATAACACCATCTGGAGCCCGTCAACTTCACTCCAAATTTGAGCAGGATCAGGTTATTAGATCGTGAGAAAACGGTCTTCGCGGAAATTCACATTTTCAGTGCTTGCCTACTGGTAGACGCTACCATTGATTGTACTGCGATTAGCGAATTTTCATAAATAGCACTATTATCTTCATAGCGAACCCATCTAAAGGCCACAACCCCTGAAAATTTCATCGAAATCGGATTCATTGTGGGAGTTATTCATGAGGCAAGGATTCGTGGACTCAACACAGGCAGCCAGACCAACAAACACGGAACAAAATTTGTTGAGGACGGTCTATAATATAAAATAAGAGTGGACATTTTGATTTAGGGGCAGAACAAATTTACAGCTCCCAAAAGTGCAACAAATCTTCCGCTACCTTGGTTGACTCGAAAGCAAAATATCTTTTTACGATGCATTGAGAAATTTGGGTACATTCGGAATCAGCACAAAAGTTTCCATAAGGCCTCATCGGTTGAGAAATGTTTCCCCTAAAACCACAATTTGTCCCACTATGAGTGTCATATCGAGGTGAAGGTTGCTCATAAAAAATACTTACCAACGTTACTTCACCTCTGGAAAAACTGCGTCCCATAAAACGATAACTGGGGCGTCTGCGGCTCTGCTGTGCAAATGAGCTGTAAATCATCGGGAATGTTATTTGCAGCGCGTAGTGGACTAGGAATACCTTTCACTGGTTCATGAAAACAAACGCCGAAGGGAAAGTGCGGCTTTGAAACGTCATTTTGCGCTGATTTACAGCGTCACTGCTCAACTTAACGGTGATTGTGACATCACATCCGCGAAACTCTGTAGTGTACGTTCACATCATTATGCTCTCTAGTTAGTTCAGTTAGGGTAATTCATTTGTCAATTTGATTATATATTATAGTCGGGACGGCATTTCAAGGTTCGCGATTTCACATAGTGCAAGAGGTGACCAAAATTTTTCGAGCTCTCGCGTGCGCTGTGCTACCGCCCTTGTAGAGAAAAACCTTATATTACCTAGACAAAATATGGTAATCCCCACCCCCCCACCGTTCCTCAGCTGCCTTGTAACTTTCATAAATCAGTTGCATAGTTGAAGTTTTGTCATATTGAAAGTTGAAAGTTTGTTGAACCTTGAAAAATTGATGTTATTAGGATTTTAACGTTTGTGTGTAATTAGAGGCTGCCATCTAGGGCATAACCTACTGCACAATCCCTGGAAATTGCATGGAAATCGGATGCAAATTTTGGATTTTTCGCGTGTGCCAAGGGATGCACGTTTGGGCATGCACAGTGGCTACCACGGATCCAATATTGAAACTCATCTCTCCAATCATAATATAAGCGTTCATCTACTATTCTCCAAATTTGAGCAAAATCGGACTATTAGGTCACGAGATGCTATGACGTTTGGATGATTCTAGGTCTATCGTAAGGGACCATCTATAGGGCCTAAACCGCTTAATTCCTGAAAATGTCATCAAAATCGGATGAAAATAGCGGGTCATTCGGGTGGATTCGTGGACACACATACGGACCGACGGACACAAAACCAAAATTGTATAGGAAGGACTAACAAAAAAGCAAGTACCTGCTTAAGTGCTTACATTGCGTACCATATAACTGTAGATATCTACTGCCTAGCCATTACCCAGACGTAGGTAGGTACAATTATCATATAAGTACTACTTATCATAATAATACTTTTGGGTGGGAAATCCTGATGAGATCGTTTCCTCTTCATGATATTTCACCCCACAAAACATTTCTTCCCATTATAATATTTCAGCAGCTCTTTGACGATTCATCTTTTGTTACAGGTTGCCAATTCTACCCGTTGGGCGAATACCTGAGGTTCGTCCGAGTACCCGAGTCTCTGCCAGTAGGAGACGAAGTTCTTCTAGTCGAAGTCCACCCTCGGAAAAATCTCACGATTCAAGCTGTGGACGCTGTAAGTTCTAACAGTGTCCCCTCATTGTCTGCTCTCTATTGTTCTTGCCTGATTCCACACAGGGTGTTCCCACTATTAAACTTCCTAAATTTAGGGAACAACAATTCTGATGCTAATTTATTTTTCTGAAGCTCTCGTCAATCGTTTCTGGATTGAGAATGGAATATGGAGAATACCTACTACAAACTGGTCTTCCGTACCCGGAACCATGAAAAACACTCGTACAATCCAAAACTTCTGGACACAGCATAAAAATAATAGTATCATGTCAACCTAATCAAAAATCCTGTGTAGGTTCTTTTAGTATATTTTTCAAAGGAAACAAATGCGCTAATAAATTAGTTTTTCCGGGCAGTAACTTTAAAATTTTGAATGGAAACCATTCATTTCAAATTCGGATTGAGCGGAAAATTTTACGTCCAAATAGGTACGTTGCATTACAACTTGAATTTCATGAGAAAAATCTCAAGTTACCTATGACGTATTTGGACGCGAAAAGTGTCAAGTTTGGTGAAAAATAACGTGATCAAGATAACGTGAAAAGGTAAAAATAAATCAAAATTGATTTCACACTTTTTGGGTACCTACATACTTTATGCGCGCTCATTCTACGCATACGTTTCAACGGATCGAAAAAAAGTATGAAGAGGATTTGTATGCTGTTAAATACCAAAAAGAAACCAAATCTGCAATAGAAAGAAGGGCCAAACAATAAAACCCGAATGAAATACTTTGCATTTTCTCAAACTAGATCACTTTACGAACTAAATCCCGCTAGAAAACGTCTGCCAAGTTGGGTGTGGCACATAGCTTCCTCGTATTCATAATATGATTGTATACATATAACATAATATATTTATGTATAAAATCATCAAAGGGATTATTAGTACCTGCACAATCCCTGAAAATTCCATCAAAATCGAATGAAAATTGTCGAAGTTATGAGAGCTTCGCGTTTGCGCATGCGCAGTGGGCACTACTGATCCGATCTTGATGAAACCCATGGGGCATTATCGAATCTCCGATGCTCAACTTTCCTCCAAATTCGAGCGAAATCGGACCATTAGGTCGCGAGAAATTGATGTTTCGAGGATTTCACGTTTACGCATGCGCAGAGGCTACCATTGGTCGGCTGGTAATGAATTTCATAGGGGGTCATCTAGGGCCTAACCCGCGTAATCCCTAGAAACGTCATCAAAATCGAAAGGAAATTGTTTAAGTTATGCGTGTTGTAAGGATCCCCAGAATGTTCAGAAAGGTCTGAAACGTAAAACGCGAGTTAAAATTTTGATTTTGGATATAAAAAATTGTTCACATCCAAGAAGTGAAAACAATGCTCCCGCTACCTTGGTAGACTCGGAAGCAAAAATATTTTGGGTATGCTCAAGAGGAGACCAGTTGAACAATTTTAAAAAAGCCAATTTAAAAAAAAAAGGAAATCGTAAGAGATAAATTCGTTAAACTGAGATATTGCAATCCCTTTTTCTCTTTCAATCTTATCCTAGGTCTCTTTTAATGTCATTAGTACTCATATTACGTTCATACAAAATTTAAGGGATAGCAACATAATGGGGGAGTAGGGGAGGGTTACACAGTGGAATTTCTATTTCATTACAGAAGTTCGATGTGTATGATATTGTGAAACTTGACTGCAAAGGTTCATTATTGAAAATAGTGAGGAAAAAAGGAATGAAAATTGAAAATAGCTTGTGGGTTGTCGCCTACCCTTGTTGTCACCTACCAAGCCGCCACTACTTTTGTCCTCTTCTGGTCGGTAATTTTGACCACGTTTACTGTGTTGTCCTTTTAGTACGGTAAATTTCCGGTAAATAGTACAGTTGGGTAGCTCTTAGTTGATGTTTCTCATTTCTTGAGGTTCCGAATGACTTATGTTATGGTCTTTCACGACTAAAGTTATTGTTTAATGTGTTGTTGCAATACAGGCCAAATCATAGTCGATAGGAGTCTTCATTTACCTATTAAGTAATTTGCTTAAACAATTTTTCCTTCGTTTGAAAGGAATTTCTGCTTAAAACGTCCACCACGAGAACGCTGCTCTTAAAGTTCCCTTTTCCCCCAATTTTTCAGAAGGAAGATGCGCACTTCTTCCGGTACAAGACTGTCAACCGTACGCACATTTCCCTGCGGTTGGCTCAATCACTGGAAAATCTAGTGGACAACCCAATACCGCAGAACGTGCTCAAGTTCCGCCTCGTCTGCGATTACCAGGAAGGTGATGACACGGTAAGTTCTTTCACAGATTCAATTCAATAGTATTTTCCTAGAATAAATTTCTACGCGTGACGTTCATTGACGTTTTTGCACCATTGATTACTGAAATAACGGACTTGAATTGAAAGCTTTGGGTGTTAGGAAAGCTACTGGTAAGAGTGATTGATGAACTCATTTATTTTGACTAGAATGGCACCACGACGCCAATTGGGACATACATCTATCAAATGTACATGAGAGTTTTTGATGTCCTTAGAATATTCCTACTGAATTTCAAGATGAAAGACAGAGATTTAACTATTTTCAACAAGGCAAGAGACGGTTTCACCATTTCAAGACGAATGACACCACAGTAATCCATTTCCTGGCCCAACGGAGACCAAAAAAATAATAATACATATATATTCCATCAATAGCTCAAGGCTGTATTATACGAGTACTGTCCCAATTCAAATTCAGGCTGTTTTAGTAGGCCTATAGCACCAGAAAGGTTGAAAATTGGGATATTTTCGCCATTAACACCCTCCTTTCCCATTTTCTCAATGCAAAATTTGAAATTATTGCACAACTCGACTGACAACACAATGAATGTACTGATTGTGTGGGTTGTATTTGTATGTATTTTCTTCTCAGCTTTGTGTTGTCTTCTTCCGACCTAGATCGAAAATATAAAGACCAGCCTTGCAACAAAGGAACATCTTAAAAATCTATAAGTACAAAGATTTGGGTTAGCCAAATCTCTAACTTACCTGTTATTTAAAACGTGTGATATGGCAAGGCTACACATAGGTAGCTTTTGTCACCCGTAAAAACCCAAAAAATTGATATTTTTGGCTCCGGCCCCCTGAATATTTTTCAAGGGATGAGAAGCATTGAAAATTGATTGGGATCTAGGAGAAAGAGTAAACCCTGTGAATTACATCGAAATCCACAGGGGTTGACTAGTTTGAGCACGGTTTCTTTCCCCAAAAAATGAATCTCGTGAGCTGATTTTCCTGCTGGTTCAGTGAGTCAACTCTCACTTGATAGAACTTAGAGTGGATGTTTTATTCCAATAATTTCAGTGTACTATTCACAATATGCTTGTGATGCCTTCGTTACTCAGGTAGGTACGAAATGAAACTATCTAATACTACCAACATGCGAAATCTGTGGAATCATCATCACCGGGAGAGTAGGTAATATAGGCAATAATACATCAGGTCCCTGAAAACATAAATATAGTTAAGTGAATACCTACATAGAATCCTCAGCGACACAGTGAAGCTCTCAGTTTGGACGCTCCATAACCTGTTCTTCCTGTTCCACGTATGAATTACTAGAAAAACTAACATCTGACATTCTATCTTACAGGTTTCGCAAATGAATTGCAGATACCAAGTAGGCTGACATGAGCACTAATCGGTTTATAACTGGAATCATTTTTATTTCAAATGACTTCCGTATTTTCCGCGCTATGTTGCCGCTTAACTTTCTACATTTATCATTCTAATCTACAGCTTTCAAGTGCTACTTCGATTTGCGTTCCATTTTCCCGGGGGGAACAGACTGAGATATCGCATGCTTGGAGGAGTCGATCCCCGTCCTTGTAGGGTCCAGTCCTGCACTGCAAGTCCCATTTCTGGAGCCCACCGCTGGATGGGGAATCAGGGTCACCAGGGGTTTTCCTTAACATCATGTTAATATGAATAATGGGTTGCTGGCCTGTAGCAAGCAACCGTCGTGACGCGTCATAAGCATCCCTACTTTCATTCATGTATTCACTATGTGCATAGAGAATTCTTGTTCTTCTGAATTACACTAGCCAAATCACAAAAGCAGATCCAGTTTAAAGTAAGAATCAGTGTGCCCTCCAAAAGATTACATTAGTCACTTTTTATGTACCTATCCCTCATTACAAGACGGGATATTAATTTATGTTTTCGTTTCAAGTCGAAACACTAAGCTGAAAAAACCACACACCTTCAAATCTGTTTCATCTTCAATCATCAACCTATCATGTCTACCTTAGGGAAGCAAAACCATAGTTGTATGTTTGTCTATATGTACAAAATCTTGTTTGCTCAGGACTCAACTTACTCTCAACTGGATTTGGGTGCTTTTGTGTGATTAAGAACATATATAACTCGATTTTCATACTATTTCTGCTACAGATGCCCACCAATATAGATCTCAAGACTTGTGATTCTGAGGGTTTGATCAAAGAGGAGATTTTTATGGACTTGATAACAGAAAATGGTGTCACTAATGTCACTATAGCCCAAGGGAATGGTGGCGTAGTGTTAATTTCCGTATCCTGTCATGTTTATTTTTGGACTTTCACCTTTTAATTTAGAGAGAATATTCTAAGAACCACAAATAATACTCAAGATCAATAATTTTTAGGTCGCCCACCATTGAGGGCGTGGTATCGGTATAGGACCAGGGGGTGACGACACATCGTTGAATGAATTTCGGAAAGCTGATTATTTGTTGGTAGTCATACATGGTGTAAAATATCTACACCTATAATTGTGATGCTGGCTAGCACCAAATTAGAGAAAATATAAGCCTTTTCACGGATTCAACTTCCGAAAAAGGTTCTAGAAATCATCTGGAAAAGACACAAATGTTTGCTGAATCAGACTATGCTGCGCTAACATTCTAAAATCCCTATTTATACGCAATAGATGAGTAGCTACGTAATACATTTTATTTGTATTTTGAAATTAATGAAGAATGATCAAAATTATCATATTTCATTCTAATGTTCGCTACGGGGGGAAGTTTTCTATCATATACACTCGTTTATTGGGACGCCTCCATTAATGCATGCATTACTAATAAACAGGGATGGGATTTTCTTGTAATAACATATTCTTTTCCTGAAGGAGTTTTCGAAAGATTCAAAGAAATTTATCCGTTTCTCACGAAGCTGGTTTCAAAAATTCATATTTTAATTTTGCAAATTAATGCATATTTTAGGGTTTGTTGCATATTCTGGACTTTAGTGCATATAAATGCATTTTTTCAGGATTTACGCTCCAAAACTTGGTAGGTAAATAAAGAAAAAAATTTAAAAAAAGAGAAGTTGAGAGATGTTTCTCAAAATTCAAAAAAACCTGGAAGAAGTCGACGCCTTACTTCCGAGAATCTGGAGATGGTCGTTACAAATTTTTTTCATTCGGTGAACGAAGCCGGAGTGGAAGAGTCGTCGATTGATTGATTAATACAACGATTTGTGAAGATTTTTTGTAATAAAGTGTCTAGTGAATTTACACTATTGATTTTTCTGCCAATTTTTTTTCTTAGTAATTCGTTCGTGATTTCTGAGGTTCCTTTTTGTATCGTCTTGTAATTCTCCCGTGGTTTTTGAGGTTCCTTTAAGTATTTTACCGTCGTTTTTGTAGTCCTGGAGAAATCGTTTGGATGGACTTCCACTAAGTCAGTTTGGTATTGTTTTACTATTTTGCTGTTAAAAGTATAAAATATATTTTTCACATTGTGTTTCACTTAATGATTGAAAATTTCAAACGCATTTGCCCTTACTTACCTACCACTATATTTTATTAATGGCATATTTCACTGTTTTAATTGGATATTTCGAGTTTTAGCAACATATTTTAGGTGCATAAAACAGCTTTTTTAGTGACATATGAATCCCATCCCTGCTAATAAACTATATTCACTCATACAATACTCACTCAGAAATATTTCACACTCCTTTTGTCATATGGGCGGTTTCACTACTTCATCCAGTAATACTCTGGCTTGCCGACACACTGTGAGGTACCATAAATATTTCCTGTGTTCGGAATGTCCAAACACTCGTCACTATTAATTCAATCCCACTAGGGCCGGTCGGAACAGTTAGGATCAGGCGCTCTAATGAACACGATGATGAGAACCTGAATTATTCATGAGAAGCTTGGAAGCCAAGGCAAGGAGCGATGCGTACGGTGTACCGAGGCTGCGTAGGGCGCATAGTGGCCAGTCAAAACCGATCCGTGAAGATATGCAACGTATAATAAGTAGGTCAGTGTTGTAGAAGACAGATAGCAGAGTGCACTATCTTCATTTTTAGCGAATTCGGTTTCAATTTTAGCGGGACACGTCGTATCAGCGATAGGTACATCTACTCCATTTGAATAGCTGAAAAAGAATAGCTGAAAGCAAGAATTATTTTTTTCAAATAGCATTCCATTTGAATAACTGAAAAAGAATAGCCGAAAGCAAGAATTATTTGAAAAAATAATTCTTATCGTACCTATACCTGAGTCAAGATTCGCAAATGTTTCAATAGAAAAAGGCTAAAAAGTACCTAAGGATTTTTTTAAAAAATCAACCAGGCTTTCAACGTTATGCCAAAAGCCAGAAAATTATAATATTATATAAATTACATATTATAATATATAATTATTTTCATATGAATCATATATTTTCACCCACTTTTTGACTCGCTGTGCGGGGGAAACACAACCGGATGAAGAACGGGGAAATCCGAAGTGCAACTTGTCACTGGCCACCTGCTTTTGTGAGTGTTCTCTTCGTGTGTCTCCAGCATGCCAGCATCATGCGAATTAAAAAATTACATTTCTGTTCTAAGAGATTGGAATTGGTCAGCCTTTGCCTTCTGGATTGGAACGATTGTCTCTATTGAAATCTATTTAGATTGATGTCTTTATTGTTGGAGTACAATAAAACTGGGGTGACAATTTATTGGGAACTGTAGAGGAAGGAGGAAAGGAACGAAATAAAGAGAAAAGAAACGAACAATACGGAGGGAAGAAGAGAGATGGTAATTGATTCGGTTGATCTGATTCTTCGTTTTCCCTGTTGCAACACGCACATACTCGTACATCATCGTATCCTCGTACACCGATGTTGCAAGTGCAAAATAGGTTATTAGTTACACAATGGATGGGCAGTATAGGTTCACTATGTGGACTTGTAATTTATAATCTTAATAAATATATTATTATATTGTTCCTGGTACCTACTTTTCGTATCCTATTTGTGCCAATCTGTATATTGCTGGAAATTTCAATGAAATCGAATGAACATTAAGTGGAGTACCAAACTAACAACCTATAGTTGAGAGTAGGCTAATGAAATTAGAATACAGAACCCCGTCAAATTATTGTAGAAAATCTAGTGTCTTCAGAGCGAGCCGATAGCACACAGTATAGTGTGACATAATTTAGAGGTGCAAAGCTGTTGTGTTTGACCACACAGACCAAATATGTTCGGCAAACTTAGCATAGGAGGGGTGTCGATTGTGGAAACCTTATTTCGTCTCTACCGAAGTGACTGAGCTTTTGGACTACTATGTTGAATAAAGAATTATTTCAAAACCTCCCAAAATCAAAATATCCACTAGTTCGAAAGAAGCAAACAAACCTGGTGCCGCTTCAATTTCTTGCCCTGAGCAAAACTGCTATAGCATATATTTGTAAACTGCTATAACATATATGTGTGTATGTGGGAGAGGACTTTGAGGCAATTAGTCCGATTTTGATTAACTTACAAGGAATTGTTCTTGGAACAGTTATCCCGAAAATCCCTAGTTGGATCTCTACGAATTTCATGGCCTCTAATTCGGGTCTAATGGCGAGTTGCTGGGGACTGACCCCAAGAGTGATAGCAACTGTGTTGACATAAGGATTATTATACTCCATATTATGGTATATAAGGTGGCTGTTATAAATCCCACCCGACTTGGTAGACATTTTTAAGTTT
>JAEMON010000002.1:34768478-34808151 GCA_030264115.1 Lygus lineolaris
ATTCCATCACTACTCCTATGTTATGTTTTCGAAGTTACTGTGAAGCTACCCAGTTGGTAGTCAAAGTTGGTTTGTTGGTGATTTTGGTTGTTTGTTAGGAGGAGTGAAAGTATGGGGTCAAGAATAATACCTGTTGACGGCGTTACGGTCGAAATGTTATGTTGAGTTCCAAATATTATTTTCAGATGCATTTATATTTTTCTGGTGAAAATGGGAGCTATTTTAGATCATGGGGTTAGTCAGAATCAGGGCAAACGATCTTATAAGAATAGTCCATCATAAATATATTTTCACATTTTGCCGGTCACCGTCGAACATAATAGTCAAGTATTTCACAATGCATAACACTCCAACTCAATCGTCAGTAGGTATGATTCTGCGTATTTCGCATCACGACGCATTGCGTAAACACACCGGGAGAGCGCCCTAATCCTTATCATCATCTCGTTCACTTTTATCAGTTACCTCCATAAAGAAACGTCACCTTCATCGCATTTTCCTTACGAGGAACTGAAATTATAGTGATTTTCCCATTGCGCAATACGACGTAAAAACGCGGTGAGGCAGCGGTATTCCAAATACGAACGCAAGTGGGCACCCACCGCGCATAACCCCAATCATAATAAAAAAGACTGTTGATCACAGTGAATGGTGAATATGAAATTCTTCAAGAAAACGATTGGTATCTGGTTGTGGAACAAGTGGGACTGTGGGACCGGTATCCGAACCCTTTTTTCGGTCTTGGAAGACGATTTCACTTTATCGTCTAAAAATCGGCGACTTTCACCCTTCCGGGTTACGCCTACGGTGATGGGAAGTGCTTCGCGATCCCCTTCAAAGTCAATCAGTCGCCTTTCAAATAGTCGTATCATGACTATCGCCTTTTAGACTGTTTTATTTTGGGGGATTTTTTCAAGTTTGTTATCTCAGAACGGAAGAGTCGCGAATGAGACCTCGCTCTGGATTTCGAAATCCGTCTGGGGATCCTTTCGAGATCTACCTATCTACCTTCTACCAAGGGAGTTTTAGCACAATAGAATAAGTCTAAATCTGTTTCTTTAATCCAATTTATGTGTTTTACGTACTTACCCTGGAACATAAAACAGCACATTTTATTGGATGGGGGTTAAAAAGATTCCAATGGTTCATTATTGAGAATTTATTATCTTAATAATCCAAAATGTATAAACGTAGAAGTGAAAATCCTTTTACTTAGTAAATGAATGCGAATAAAACGCATAAAGTCTGAAGGTGGGAGGAGTCAATGTTAGAGTTTTCGGATTTTGTGAATAGTAATTTATTGTTTGCTTATTGAGGGGGCATAACTAAGTCTGCTAAGTTGATATCGTATCATTTTAAGATATTAATCTATTGTAATATTTCAAAATGGGTAATTAAGCGAGAACGTAATATAATATATGTATATATTATATACATATATATCCCATATATATTATATTACGTATATATCCCACAATATCAATGCTATGAAAAAAAATCTTTTTTTAAAGCATTGTTTCCGATTTAGAGAAACTGAGAGGAAATAGAACCGCATGCAAATCCTATACGGACCACCATACTGACCCAAACAACAACAAACCGTTAAAAACATTTTTTGATTGCGATTCCGAAGTCTCAACTCTATCCCAATTTTTAAACTCAGTTTTTGATCTGCCTGGGCTCATTACTGCTGGAATTTCGAAAATTGTATTGTGTGGTTGAATAAAGCGGCAAATGTTACCAAAATGATCACCTTACTATAAGGTGGCCACCTTACTGTAGACCTGACTAGAGATACCTTACTGATGGGTTTTGGGACCTGGAAAGATTTCGATATACGAGTATGGTGTTCCATGGCTTCGTAAAATGGTTCCAAAAAGCGTCAGCCACTGAGGCTTGGCCTGTTGGTGACGGTTTTTTAGTGTATTACCTATTTTATTTGAAAAAATATATATATGGCACCATGGGAGACGGTGATACAAACACAGGTTTAGAGTCGTTGTCCGTTAATCTTGAAATAACAATCAGTTTTTCGACTGTTACATAATGCCATCCACGATCATGAAGCCACCATCTTTGTAAGGAAGCAGATACCTAATTTTGTAAGCTGAATTGGAATGAATGATCGTTATTTTAGACTAATGAAAATATGTTTTTGCTAACCGTTGGCAGCAACACTATTTACACCGCAGAAATTTATGAATGAGCATGTGTAGCTTATGTATTTGGTGCAGCTGTTCGTGCTGTGGGAGTGTGTTAAAGTCATAGAAGATTGTAAGTTGTATACGGGAATGTGACTGGCTGGGCGACACATTCCCCTCATAACTTGAACAGCTCGCTCCTTGTACGTGGACCGCCAGCCGTCTGGTACACCTAGTAAGCTAGCTTTTACCTTTACTTCCCAGTCACCGGCCTTTGCCTTTTCCGTCCACACAAACCGTTGAACGGCTTGGAAGCTATTCGAGAAATTATAAACGATTCTCCAGATTCTCAGTTTCCGCCGTCTCTGAATGGACCGGTTCTTCCGAGGAAGGCGCTCCGCAATAGGTTTTTTCAGTGTCACTGTGATAATCGTATGCTGCACGTTCAACTCGTCTGCCATTTGCCGTTTTGAACTTTGATATGGCTTTCCAGAACTCGCTCAGGCGGTTTATAGGTTCTGAAGCGATAAGTTATGGATTATCCGTACGACGTATACCAGCATCTGCGATTAGAACAAGTAAACTTGCAGGTGTAGATGGGTTAGGTACTCCTGATATGGCGAATGACAGTTGTAAGTAATGGCAGTATACTAAAGGTAAACGTGGATGGGCACTGTGAAAGTCCATGAGCCCACCACTCACCCAATTTCAAGACGAAACGTTGGTAATTTTAGTTAAGCAGGTTTAGGTACTACCCACATATTGTATTGCTTATTTTAATATGGTCAATCTAACCTAAACTTGTCGATACATGAACAAACGTATAATACCAAACATAGGTGTGTAAATAAAACATGTAGGACCTTCATGTTTTGACCTCAGGTTTGGATGTGGCGTCCTCGAAAAATGTATGTGTCAATTTTTATCTCAAAATTCAGTGGTTCTTGTTGAGGGTTAGCGGGCCTCAACCATGTCTCAAAGCAGCTCAAAATCGCGTTTATTATTTTTCACGTTTGTGATTTTGAAAATGCCTTGATATAGGCACGTACTTAGGTATAGGTATGTACGTTATACAATAATAATTACATACTTCACGATGTGAATCGTAATTCTACGTTTAAGTATTCCATCCGAAGAAAACTGGAAGAAACCGATGAAAACCGGGTTTTCAATAAGGGTGAAATAGGGTCTTAGAACGTCATTGACCTTCCTTCCGCCCTTGAGGGTGCGCGGGACGACGGGCTCGAGAAGCGTCCCAACCATGCCCCAACGCAGCTCAAAATCGTATTTTTTTTTATTATTTTTCACGTTTGTGATTTTGAAAATGCCTTGATATACATGTGTTGTACGATAACAATGACATACTTCACGATGTCCTTCAGGGGGTCCGCGGACGATGACTCCGGGTCCGCGAGCTGCCATAAAAAAAATGTTTCATCAAGAATTTTACTTACAGTTACAGTTAGCAAAGCAACAGTTTTACCATGTTTTAAGTATATTTAATAATTTAATTGCATTTTAACGTTTTTAAATGTAGTTTTGGATTTGTTAAAAACATTAGCATCTCAGATATTTAATAACATGTTGGAATAGAAAATTTAACATGAACACGTTATTTGGCGTGAAAAAAACAAAAATCAGGTAAAATGTTTGTAGTTTATTACACCCAAAAACTAGATTTTTTGCTTTTAGTGCTCATTTGGAGCGTATATTTGCTCATGGTTTTGATCACTCAAAATGTCGAGTGAGTAGTCAGTTTTTCATGAAATTTTGTGTAGAAGCCGAATGTGCAATAAAAAATTACTATTTGGAACAACAACGTTATAGTGCGCCAAACTCGCTATAACGGGCCAATCTGGCGCGCGAAAATGTAGTTTTTGAATTCTACTCAAATAATGAAGGGGACTACGATTTGAATTCTTTTCTAAATGGCTTTTTAAGAAAGTTGAGAGGGGGAGGGGGGGGGGGGGGGGGGGGGGGGGGGGGGGGGGTGATTAGCTGAGACACTGTACCCAAGGGGTCCTTGAAATTATAGCGAGTTTTCCAGGGGTCCTTGAAAATTGTTTGTTTGGGAAACCCTGGTCTATCTTATAAATTTGTGTTAAAGATACTACCCAAGCATAGCCCTCCGCTATAGAAACTCCCTACCGGGTTGTTCGTGCGAAAAATAAGAAGATACCAGCTGCCTTACGTGATTGTTGGATTTCGGCTCAAAACTTGAAGTCATTTCTCAGCTTGGAGAGAGCAGAATCGGAATTATCTCTCGTGATTTCTTTGTTTCCGTTCAACGCCCTCCGGTGGGTAAAGTAATATTTTGAATATTTGATGACTTCGGCCGAGACAAGACACGCGATACTCCCTTGTCGGGCTGGCGTTGAAACAGATCCTTTCAAATCAAACGTCCAGTCTTCAAGTCAGGTCGAAAAATTGCTGTCGCCTACAACACTCTGAACTTCTAATGCGAACTTCAATATATCAACTCATGACAGTGATAATAATGAATATCAGTGATACTCATGAATATCACTGTGATGAGTTTGGTACGGCTAACTACTGAGCTGATATAATTTCTGCTAAATGTGAACATTGCAGAAATATTGCAATATTGAAATATTGCTTGTGTATATTGCAAGTTCAGTAAGTAGTCTATTGAGCTTTTTATGTTAGATTAGAGTTTTCATATATTTGTGAAGTTCGCATTAGAAGTTCGAAGTATAGTAAGCGCTTTGATTTCCAATGATGACCTACACATTGAATACCTATCATTAATTGAATAATTAATGATGACCTACACATTGAATACCTATCATTAATTGAATAATTAATATTCAATTAATGACATCCAATTTTAATACTTAGGTAAATACAAGTAAAGTACATAAAGTTACCACCCAGCAGCTCATTCACTCACTCACTTTTACTAGAGTTCTTCTTGTTTTCATAATTAAAGTACGGCAACAGTCGTAGGTACTTCGGTTCACTATGTTCACGATGATGTACCAAAGAAAATGGTACTAACCGAAGTCACAAGCAAAATCAATGGATATCAAAGCGTCCCCTGGAAGCAGAATGTCATGAGCGCCATTTTTTGCGATTTTGTATTGTAACCGTCGGGTTTGTGTTGAAGAGGCGCATTTTCCCAACTATTCATACCTAGTATTCATGGTAGGCAACAAGCACATCAAGCCGTTCCAAAAAAAAGCCTCAAATTTTCAGATCGTAACGTTTGTTCCAACTGAAATCTGCAATTCAAATGGTAATATTCAGTTTATATTCGAATAGTCTAAAAGACTTCCCCAAGGTCGAGTGCATCTTCTGCTGTTGAAAATTTTCAAATATCTTCGAATGTTGCTGTTAATTGGAAAAACCTGAGAGGTAGCGGAGAATTTCCCTTCATTCAACCCTGCAAGGATGAGAATATTCACTGTGTGCAACTTGCTCCGGTAGTTGGAACAGCATTCCAGTTCTTTTCAGTAGGCTAAGTTGCACACAATTTAGTTGTCACAGGCAGAATATTCGAATATTCTCAAGAATTTGCGTAGAGGGTTCTGAGCAGCTAATATATAGCCGAAATATAATTGGGATATTCGTATAGTTGGAACAAACCACCTATAAACCAACCAACCGACATTGGTAAAATATTATATCCACGGTATTCATTTAGATCTTAAGTTGGACCAGTCAAATAGGTGATATAATAAATAATACAAAGGTGAACATCCATTGATATAAGATATTTATTATTATCTTCTCTCCATTCGAAAGTATTATCCTACATATATCGTTCCAGAATACATTAACTAAAAATATAGGCATTTCTGTTCAAAATGACAAGTCTCGTCGTTCACAGGTTGGGAAATATGATACTAACCTATGGTTTGTTGCAACTAAAAATTGCAGTTCAATGAATTTTCAGTTTATGAATATGCGATTCGAATAAATAATCATCATTTCTGAAGGTCAAAGTTGATTTCTATCTACGGCTTGATCTCAATTTGAGCTGAATGTTAAGTTAGAACAAACCTGAGGTAGCAGAAGGTTTCCCTGGAATCAACACACTCTAGCCCCTTCGCATCAGGGTTGAGAATATTCAAGTTGCCCTGGCATGGCAGTTGGAACAGGATTCTAGTTCTTATCAGTACCTAGGTGACGTTGCCCACAAGCAAGTTGGAACAGAAAGAAACTACGTCTGTTCCAACTAACGGCAAACCACGCAGATGTTATATACTGTCTTCAACACTTACTTTTGTCTTATGCAGATGTACCTAATGAATGAGTCAATCGTGCAACCTGGCCCGTTGTGAAAGCCTCCCAAAAAAACAAAAACTGATAAATGGATTCTTGGGAAGAAAAACGAAATAAACATTATTTAGATCTCAATGAGCTCGGAGCAAGAATAAACGTGCCTTCCATCAAGAAGGGATATGAGGTTCCCACAATTTTCTGACCCCCGTTTGTTGGGTCCCGCGGGTACCCGTTTTATCTGGAATGAGCATCCTTCACGAATAACGATAATGTTTGAGTTGCCTCTCGTTGCACTATTTTCTCGCGTACATGCCGTGGACGAAGCATAGGTATTTGGTTCCTTGTGCAATAGAGAAGGTATACCCCTGACTATATATATTATACCTCCAAGAATATTCATTTCAGGAGAAACTTTTGATCTCAACTTTCTGCGTTTCTCATCCCATGATCTTTCATCTCTTGAACTCTTGCTAGAAATGGACGAGCCAGTTAAGGGGACAAGGGACGGAGCCCAAAATACCCTCAAAAATGCCTAAATCTCAGCTACTGAAGGGTTTCTAAGAACTCTTACTATAAGATTATTACTACTTAGGGCCAATAAGTTTAAAATACAAATAACCTCCCCCCTACCCCCTACCCTAACCATTTTAGCGTTGCACAGTTTTTTCCATTTTTCTCCACCAATTTCGAACGGATTTTGATTTTGTTGGTGGCATTCTTCCTATTTTTTATTCTCTGCTGAGACGTATTGCCCTTATGCCAATTCGACTTTTAAAGAAGGTGGTGAAAAATTCAAAATTACGAACTAAAAATTATACTTAGATGCTTTCCCTAGAGAATTGAATGACAAGAAGAATGCCACAAACCGCATCCAAATCGGGCAAAAATTGGCTGAGGAAAATGGGAAAAACTGAATTACATGGGTCCTTGGACCCTTGTTTCATTCAAATTTAGTCAGTCCCGGGAGAGCTGCTAACAACTACGAACGACATCTACAACTATAAACTACCCCGACAGTGTACGAGCTATTGTCATACAGTTTATAATCAAGGCTGTAGAACTGTCGGTAGTGATTGTGTTCTGTCATAGTAAAAATCTTAGAAATGTTAGCAGCATGATTTGCACACCTAACTACAACTGTTTAGGTTTCCAAGGGAGTGAGCCCGAAATTTCCTCAAAAATGCCAGAATCTCGGCTACCGGATAGTTTATAGGAACTCTTACTATAACATTATTACTACTTAGGACCAATAAGTTCGAAAAACGGATAACCCCCCTCCTAACCATTAAAGCCTTACACAGTTTTCGCATTTTTCTCAGCCAATTTTCAACAGATTTTGATGCGGTTGGCGGCATTCTTCGTAGTTTATCATTCTCTAGTGGGGTTAAGTTCCACTCTGCCAACTCTAATTTTGAAAAAGGGCGTGAAAAATTCAAAATCACGACATTGAATTCATTGATAGATGATTCCCCCTAGAGAATCGAATAACAAAGAGAATACCGCAAATCGCATCGAGAAAAATTGGAAAATCGAATTATATAAGTTCCTTGGTCTTTTAACATTTCAGAGCTCTGCACCTACAAGTGGGTAATAATTTTGTCCACGAACAAATTGCTTGCAAAAATGGAATTCATGAAAATCTATTGGAAAACTGAACAGATCCATTCGAAAAGTGGAAAAACTTTCCATTCGAGCTTAATTTTTACACGCAGCTTGAACATAGATGCTTTATAAATCGTGGATTGAGGTAAAGATAATAGTTCTAGTTCCTATGTCTCGTCCAACTACTTTGTGGAGCCAGGAAAGGTAATCATTATACATCCTCAGGCCCGATGATTGGTGAAGTTCAAAAGCCTGGTCCATCGTCGTGTGCCACTTCCCGTTATGGTTATTTACGGCTTCAGTGTAAACAATCATAATTTTTTCTCATCCTGAAATACTCCCTGGAATGATTAAGATGAGAGATCCCTGAACGAGAAAACGGTGTCATTAAGAATGATTGGGCAGGTCTCAGCCATTTCAGAATCACCTTTAAAGAATGTTGGATGATTGAGTTGTGTATCACTTTGGCGGTATAAGCGTCGTTTAATCCATTTATTTTGCTTTAGAATCGATAAATCTATCAACTATATCTGCCACATAAATCCTTCCAGATATGAAATCGAAACAACTGATTGCGAATATATTTGCTCTTCCTATGGTAATAATTCAAGACAGACCTGCAGAGCACGTTTTCGATGTACGTCGTTGATTATATTGTGCTCGTTGAGTTTTCATTTCGCATCCTAAGTCCACATCAGGCACAACACGTTGGGAGTGGTACTATCATCTTCATTAATAAAATAAAATTTCATTCTGTTTATATTTTGATCGCAATCAAGGGATGTTGTTCCGTGATTATTGGAACAATGATGCTAGCTTTCAATAAATTATTTTGGTATTTTCTCTTTATTTCCGTATTTATCCTTTATTTATCCGTTATTTTCCTTATTTATCTCTATTTATATTATGTACCATAGAATAATGATGCAACTATACACAAAATTTACAGTAGGTACCTAATACCCATTTCTATTCATTCATGTTTGTAGGTATGATTAGGGCCTCACAGCGAAGGCGGAAACGTCACCAAAATAAAAACTAATTTAAAATTGCGCATGCGCAGTAGGTAATACTGATAAAATCGTGTTGAAATTCAAAGGTAATTGCCAATCTCCAACTACCCTCCGAATTTGAGCGAAATCGGTCGATTAGGAACAAAGAAATCGTAGTTCCAGGAAATTCACGTTTGCGCATGCGCTCAAGCTACTAGTGGTCCGATGGCGATGAAATTCATAGGGGACCGTCACGGGGCTAACCCGCACAATCCCTGAAAATTTCGTCAAATTCGGACCACATCTTCATATAGTTTTGCCTGGGACATGGAATTGACCACAGACAGACAGACAGACACGGAACCAAAATTGTTCAGAAAGCTCTGAAACGTAAAAAGCAAGTGGAAATTTTGATTTTGGAGGAAAAAAATTTTGTTATTTCTTGCACGAATACATAGCTTCCTACCTTCGGTAGTGAGGAAGCAAAAAAAGCAATTGGAAAAATCAAAAACGTCTGTGAGTCAATTATTTACAAGATAAAAGAACCTCCTAAACTATTCATCTCGATTTTCGCGTGGTCTCTTCTTATCCCTGGTCCTTTTTCAGGCCCCCAGTTGAATAAATTTATCATTGATGTGATTGGTGATATCTTTGGATAAGTTTAATCTAAATCTCAAGCTATTGCAGCTATTGAAATGTAGGCCACCTTGACATGGTATTAACGTATACGACTAGGGAACCCTAACCATCCCGAATTTACCATGTTTTTGACATTTTTCAGGGTAAGAAGCAACATAAACCGCTCTTCTTCAATCCCAAGATCGAGGCCTTCGACCAGGACACCGCCATCAACGCTACCGTCCGCTACGACATCGTGACCGGGAACGAGCACCATGTCTTCTCCATGGATCCCCAAAACGCCACCGTCTTCCTCGACCGAGAGATCGATCTAGACACGCTCCGAGGGAACATTTTCACTTTGCAAGTAAGAGAATCTCGCATAGTTCACTAGGTACTAGGTACATTAGATGATGTGGTATGATATAGGTTGGTATGATAAAGCATAATACAGTGTTCCTCAACCTTTCCTCGGGCATGGCCCCCTATAGCTAAACACCCCTCTAGAGCCTAGACGATTCCTTGTGAATGTCATCGCCTACCTACCTACCGTGTGTAAATGTCGAAGTTGGATCTAATAATTAATCCAGCAACTGTCAGAGAAGTATAAAACGATTTGGATTCATGTTGCTGCTACGCTTTCAATAGAAGTCAGTAACACGACAGTGTAAACACTCAATTTTGGGAACATGATTGAAGACTTGGAAACTCGATTGAAAAAAATGTTAACCTTCGTGATACAGGCTACTACAGGGAAATTCGTTAATGCGACATACACGAGAATAGCTGGGGATTGAACTCAGCTGTCACCTTGGTCTTGTGACTTCTGTCTGTTAATCTTTTCTGAGCATAATGTTATTATTATCTACAAATTTCAGACAGTAACCCCCCTCTGAAGTGCGCCTGCGCCTCCACAGGTTGAGAACCACTGTTTTAACATATTTATTTACTAAGGTCTCCCATACAGTGAAGATACTGTCTACTCACTATTCACTGGGTAAACTCGTTTCAGTCTAGAAAAAACTGGATAAGTTTAAAAAACGATACCATATTAGTGTATTAACTCTATTTCACAATCTGATGCGTCCAGAAATCGAAACATTAGTTAAAACGATCACTGTTCGTGCAGTTTTGATGATATGATTTCATCTTCTTCTATATTTAATTATATTCTTGATATTTGGCAAAAATAAAGAATGATTGTAAAATTACGACAGATAAATTAATTAGAATAACGTTGCTAACAAGAGGCAAATAAAATTATGTGTTTTTCTAATGTTTGACAGGCTTTTATGTATGTACCTAATTATTAGGACTTCTATTGTCAACAATGCAGAACGTATAATCCGCGACTTTTCTACTTTTCAAATTAATTTGATCATGAAAAATTCATGATAGTAGGCCTTTTGGCCTAGTAGGTCTTTTGGCCCTCTTAGTACAAACCTAGTACAATGGCAGTAATAAGATCGGGAACTTATTTGCCTTCTTCAATTAAATAGCTACATTTGGGAGGTATAGGTTTGTGACCTTTTTCGTGTTCCAAAGTCCAAACATTTTTTCATTTCTCAAAGTGAAACAAAGCTTCCACTACCTTCGGTAGACTCGGAAGCAAAAGAAAAAACCAATATGTGCCCTAATGGCGAGTGCAATGTTGACTCCCTCTCAACCTTCCCAAAAACTAGAGAGAATTCTGAAAGCCTATAATAATGCACTTACAAGAAACTGTGATCCTACCAGAAGAAATTTACTTATACAGTAAAGGGTCAGAGAAACTGACGTTGTCCACGTTGATTATATTCTCATAATTGGGTAGATGGGAACCTACCGGTTTCAGAAAATTGTCTTATAAGCCCATCAATATCTACACGAATCAAGAAAAAAACCTAGGTAGGTATGTATTGGAATTTTCTAAAACCGGTACCTTCACAGTGAAAACACTACATCAACGTGGACTACGTTACTTTCTCTGGCCCTCTACTCTATGGTCCGAGTCTGTACATTAAAAAATCATTAAGTAAGTAATTACATAAAAAATGGTCATCTTTGGTACTTACCATCTCTGACTGGATGGGCCCAGTCACAACTTGAAAGAAACTTGAATCTTGAGTATGCATTATCTGTATCAATAGGTACTACCTACGCTGGTATTATGTCTGTCTTACTGTGCCGGTTTATGACTCAAACGGCTGCACCGATTTCCATAAAGTTTTTTGCAAAATGATGAGCAAGTTCCTGGCCTTTTCCTGTGTGAAATAATAAACGAAAATAATTAAACGATGTTAGAGTGAGTATTGAATTCAGTATTACATTTATCCCATCACGTTTGAATCTCCTATGTATTTTGAATAATATTCCATCCTAGTTTGTCATCCTATAGGTATAGTTATTTACATAAATATTATAGTATTTTTGGAGAATACGTTGTTCAATCTACATATTTCTTGTTTCTCCTAGATTCAAGCTACTCAACTGGATAACCCGCTGAAGACAGGGGTGGCTCGCTTGGAGGTGGAAATCCTCGACCTCAACGACAACCAGCCTCAGTTCGAAGTGGAAATGTACAACATCAGCATCGTCGAGAACCTTCCCAACGGGTTCAGCGTCCTCCAGGTCATCGCCACGGACATCGATCAGGTTGGATTGTGCAAGGTTTTTTTTGTATTTTAGATATATTTTATAACCATCAAAATAGACTCAAAGCGGTGTCTGATGCTTGGTTTCGACACCCGCAGGACTCGAATGTAGGTCCCTCCTTGTCAAATTTTTATTAATTCGTGTAGTTTGCCAGCTTATTTGTATTTTTAAAGCCTGTGTGATTGAGATTACAGTCTTCAAGATTCCATTCCGTATTTAATCCGTATCTCTGATGGTTCCCTGTTTCTGCAGGGTGATAACGGCGAGTTCGTGTACCACTTGGTCGACCCGAGCCAAGCGTTCAGCGTGGACAGTCGAACTGGGTGGCTGACAGTTCGCAATCAAGCCAAATTAGACAGAGAAGCACGACCGCAGCTCAACATGCGAGTTCTCGCCAGGGAGAAGATGCCCAGTGTCGTCAACCCTAACGTGTTAGTATAACCAAATATCTACAGAGCTTTGAGTACTATGGTACCGACTAAAGGTTGAGGTTTATTTTAGTTTTTATGAGAGTAGCGGCCAAAATCTTCCGCAGATATCGGACTACGTCCACTTTTTCCTAACGGTTGAGGGAAATTCTAAATAATCACATCCACAGCGATCCACCCAGATGCCCTTGATTTTGCCTTCAATTTCAGTTTATCCTCAGCCGTAAATCTTACTCCTCTTTACAATGGCCAATTCTTTGTTGATTTTGAAGGTTGAATCGCCTAGAAAATGTTTTCTAGGGCTCAAAAAGATTATTGAACAGTTAGTTGTCTCGTTGCGTATTCGAGGGTCACGACGGAAGGTCCGCTGCCTCGGGCTGGAAGACGGAGCCCTGATGCCCCTCAACTGAGAAGCTACTCGTCAAGATGTCCAAGACATATAGATTGTACATGACTTTCCATACGCATCCGTTGTGAAACGTTCACAACAAAAAAATTGAACGGAGAATTTCGACAAATAAAATTTCCATTATCTAAAAAAAAAAAATTTAGTTGTGGTATCTAATAGGAATTAAAAGGTATGTTAAAATCATCATGATTCCTTCGAAGAAAAGTCCATCTATAGCAGTTATTTTAGGTTTGGGATGTATTTAGACTCACCATAGAATTTCATCGTACAATTTCATAAAAGAATAGCTATAATAACATCTTGAGGTCACAAATCAAACCTATTTCGTCGTTATCCAATAAGTAGGTATGTAGTTCGAGTTTAAGTCCTAATAATGAATTAACAGAAGATCTTAGAATACCATCGGAATGAGTGGTATACCTACAAGTTTCGCGTCCGATTAGGATTAGACCAAGATTCGGTATCACAGTCTAGAGTACAGAGTCTTATACTCACACGGGGTCACCGTGGTAGGTACTTAAAATCCTTTTTCTTTACACAGAAACTAAGTACGAGGTACCCAGGGAGACTTTCATTGTGATAAGATGATGTTTTTGAGTAGATACCAATACGCTCAGATACATCATTTGAGTACTTGATTTATAATCTAAAGCCTAAACTGATGCTTTATACCCTAGTGAATCCTTCGTCAACGTCGAAGTGACTTTACTCGATGCCAACGACAACAACCCGACTTTCGTGCCAAGCAACCTCTACGAGTTCACCATCTCCAACGTGGCGCCTGTCGGTCACCTTATTGGGAAGGTATGTTATATTGGACCCGTAGGTACTGTACTGAAAAGACTGTACTCCGCACTGAACTCCTGCTCTGCATGTATTGAGTGGTGCTACTATGCTACTATGTAGCACTGCTTCATCCAAATATTTGTATTCCTGAGAAACTATACAATCTTAGAGAAGTACAGATTCACAAAATTCTGTTCGATTCAGAAATCCTTGAATTTAAAATGTTAACCCTTCAATATGTTTTGGAAATGCAATTTGAGTGTGTGAGAATTTGGACACTGATCTTTGTGTTTTAATTGAATAGGTGGAGGCGATGGATCCCGATCTGGGGAGGAACGGGATGGTGCTGTATGAGATGAAGAGGGGCAACAAGACCTCGCATGCCGTTCCCTTCATCGTCTCCCCCAAAACCGGTGAGATACGCGTGGCCGACAGTCCAATACCCGTCGGCCGAAAGGCGCTCTTCGTCGAGGCGTCCGACCAGCCGGCCAACCCCAGCGAGAGGAGGTTTTCTCTGGCAGTCGTCACTGTCGACGTAATCGTATCAGGTAATTGTTAAACCTCAAAAATTTGCTTAAATGTCGTTTTTCCACCGATTTTTCTTAGTTTCTACCCACAACTGGAGGACTGAAATTCGTACTGCTTCATCCGCATCCGTACCTATAGGTATAGGAACAAAGCCTCTAATTTGGAATTTATACATACATAATATCTGTACAGACATTTTTGTCCAAAACGTGAAAAAGTTGATCAAATGTTGATCAGACCCATTCTAAACTAACAGGTATATAAATAAATCTATTTGCTCCCGATTGCAATACTTTCCTCGTCATCCTTCATTATGGACTGGGGAAAGTAAAAATTTGTAAAACTAATTAGGTACATGTAAACCATAATACATGGTGAAAGGACCATATACCTAGGTATACTGAAAGAACTATTATGTAAGTACGTATCCAGACAACGTCTCGTCTGCAACCGACTGATCCTCCTGATTTGTACGTTCAATTGTTTCAGATAAAATAAACGTTCCTCCGGATTTCATCGGAGCTCCCTACGAATTCTGGGTCGGCGACGACGTAGCGATCGGCACGAGCATCGGCCAAGTCAGAGTCACGGAAGCCGTCGACAAGTCGAGAGCCGTCTACGACTTGCTCCATAGTTACCACGAAGGAGGTATTTCTGTGAATAAAACATCAATCTGTTGAATTTTGAGATGTTGAGTGCATTGTCTGTGCCTCCGAACTTCAGGACAGTAACAGCCTTTTTTATGTGCAGATCGAAAAATTCTGGAACTATCATATTGTTCACTAGTGACTACAATACCTCCTGAAGGAATAAGAACCATAATGAATCATGTTCGAAGAAAATTTAATTTTTTCAAAACCGATTTCTCACAATTTGATCAAGTCAAATTTGAGCAAGTCCTATTAAATTCGGAGGGTAGTCGGGGACTGGCCTCTAGATGACTCCCTATGAATTCCATTGCAATGGGATTTGTGGTAGCCATCAACATGAACATAATGGAGAAAAAAGTTCTTCGTGTTGACTTTGGTCAATTTGGAAAATATCAATACTGTCATTTTACTCGTACTTATATTGATATGAGTTTTTGCTGGTCAAATTCCCATTTCTTCGTGGTTCTATGATACTGGCTGATATAGTCAATAGCAACAGCCTGAGTTTCCTTCCAATAACTTACAAGGCTGATCAGTAAAATAGATTTAACAACGCTACTATGTCCACCTTACATCTGGTAGGTAAGATATCGCAGAATAATTTTCTCTGTTAAGATTATGGTTATTTTCCCTGCTTCAGTTCCATTTGCCATCGAAGAAAGATCTGGAGTGATTACGGTCGTAGACGACATCAGCAAGTACGACAACAATCTGTACGACTTCGAGGCCGTCGTCACCGACGAGAGGAAGGTCAATTTGGTCACCAACGTCACTCTTCACATAGTCGAATCCACCGTTAGCAAGTTAGTACCTTGAATGCATTTCATACTTTCCAATTTTGTGTCCAGTTCGATCTGAATTCGATCCATCAATGGAAATCAAATATACAAGTTGGTGTCAAATGAATCGTACATAAAAAATCTTATCTTGATAAGTCTTACATAAATGTCACTCTGATCATGATTATACCAACAACCATGCATTAGGGGCGCTGGATATTCCTTAATACCCTTTCATCCGCCAAAACCGCAAATAATTCTACGTTTACTTTATGTTCGTAAATATTTCTGTGACTGACTAGTTTCGAATCCACTCACATGGGTATGTTAATTAAGGATTGGTGTTGACATGGTTGTACCTACTAGCATCTCATACATTAGGACCCTATCCAGTTATACATATCGTAAAAATTAATAGGAATCACGTTATGGGTTTTTTTTTATAAAATTGAAAGTCGGGAAATCTTGATCCTCCCCTCCATACTATTGTAGTCTAGCGACATAATCTTGGTCCCCCTTACTCTCTCCATATCATTTTCTCTAGTTTTAATAACCTTGTGACTTGTGACTCCCCTGATGACGTTGTTTTCTATAGTAACGAAAAGCCGAGCCTCCTGGAGTTCAAAGTGCGGGAGAACCTCTCCGGAGCGATGGTCGGTCGGATCGTCGTCGGTCCTGGGAAGGACATGGTGAAGGGGAAGCCACTCAAGTTCTCCATCGCCGACCAGCAGGACAGCACCCTCTTCGCAGTCTCTCAGGACGGGACGCTCTACACTCAGAGGAGTCTCGACAGGGAGCACCGCGATTCCTACTTCATCACCGTCGTCGTCACCACGGGAAGGGGTGACAAATACTACCAGGCATGTGTAACCAATTACTTTCTTCAGCCCACCAATAATAGTTGAAAAACGATGTAGGTATTTTATTCTGCCAAAAACTGAATTTCTTGACTATCTTCTTTGGGATCATAACTAATAACCATCTAGCTTCGGATTTTTAGGTCTTCCAGGTTTTATGCGTTTACTAAAGCAACTTCTTTTCAGGCTCACGTTCACGTGGAAGATGAGAACGACAACCCGCCGATGTTCGAGAAGAGCCTATACGAGGGACACGTGCGGGAGGACTGCAGGGGAGAATGCGAGGTAAAGCTCGACCACCGAATCCGCGCTGTGGACCCCGACAAGGGAGTCAACTCTGAGTTCACCGTCACTCTTCAAGGCGATGGCTCGGAACTGTTCGCCATCTCTCCGCAAGGCAAGATCCTCGTCAAGGCGCCCATCGACCGCGAAGTAAAGGACATCTACCCCCTCGTCCTCGTCGCTAGAGATAAAGGTAGGTAGGAAAAAGAAAAAATGAAAAGAGTGAAAATAGTTGGAGGAGACAAAAAGTCGTCCCGGCAGGGGTCGATCCTCTAGATTAAGTCTAGTCTTGTATAGCACTCAAAAGGTAGGATTGTCCAAACATGTACAATGTACCTACTTACAGTTTCCTCTGAGGAAGTAGCCTTATGGGTGACCGTAGCTTTCCCTAGCGTGGCGCCTTGATCAACCATGGAATTAAAAATGACCCTCTTTGATTTGACGGGCTCAACTGAACATAAAAACACCTTGGACTGCATGGGCCTCGTAGCTTGGATATGGTAGGACAGGAGTGGTTACAAATAACTTAAAATTTAAGAATTCTATTTCCCAATACCCATTAAGTTTAAAGATATATTGGCAGATATCACAATGATTGAAAGATATCACGCTTCCAACTTTACTTCTCGCATTGCGAGATGATAAGTATCGCCTTGTGGCTTGTGGTTCTCACGTCTCGCTTTGTGGTCCCCCTTCCTAGTTTATTTTTCATTCTACGGCCCGCCCCTCGTGGGGAGGTACCTAATACGGCAAATTACAGCCTTTTAATTTTTCGTTGTTTCATTGGATTTGAAATTTCCAAATTTTGTTATCAAATTGTAAAGAAGGTTTTACTATTTATATTTCAATGGCTTGTTTGAATAGGCAACCTGTCATCCCAAGTGAAGCTCACTATTCATATCGATGACGTCAACGACAACAAACCGGTCTTCGTCCAGATGTTGGTCCCGTTCGAGAAAGGGGTCCAAGTTCTGCCTGGGACTCGAAGCAGCCTCCAGATCGTCCTAGGAAACGAGACAGTCCCCTATCCCAAGACTTTCAACAGGAAGAAGGAGTTCCCGACCCTGATCATCCCGGAGACGATGCAAATTGGCATGATGCTCTTCAAGCTCCTGGCAGTGGACAAGGACGTGGGAGAGAACAGCACGCTGACTTACAACATCGCCAGTGAGACGTACATACCCAAAGCCCCATTCACCAAAGTCTACATGACGCACCATTACGCCATTCATCCCATCACTGGTGAGGTCACAGTGGCGTCTGTGCTTCCTCCAGAATCTGAATTCCTAGTGAATTATACTGCCATTGATGGAGGTGGATTACTGGATTCTGTCGTTGTACGGATCAAGGCAAGTCTATACTTACAATGGAATTATATAACTGCTAGGGTAAGTTTGTTATGTATAGTTTTAGTTTGGTCATTTGCGTACCTTCAATCCAAAGTGATGTGGAATTTGTCTATTTCTTTTATACTTTCATGGAAAGATCTCCTTGAGAGCACTCCAAAAAGATGCAATATGTGAGGATATGGGAGAAAACTGTGGGTGAAAATGTGAGACCACGACGTGCATGCCCGTTTGGAGGGCCCGCCCCGCATCCGTACGTATTTTCGCGATCCCTTCAAAAGCCCAACGTTCCGGGATTCCGAGCTGAAAATTGGCACAGTGTGAGTTTTTGAAAGTACTGAATCCGATTTTGTGGTCAAAAATACGACCAAAGATCGATGTAAATTCCCCATTCCTTGGAACGCTTGTCTGCACTCTGGTTTCCCACTTAAAATTACATCATGTTTTTTAAGATGAATGACCCCTGGGTTCGCTTCCTCTTGGAATGATGAAGATTTAGGATTGGGAGATTACTTTATACGTACATCTGTCCTCATCAGCATTGTCTGTCTCTCCGACGCCTCTCTACTTGAACTTCTGTAGTCTAACTTCAAGATCACTGAAAGTTCCCTTCCAGTGAGGAACCTGGCAGAAACCGTTTTTCTGTGAAATATTCTTTTTGTAGGTATTGTTCATAATGGGTACTCTGTTGTACTGTATTCATAATCAGTGGGTACCTATAGTTCTATCCTTGACAGGTAGGTAGCTACTTACTCTAATAATAGTAATCAATATTTATTTTATAAACTTGTCTGTGATGTGATTTCAGGTTGAAGACGTGAACGATAATGCACCGATATTTGAAAAACCTCGCTATGAATTCAGCATTCCAGAAGGTACTTATGAAGAAAGCTATGTAGGACGTGTCGTTGCCAAGGATGCTGATTTCGGTGACAATGGAAATGTGACTTTCTCAGTTTTTCACAAGCAAAATACCACCAGTTTGCCTTTTACTGTCACTCCAGAAGGTAGAGTGCTCGTCACTGCAGATCTGGATCGTGAGACTAAAGACTTCTATTCGTTCAAAGTTCTGGCTCACGACAATGGTCCAATTGACTCCAGGCAGCGAACGACAGTGGATGTGTTCATCCATGTCACTGACGTAAACGATAATGCTCCGGTCTTCTACGGCTTTGACAGAGTTGTGCAATCCACCCCTGCTCAGCTAGGAGTAACTGAGAACTCTCCAGAAGGCTATGAACGCAGTTTGCTGGTCCCTGTATATTTCGCTTCGGTAGTTGAAAACAGTGCTCCTGGTATTCCAATAGCGCGCATCAAAGCCAACGACTCTGACCTACCAGACTCCGGCAACGGCATCATCCTCTTTGACATCCTCAGGAAGCAGAATCACAGGCAGCTCTTCGCAATCGACAAGGAGGGCGTGGTCACAGTTACGACCTACCTGGACTTTGAATCCCAAACGTCCCACAACGTCACGATCATCGCGTCTGATTTGGGAACTCCAAGCCTGAGCTCCACTGCTTTGCTCATTGTCACGGTCGTGGATGTGGTTGAGACTACCACAGCTCCTGTAGCGAGCAAGCCCATGTTGCCAGTTAACTACTATGAACTAGAGGTACGTACACGTACGGTTTTTATTCTCTCCAACAATGACATTGTTAGCGTAGACAACAATGGGGGGGGGGGGGGGGGGGGGGGGGGGGGGGGGGAGCCCATTTAGTTGGGACCAATGTGGGAAAAAACGATATTGTTGTTTGCTTCTATAAGTAATTACGCCCGAGGTATCCTCAATGCCTGAGAACTAGAAAAATCCAAATCTTGTGTATTGCTCAAAATGGGCTTATTTAGTAGGTTTATCTCAAACAATAAAACTATATCTTTGTCCAGGTGTACGAAAATTGCCAGGTCCCGATCGAACTGATGAAGATCAACACCTCGAGGAACGACCAAGACTTTCGGTTCACCCTGTCGCCCTCTCCAGACTCGGATTACTTTCGGGTGGACCCAAAGAACGGCTCTCTCTTCCTCGTCATCTCACCCGACCGGGAGGCCGTGGAGGAGTTGCAGGCCAAAGTCAAAGTAGTTTTGTCCAAGAGGTCGAGGAACCTGGCGCACGTTATATACCCTGTGTACCCGAGCGACATAGGTAATAAGATAAGGGATAAAGCGCGTATCATCAGCACCGCCAACAGTTAGTAAAACCAACTTTACGTCACCTACTTTACGAACTTACTTACCTCTGACATGCTGCGCTGTAGGGGAAAGGAGGGTAAGATGGCTATGTTAAGCTTTGACAATGCTTCCTGCCTTTAATATTGATCAGAAGAAGATTATAGTTTCAGCAAAATCTTTCTAAAACTCTCTAGTTTAAAGTAATATTTATTATTAATTTTATATCTTATGATAAGTATTAAAAAATTAATTTTTGAAAAAAAAAGTCATTTTCGTCATCTTACCCGCTTCGTCAACTTACCCTCCTTTCCCCTACATAAACCAGACTAACCGTACCTACCTCTAGTTGTAAACTGTTGACTTATATTACGATTCACTACACCTACTTGTATAATATTTACTATTCTAAACTATGGTGGACGTGTTTGAATATTACAGAATGACTCACATCAATGCTACCACTTTGAATGCATTTACCGAATACGAATATGAATAAGATATTTAGAACCATCATATTTGACTTGAACTGGCTGGTTAGGTGTACTTATAGGAACTGGGGAAAAATTATGAGCCGATAGATTTCAACCTTTTTTGTAGTAAATCTTATGATATCATGAAACGTACAGATTGAGTATAAACCCATAATCCTAGCTAACTTTCCGATTTTGTTTTTAAAGTTCGGTCGCAATACTTTTTCGGGACTAGTAAGGAAAGTAAAAAGGAATGAGGAATAATTTCAATGTTAGTCAGAATCGGGATGGAGCAGTACTTCAAGACAGGAAGAACAGCATGAATATGACATAATTGATGCTGCCCTGTGTGATGTACACATTGTGTGATGAATGTGTGAAGGGATCTGAATTGATTTTATTTATGAGGAAAGGCCCCACTATTTCGCCCTTGGGACTGTTTACATACCTAAGTGAACCCATTCTGTGAACAATGGTGCGTATCAAAGATTGGAATTCGTAATGTTGACTTGAATATCATGGTCTAAGAGTATGCTATCAACTGGTACTAACTAGCTAGGTAAGTACTGCGCCAGTAAGAAACCACCGATAAACACCTGTGTATATGCGTGTATAAATACACAATGCTGGTAATGTAAGTCCGTTGAATCAGATAGAACCAATGGGAATTTATAACATCTGTAATTGGAGTGAATAACTGACTAGAAACTAATTTAGTTATGGCCTTAAAACTTATTTTTTAGTTTTAATAATTGACAGAAATAAATTTAGTTTCAAAATTGGTTTGCCCAACTCTGGTAGGTATTTACTCGACGCATGTAGGTACTGGACCTGGACCCAAAACAACGCTGATATACCGATGTACCCCGTACCTTCCTGGACTGTCATTGCACTATTTCAATAACAGACTATGTTTCCCTGAAATATGTACCTATGTGACCTAACTCCCTACTCATTATCATAGATGAATTTTGACTATACTTACCTAACAATAATCTTGGATTTTAATTTTAAACATAAATAAGGACATTTTTCGATTGCTTTGCACAATAAAGTTGTCCTATCTATTATATTACGTATTACAAAATGGAAGTATCTACAAAATGCTTCTCTGTAACGCTAATATCAAAATCTCGTTCTATAATAATCTCAGTTAATAATAATCCAATTAATCGCGTTCGAAAATTCTGCCATTTCATACTTGCCCGCACACAGTTGATTCGCATTTTAATTTTCTTTCCTACTGATAGTTTGTAGTGAACATCAGTGGGTAGTGGGTGGATAAAGTACTCTTCCACGTTATGTACCAACATACTGGAACTAGGAGTGACGAAATTATTCTTTTATTGCTGGTTTATAGAACACTAACTAGGTACCTAATACCTACCTACATATCGCTTTGATTCTCAGATCAACTAATACTTGGGTAGATAACTTACTAAAATTGTGTCGTAATGTATAAATGGCATCATTAATCAAGCTATGTTCGAATTACCAACTTACCTCATTTATTGTAGAAGGCAACGGTTTGTACAAACTAATCCTGTATCATAAATATCGTCATCTTTATTCCATCGATTCATTCCTAGTAATAAGTATCATATTGCAAATACCTAATGCTCGTTTTTTAGATGACAACGAAGTAAAAATCGTAGTGAAAATTCGAGACGTGAACGACAACGTTCCGAAGTTTTCGACGAGTGGGAGACCCTACGTGGCAGCTGTGCCGACCACTGCCAGCTACGGATATCCCATCATCAAACTTCACGTGCGTATTACATGTTAATTTTGTTAGTATTCGTATGGTGGTACAGGTAGTATTAGAATCCTTAGTGGAGTTATTCAATAATAAAAATAAGAACTCAGTTTCATAGAAAGTTAGTTCCATTAGCCATCATTATTCCTTGGAGGTCACACTGCAGTACAAAGTTACCCCAGTTTCGTTTTTAGCCCAGTAATACGATACTTTTGTTAAAAAGAATGTTACTACTCAACCTGAGGTATGAACAGAACCTAACCTTGCTCAGTTGTGCTTCTGATTTCATGTAAGGCGGTTGTGAAGTTGTCTTGGGACGGTTTGGATCTCACTGTTTCTTATGGGGTACAGATTGGCCCCAGTCTAACTTTCATTTAGTTACGTAGTTACGTACCTACCTACTTCTATAGGTCTATTTTTCACACTTTTTATTGATTTCACGAGTGCTAAAAGGTTTGGTAAGGTTTGGATCTGATTCCCTTTTATTTTTCTGTTTGATTCTAAATTTCGAAAAAAGCAATCCAATTCAATTCTCGATTTTAAGAAACAAATCGAATCAAACAACAACAACAACAAATTCACAAATTTTAGATGAATTTTTGAAGAGAGAAAGTTTGCATTTTCATTGTTTGAGAATTCCTCTTCTAGACGAAACGCCGAAGAAAAAATATCCAGGTAGCTTAAAGGGGCAAGGGTTCCTGTAGTTAGTTTTGTATTATGTTTAATAATTGGATTGGAATATGAAATTGATTCTCAATACTGAATATTGACGTTTTTATTGGAAGGGTAATTATTACTTCTGTTCTACGCCAGATTTGTGCGATCACGATATATATTTCGACATTTACGTCATCATCAGGTTTATATTTCTCTTCAAGGCATCACCACTTCACAACCACTTTTTTTTTACCAACTAAACAGAAACTGACCATGTAGCCTGACTAAAACTACAAAAACTAACAGTCTGATGACCAAGAATTTAGGACTTAAACTCAAAACCAAAAACCGACAATGCAAATGGGTTGCATTGTCGGTTTTTGGTTTTGAATTTAAGTCCTAAATTCTTGGTCATCAGACTGTCAGTTTTCAATCTTGACATCAACTTTGATGTCAAGTCTTTTTTCAAGTCTTTTCAAGAACTGTCAGTTTGTGTTGTTTTAGTCAGGCTACATGGTCAGTTTCTGTTTAGTTGGTAAAAAAAGTGGTTGTGATGCCTTGAAGAGAAATATAAACCTGAAGTTTGACGTAAATGTCGAAATATATATCGTGATCGCACAAATGTGGTGTAGAACAGAAGTAATAATTACCCTTCCAATAAAAACTTCAATATGGAGTTCTACGAACTACAAAAGAAACCCCTCATCAAAACTGATTCTTAATAATATATAGAATACAATGAAGTGTGTGATAGGGGGTGTCCCCCTGTGTATCTTGTTTGTCAAAAAAATGTGACTTCCTTATAGCGTTAATTTTGTATTTTTTTAATGTATGTTTAAGAAGAAGTCATGAAAGAACCCAGAAAACTTTAATGAACAAAATTCATTATTTTGTTACGATGCTCGTAGTTGAGTGCTGTATACTTCACAGTCCTAAATAGTTTGTTCTTTCTTTGAAATCTGGTTCTTCCTGATTATCCTTTGATCTTGAAGAGTTTGGTATTTTCACATTTTTATTTTGGGTATAGTTACTGCTATTAAAATCACCATTATATATATGGGTCGATCCTCTTGTACGGAATTGCAGGCGGCTGACGACGACGAGGGTCTGAACGGGGAGATCCGGTATCAGATGCTCCTGAGGGACGAGAGCGAAGCCGCCAAGTTCTCGGTGGACTCGGTGACGGGACAGATAAAAGCGCTCATGAGCTTCGAGGACGAAGGAGGCCGCGTTTACGGCTTCGACGTCAAGGCGACGGACAAGGCAGGATCCGACGAGGGCCACTCGGCCATCGCCAACGTATTCGTAAGTGGAATCCCAAATGGTTGGATCTGAATATCTCAACGAAATAACAAAAAAATGAGCCCCCTTATAAGTATTCACATGATCTGATAGAGCGTACCTATGAGTGGAGCAGAACTACATACGTAGCTGCGTTATACGTAGATATGAAAAAGTAACGAGTCATCGTAAATACCTACCTACTTGTAACTATAACTTTAGGAGAGAGCCGGAGACATTTGGAGTTTTGAGATTTTCTTCTGAATAAGGTATTATTGAAATTATCCTCGAGTTTGAGGCGGCTGGAAAGAATAGACAAAGAAAAGCTAGGCACCATTAAGGGGGCAAGGGACGGAGCCCAAAATTTCCCTCAAACTGCCTAAAAATCGGCTACCGAAGAGTTTGAAGGCACTGTTACTATAACATTATTACTACTCAAGACCATTAAGTATAAAAAACAGATAACCTCCCCCTCCCCTAACTATTCTAGCGTTGCATGGTTTTTCCCATTTTTCTCAGCCAATGCTCTACGGATCCTGATGCGGTTGGCGGAAATTCTTCCTATTTTATCATTCTCTAGAGGGATGAGGTGCCGTAATGCCAATTTGAATTTTCAAAAAGGAAGTGAAAAATTCTAAATTACAAAATTGAAATTATACATAGCCGATCCCCTAGAGAATTGATTAACAAGAATAATGACGCAAACCTCATACAAATCGGGCCAAAATTGGCTGAGAAAAATGGGAAAACCGCATTTCATCTGTTCGTTGGCCCCTTAAGCCCACAATTAGGACTATTAGCAATGACAATAACTATAGTATAATACCAATAAACACTTGGTCGCCAGGCCAGGAGCTGGTCCAGCTGTTCAGGAGGAGGAAAGGAAGGCTGGATTTTGATGGTCACGTCAGTCGCACTGACATTATAATTGCCGCCCAACTGTATAATCATAATTTCGCCTATTAAATGTATTATAATAATTTCTGTGGTTATACGAGGGATGCAAACAAATTTTACAATTAGCTCATTAGGTCCTACTTCATGACTGGAGCTTTAGTTTCCAAGTTTAAAGAATAAGGAATAATAATGGAGTGGAGGTACCTATCTAGTTCGAGTATATCTGGAATAATTGAGACATTGGAGAGTCAGCGCGGAATTTATAGACGGTCCTCGAGTTTCGAGGAGACCTTGAGATAGTCTTCAAGGATTCCGAATACGTATTCTAAATTTCGAGGAGACCATCTCAAGGTCTTCATGAAACTTGAGGACCGTCTATAAATCCCGCCCTCAAGCTCATGTTACGAGCCCTTTTTTTTCATCAAATGTTGAAGAAGCCAACCCCAAAAAATTAGAGTTGTTCACCAAATTGTAAGAAAGGGAGCCATTGAAATTTTTTTTGAATCTACCTACCCAGAAATTTATAATTAAAAACCTGTTAACATATTAAAGATATAGGTGGGTATTTATTTTTGAAGTATAGTATATGGTAGTGTTTCATCTTACCTATCTTTCGTAAAGGTTTACCTTATTACTCTATTATTATTAACCCTAATAAACCCAACAAACATCTATATATAAAAATGTTACTTAATTCCTTAAATAAGTAGGTATGTTGGCTATTAGTAAATATTTACTTACACTTTTTTGAATAATGTTCCTTTTTCGCAGGTTTATGTGCTTGACGAACAGAAAAAGTTGGTGATGGTGATGGGCGCCAAACCTATCGACGTGGAAAATAACATCAACAACATTACCACGTAAGTTTTTCCACTGTAAAAATTATGAATGTACATTCCAATGTCATACATGCGGTGATAAAAAAAATTGCTGCTAAAAAGTTTACAACGGCTCTCTTCTCGTCCCCGGTTTTAATACGCAACAGTAAAACGTGAATAAGAGCTGCAGAGTTGGTATGATAAGTCAAATATACGTCTGTCAGGTTGGGTGGGCAGTAGAGCTTCCTGTATTTTGTAATATGAGCATATAAAATCAGTGAAAATTTCACCGAATTCGGTACAATAGTTCGATAGGCCTATGACATCAAATTTCCGGTTTGCGCATGCTCAGTAGCTATTCACGCGCATGCGCACACGCTGATTGTAGTCAGATGGTTATTGAATTAATTAATAATTAAAGCTGACAAACAGACACGGAACCAAACCGAATCGATCATAAAGCTCTGAAACATAAAAAGGAATGTTTGTGGGATGTGATGTGGAAGAAATGGTCGGCTGCATGCGATTGAAAAAAAGTTATAATACCTAGTTAGTTGTTAGTTGTAATAGCTAATAGTTATATAGTCGTTGATGGATAGTCGGGATTCCTTTACTTATCAACCTTTATTTAGTTTAATAAAGGAATGCTTATATATTTGAAGTGAGGGGTTTTCTTGCTGAACCCCAACTATCTACCAACAACTGAAAAGATAGTGGACATTTTGATTTTGGAGGACACCATTTTTTCCCTTCAACTCCTTGCAAGAATACCTACTTACAGTCTTACAGTAGTGAGGAAGAAAAAGGTGTTTTACTCATCATTCCAATCCCGCAGGGCTGAATCGCAGAAGAGTAGCGATTCCGGTTTAGCCAGTAAGAATAGAATTAACTTTATTACCGAACTCGATTCTCACAGGGTTGAGATTATGAGCAGTTATTGCGTGATTGTGTAGTGATGAGTGCGACTTGTATCTGCATGATTCCTTCACGTTTTTCAGGGCACTCTCAAACGTCACGGGTCTTGATGTTCGAGTTCGAAAACTAGAACCTCATTTCAGCAAAGAAGCGTAAGTGATTTCTCATAATGATATTAATCTAAGATATCTGTAAGAGAGATGGGTAGGTGTACTAGCGGAATTAAAAGATACACTTACTTATAGTGATGGAATTATCAAGTGGAACGAAGTAGCATCGGAAGTCGGGCATTATTAGTACCTGAAAGACCCCCTAAAAATGAAACATAATCAACAATTGCTTCCTCCTTGGTTCATTAGCTACAGACAGAATACATGTGCGATAAAAATGTATCGGAAAATGTTAGCTCCTAAAAAAAAACATTTTATTTGGTACCTCTTTCTGAGAAAAAATCCAAGCTGCCAACTGACGAAGTTCGCCTTCTTTCGCGACTTTCATCAGGGCTATAAGGATGAAGACAATAAATTGGCTGAAACCTCGGTAAAGAAAGGGAACTTTGTCAGTTGACACCCATTCCCGATATTATTGACGGGGCAGTTTTGTTGAGCCGATATTTAACTTCTACCATGTCTCTTGACTGACATCGGGTGAGTACATCCATTCAGCTCCTATTCTTAGTTATTTAAATGATTTCGGTGTTAGACTGCTGGGGAGGAGGGTTCAAATACAGGTACAACTCCCCGACCTATCTAGTTGTATTTATAGTAAACATAACGATTAGTATAACTTTAACAATGATACGTGTTACATCGATAAATATTTGAAATAAAATAGTATGAAGTTACATTGTTTCCTTCTTACTTCCAGTACGGACGTCTATTTGTACGCTGTGGACCCTCATATGAATGTGATCGTCGACGCGGATACTTTCAGCCAGTAAGTAAAGTTTCGCACATAAATCTTATTCCCAAGGAGAAAAGCCTGAAAGACGTAAAGATACATCTACCGGTTCTTCTTTAGACTAACATCGCACGCGTAGAATTTTCACCCAATCAAAATTATCAGACAACTAGATACTATCCTCGAAAGAGCCAGCTTGGGCGAAATATATATCAGATTTTTCAGAACTTCAACGAGGATCGGGAATGGGGTCCACTGAAAAAATTTCACCTTCTTCTCCGAGCTTTCGATATATTATAATATCTTCATCAGGGCTCAAAGGCTAGGTTACAGTGTAAACATTACACCTCCGTCACAATAAATACCACCAGCAGGTAGTTGGAGCTCACTAAAAATAGTGTACAAAAAATCCGGTTATTGTTATATCTGTCATATTATCTGTAATATATCTGTTATATCTGTCATATTTATTAACAATAACCGGATTTTTTGTACACTATTTTTAGTGAGCTCCAACTACCTGCTGGTGGTATTTATTGTGACGGAGGTGTAATGTTTACACTGTAACCTAGCCTTTGAGCCCTGATGAAGATATTATAATATATCGAAAGCTCGGCGAAGAAGGTGAAGTTTTTTCAGTGGACCCCATTCGTGATCCTTGTTGACGTTCCGTAATATCTGGGTCAATCTTCATAAACTGCATTTTTCAGAACTTACCTGCAGCTTTTTTTTATCGTTCTTAGTGCCCTATTCGACTCGATTAACAGCTGAGGACTGGGAGTTTTGGCTCATATGCTGTTTAGATTATACATTCTGACATGCTTCATAATACATACTGGTTTGCATATCCCCGTCTCCCAAGGTAGCACTTGGAAGGTTACAAATTCGTGGACAATTATTTCCATCTTTGAAAATCAAAATTTGCCCCTCAAGTTGACGTTACTTGAGACCTTTCTGAACCAATTTAGTTCCACGTGCGTACGTATCCGTGTTTAGGAAAATCCTTGCTCTCAAATTTCCTCCGATTTCAATGACATTTTCTGGTAGCTAAGTGCACTAGATGGTTATGATACGAACCGACGAACATTAACTCCGGTTTCTTTTTATTGGTTATGAATTCCCTGCGCATGCGTTAAATTGTAATCCGTCAACAATTCATCATTAATAATCCGATGACCGAATCATTGAGATGAAGTTAATCGGGATCAGTGGTAGCCACTGCCCTTGTGATAGTATCAACTAGAGAATTGAGTAGGAATATTCGCTGATTACTCTTTAAAAATAGTCGTACCTACCTAATTTTAATCATGTTTTCAGCGTCCTGAAGACGAACCCCAACGAAGTAAAGAGGGCCATTGAGCCCTACCATATGCTCTCCATCGTATCGCCCGAGCCAGAGGAAGGATTCGTGAAGAAGAAGCAGTCCCAGTCCTACATCAACCTCTCAGGATTAGAGCTCGCCACCATTGCCCTCGGCTGCATAGTTTTTCTAGGGGCGGTAACTTCCGCTTTTTGTGTTATTTGCCTACACAAGCGGAGGTTTGTAAAGATACTTAAGATCCAAAAGTAAATATCCAAGGCACATCTTCTTTATTTTCATTTTTCAATAAATTAACACATTAACTTGTTTCCGGCATGCCCGCAACAAAACGTATGTTTGTCTAATTCATTTCATGTTTACGTTGTTTCATAGCATGGTTTCGAATTGGTGGCAAAAGAGCAAATGAGGTAATATTTTGAAATTAACAGTACCTATGTATATACATTCCCCACTGCTAAGATACTGATCGGTTCGGTTTAGGGCAAATGGCCTGAAGATGTCGAATTCGTTGTAAGCCGAAACTTTACAGCAGAACAATCTTCACGAGCAAACTAACCCATTAAGAGCTCGATTAATATTCATTAACATAATGACTCTTGCATGTTTTTCACTCTCCGCAATAACCTTCCCTACCAAACATAACTTTTGCTTGGCAGATTCAATCAAAACCATTCACTTCTCTTCAAGAATCTTTTGAGCCTTTTATTGAACAAAAATGCTGTCTATTTTCATCCTTGTATTTCACTTTATAGACTTCCACAATCTCCCATTCATCTCTATCTAAGCTTCATCTATTTTCATTTCTCTCTTTTCTTTTGCTGTTTCCTACTTCTTTGCACCGCCGCTTGAAATGAAGATTTTGTGTCTGGATTACTAGGTTAACTATTCTGTTTTGTTATACGAATTTCATTTCTTTTATATAATTGTGACAGCATGATTTAACTGACTACTAATACGAACATAACAGTGTGACTTCTTACGTTTTTCTGAATACTTGTTGATTTCATTACTGTCCAAATTTTTCTTCACACAATTTTGAACAATTATCCAGAACAGATTGACTATGAATGGTTGATAAATTCAATTAAAAAACTACTCGACTCAGACTCTTCTACCAACATGACAATTAGTAGATAGGTAGGCCTAGGTAACTTTATAAAATTTATATAGACACCGTACGATTGACTAACTGCATCCTGGTTAGTTTTGGACCAAAATATTCTCCTCAATTGGTACCAGACCTAATGTTTTTAATTCCTTGGCGTTGCTGAGAAGATTAAGTCCAATTTGGGTTTATTTTGGTCCTTGGGTATTAGAAACATGTTTGTTATCATTGGCGAGGCAGAACAACTTTTTTGGAAGTAACTCCTGAATCATTTTGATTTATCTATGGTTTACTGATCTATTATAAATAAATATCTACCTGTACTTACTAACCCAAATATGAAAGAAATACTTTTGGTTACAACGAAAATTCCTTCGTATTTCTCCCGAGTCTGGAACATTTTATTTTCCTCCAAAATCAAAATGTCTGTCAGTAAGTGTGCCAGCAAATCCTTGCCGCGAGCCCAAATGTTATCATTTTCATCCATTTCTTATTAAATTCTTGGGGATTGCTGGTTTCCCCTTTAGGAAGTTAGGTGTCACACTTCTTGGAAGACCAAAGACCATTGGTGACTATGAGTTGTTCTGCCTCTGCTCTGCACCGAGGATCAATAAGCTACCCTCAATCTAAATTGTAAAACCTTTTATTGGTCTACCCCAATACCAGGAAGAAGAAGGATGTGTTCGGACACAACATGGGGGTGGCGCCTCTGAGCGCGGACCTGATGTTCCACTCCAAAGATCACATGGAAGCCAAACCGCGGTCTCTGTTCCATCCCAGCGCCTTCGTCGAGGAGTCGACCGACAGTTACGTCTCCAATAGGTCGGACTGCGCGAGGTCTGCCAGGTCTCATCGCAGCGGCTACAGAACCACCAGGAGACACAGGTCAGCATTTTTTAGATAGATGGAGGACGTTGGATATATATGATATATAAGCATATCTATGTGATGGCATATCCGTATTTGTGGTGGACTCGTGGTCTCATGGATGAGAACTTCAGGATATAATTATAATATAACATACCCCCTGGATAGGTAGGTACCTCTTTCTTAAAGAGATTATACATATTATATGTCATCTCTTTAAGAAAGAGGTACCTACCTATCCAGGGGGTATGTTGCCGACAGGACCGAACTGTCCGACCATGCATCTCCTGACCCGCTGGTCAGATATTCAGTTGGTACCTACTCAAGCTGGTTCAAAAACACTCATCAGCAAAGCTTTTGAGAGTATATACCCGTAATATTTATATTAATCACCAAACTCCCAATACCCAGCGAAGCTGAAATGCACCTTTCCAGTTAGTTAAAATATACCAACAGAGTTGCAACAGCTTTTGGTAGAGTTGCAAAACAAACCGTTCTCAGTACCTAAGTAAGTATAGGTTGGTACAAATCTTCTAGATCAATGTTGCTGAACAAGGTAAGCTACTCCTTGACCTTGATGAACACCTGTATACAACGAGATTATACCTTACAAAATAGGCCCTTGTCATATTTTCTAGTAGGTATTTATTTAGTACATGTGAGAAATGTCGGTCATAGGTACGTAATAAGCGAGTCATTGAGATAGATGGGTCTTCTTTCGATACAAAAAACCTCTTTGTGGTATTGGTTTTATAGGTTTATAGGCTACTAACTAACTCAATGTTGTTCTACAATAGATTGCAGTTTCAAACAGAGTTATCAAGGTGATTGCATCTATTTCAAGATTCCATCAATCCCAAGATTCCATCAATCCCAAGATTCCATCAATCCCATTAAGCATTTATGCAGGTACTTGCAAAGGTAGGTACTTGGAATGAATCACGCCTCCGGCACCACCCTGACTATATTGCGATCTTAAATTCTCCATTTATCTATTTCACACGCAATCTTTTATACATTTGCTTTGAGATGGAACTATCACGCGCTTACTTAGTTCTTCCATTCTTCCAACTGCAACCCTGACGTCATTATTTATTTCATGTATTCTGAAAATTAAACCTAATACGAACTATGTACCAGCATATTATTCGTAAACAAAATCAATGAAACGTGTTTATCAATCTAATGTTTCCGCGAGAATAGTGTCAGGAATTGGGTTTCAAACTCATGAGAAGCTATACTGACGCATCATTTAGGCAGGTACTTATGAACGCAGTTCTACCATACAGTAATTGGAGTAGGTATGCCTACATTATTAATAGACTGAATAGTAAAACCAATGCAGTTGACTGGGAATTTTTTTCCAGACGTAGGTGTGTAGGCACCTGACGGCAATTCCTAGGCAAAGTGACTGACATAAGCATTGACAATAATAAATTATTCCTCCTTATTGATCCTTTTTAAATATACGCCATCTTGACAAATCTTATCTGCCCGTACCTATCATTTAATAATATTTTGACAAGCTATTTGTAAGAATCTACTCATAGGTGCTCTATATACCTAAAATCGTCTGTTCAGATTCTATTCCATAAAACAAAATGTCAATGACCAACCTATCTAGTTTTTAATTAGTACCTATTGTTCTGTTTACCTAGTTATTGAAACGAAAAAACATGAAACATAAGTTGGAAAAATTTAGGGGGAAACCAGTGCAAACAGCGGAAACACTGTAATCATCTGTCTCATTGTTATCCATAGGAGGCAGGAGCCAGAGGCGAGTGATGTATCCTAGGCCGACCCTGGCTTTTTCCACCTATGTTAACTTGTTTTGGTTTATTATTTTCAATAATGAACCTTTGGAATCGAGCACGAAAAAAAATTTTTAACCCCCCCTCAAAATTTGAGGTTTTACGTTTCAAGATACGTAGAGTCCAAAAATCGAATTTAAAAAAATCCGTCCGTCCGCCGTCCGCGGCACCATTAGTTCTCCTTAGTTACCATGGTCGAAAATTGATGAAATTTGGTATACCGGCCCCATTCGGGGTCTAGTTTTTTATCTTTGCATTATTCTTGTTTTAGTTTCCACAATCTTTCGAATGTCTTTCTTCTTCTTTGCAACGATAAGCTTACTTCTTCCACCATCACTTCAATGCCACTTTCCGAAAGAATTAAGCTGCGTCCACACTCTTGAGCATTCACCCCACATGAGCACCTGTCCTAGCCGTATGCACTCAGGAGTAAACGTCTACCCGAACGAATGCTAGGCTCGGAGCTGCTCAGTGCGCGGCCAAATTGAGCCTCTGCTCGGCTAGTGCTCAGTTTGGACGGTTGTTGGTATCTCCTACCCCTGTTTACCCCGCTCACGCATCAAGCAAAGGTTCAAACGGATTAGTGCTCATGCGGTACGCGAGGTGAATTATGTGTGGAGTTGTTCGGTCGCATGTTCGGGCCGAACGTGCACAAAGCATCATTCGGAGGCGAGCTGCTCAAGTGTGGACGCACCTTTAAACCCGTAAATCCATTTTTGCATGATGCTTGGTTGGTAAACTGTCAGCTAACGCACGATTGTCCCTGTATGTACATACTCAGGCACCTAGCAAACTGTCCTCGGCACCATCACAGCCGAACGTCACGGCGAATGAGTACGAGCGAGCGGCCGTCCAGCGCTCAGCTGGTGAAGACGAGCATGGCAAGCGTCCACTCGAGCGGGCGGGACTCTGGGATAGTTGAGCCCCACCACGGCTGCTGCCCTTGCGGTCACTCCTCCAGCCACTCTTCGGCCAACAGCTCTCAGTAAGTTGTCAATACACTCCGTTCTGGGAGGAGGTTACAACTAGCAAACTAACAAAAATGTTAACAACTAGCTTACCGAAGTCGAACCGAAGCGATCCACACTAACAACTAAATTTAAGAAAAATAAATTTCAATCAACAACTCAACAAATTAATTATTACAATTAGTGCCTAACTAATCACTGTTGAGATTTGTGAAGTATGAATATTATGGCGCTTTCAGCGCAGTTCCAAATGAGGCGAATAAATGAGACGGATAATCATTCAGATCATCTTTTGAAAAGATCAGCAACTACCGTACATCTTTGAGGTACCTATTGTGTGGATCATTGAAGGGATAAATACTGTGAACCAGTCAAATTTCAGCGAGATCGAACGACAAGTCAGACTGCCCTCAACATTAATTTACCAAAAGGTCGTGAAAAATCGTTTTTTAAATATAGATCAGCTCGGTTTCGCGCATGCGCAGTGGTTGAAATTATTCCGAAAATAATGGAACTCATAGAACAATCTCTGAGTTCCCCAGCACAATATATAAAAATGTCATCGGTTGTTAACCTGATGGGGCCTATTTCGCACAAACCCTGAAAGGGTCAACGAAACAATTTCGCACTTGCTTCCTCGCTACTGTGGAGAAGCTTATGTATCTCCAGTATCATAAGTTAGAACTTCCAGCTTCGTTTCCTATATACTCCTCTCCTTATCGTCAACGAGGACCGGGAATGCCGTCCACTGAAAAAACTTCACCTTCTTCGCCGAGCTTTCGATATCTTATAATACCTTCATCAGGGCCTATAAGATAAATTAATTAAAAAATTAATACATTTCCTGGGAAGCTAAGTTTAGACTAAAATCATACCCATTGGGTACAAACACTGCTGTAGGGATTATGTTGTTATTGATACAGGCCCTGATGAAGGTATTATAAGATGTCGAAAGCTCGGCGAAGAAGGTGAAGTTTTTTCAGTGGAACCCATTCCCGATCCTCGTTGACGTTCTGTACTATCTGGGTCAATCTTCATAAACTGCCTCTCCTGATAGAAGGATGGCTTGATTGGTCAAAAAATCCCACCTCGTGTACTAACAGTGAGATGGTTCTTTCTGGTCCAATCAAGACATTAGTAGTAGGAAACGGCATTGGAAGTGCCAAAATATGAAAAATTGGAATAGAACTTTATATTATACCTGCCGTTTTAGTAAAATTCAAATTTTGTGTTCCTAATTTTAACCTTTCAACCTCTAAAATTTAAATCTTTACTCGCAATTTAAGATATGTTTTACAATACAATAGAATAGCCCTTAGAACACTAATTTGGTCAGCCTGTTGATCTATGAGTTTCGTATCACGGGCCGCAACGTGAAATCGGAATGACGTTTTGATGACGTGCGGATAAGGTTCTGCGGACTTAAAATATTCGGATATTACCTGCACCACCGCTAGTTGGAACATACCTTAAGTACATGGTCATACAACTTATAGTAGACTTTTTTTTAAATATTCTGCATCAAAAAATTAAGAAGGGCCTTTGATGGGGGGGGGGGGGAGGGGGGGGGATAAGAATAGCTTTTTATCGGATAACCTCATACCTATTGGTAGGCTCATTTTGGGGATGTTAGCCTAACATTAATTTTATATACCATTAACATTAATTTTACATCGGTACCTACCTAATGTTCAAATCCATCAATCGATCCGGTTTTTAACTTTCCTCAGCCCACCTAAAAGGTGAAAGGAACGTATTGCAATCAGCAACATCTCCTTAGAATGATTCTGATCGTCAGCTGATCAATTTTCTCCAAGTTTTGGTTGAATTTTATAGGTATTTTGCTTTCTTTCTCCCGACATCCATGCCAACATATTCATGCAAGTACGAGAAAAAATGGTGTCCTCCAAAATCAAAATTCCCACTTATGCATTTGCGTTTCAATGCTTTCTCAGTAGATTTGGTTCCGAGTCTGTCTGTTTTATGGTCAACTCCATGTAATGTAGCTGTCAGCATGGCTTAGTCCCTTTTTTGAGAATTTTCGGCATTTTTTAGCAGGTAATAAAATGACCAAAACGACGGACCACAACATAGTAGTGGCTCTCAACCTTTCCTCGGTCATGCCCTCCTAGCACCATGAGCATTTTTTGAGCCCCCCTCTAGGACCTAGACCTAGACAATCCCCTATGAATGTCATCACCCTATGAATGTTAAGGGGATCTGAATCACAGGGTCAGAGAAGTACAGCGATTCTGATTCATGTTGCAATTACGTTTTTAACATATGTCAGTAACACGAAAGTGAAAACACTCAATTTTGGAACATGATTAAAGACTTGGAAACTCGATTGAAACAAATGTTAACCTTCGTGATCGTGACGTAGGCTACTAAGAAAAGGAAAAGTCCGCTACTGCAACGTGCATCAAAATAGCTGGGTATTGAACTCAGCTGTCACCTTGATCTCGTGAAGCCTGCCTGTTAATATCCTCCGATCGCATATTATTTATGACTATCTACTTCTTTCAGACAGTATAATGCCATAATAACTATAATGCTACACCCTAAAAATTGTACCTAGTCTAGCTAAAAGTATAACCAGCTGACAGCAAGCTCTTTCGTTATTTCCACCTATCCCACTGTTTTGATCCACCTAAGTGAATTCGCCACTTAACCTAATGTGTCCCTATGATGAGGCAAATTATAGCGGAACGTCGGACCCTTATAAAGAAGCCCACTTTACTGTATTACTCTTCACTCTCGACATCCCGCCTAATATAAGTATAAGATGACACCAACCAAATATAATTATATTGTTTTCCGATTTTGATGACATTTTTTAGGGATTGTGCGGTTTTGCCTCCAGACGGTCACCGGTTGGACCAATGATATCGTGAGCGCAACACGTGAACCACCCGAAACCTTGTGTTCTGATTTCGCTCAAACTTTAAGAGATATACCTAATTACCTATCAATTTCATCGCGATTGGATAATCACATACAGGCCTAATCCCGACAATATTCGACCAATTTTGAGGAAAAACCCTCAGGGATCGATCCGGTTAGCTCTCAGACGATCCCCGATGTAATTAAACGCCATTGGATCAGTGCAAACACCGATTCCACAAAATTTCACTCAAATTTGGAGGGTATTTGAAAGCCCAAGATGATTATGAATTTCATCGCGATTTGATGAATAGCTAAGCCACTGCGCAAACGCTTGGGACACGCAAAGCACAGTGGAGTCCTATTACAAAACAAAGAGCACATAATGGGATAGAAGGTTATGCCAGGGTATAAGAGGAAGCCCAAACAACTTGACATACGTTTTTGCATGATTTATGTACCTACCACCTGACAATCAGAAGTTTCTGAACGAGGCGAGGTTCAAATTAGTAATAATCGGTTTGGAGTCGGTTGTAATATTTATCACATCTTGGTGGTGTTACAGTTTCAGAGTGAGTGGCTTCTGTGGTTGCAATCTCACATAATTATTCAGAAATCATTTACTGTAGAGTGAAACCACAAAATGAAAGAAATTAGAGAAATTTTGTTGAATAAGAACAAAAAAGTTTCATTCATGCAGCATGAGTTGGTGAGCGAATTTTCAAAGAATAATTTTAACCGATTTTGTGGGTGATTCTTATAGGAAGATTTTGTCACCAAAAAAGGAAACAAAGGTCAAATGGTCTACAGAAAACTCACCTCACGCATCAAAGAATGTAGCAACAGTCTGAAGAGAGACCAATACATACCTATATGGACTCAAGTAATGAATCAATCCTACCACATAGATAACCTATCAGTACTCAAAAGTAGAAGACCATGTTGTGTAGTAACACCTACCTATAAGCAAGGAGTACAATCATTGTATGGAAGAATACACATTATAATAATAACTTTTTTTTTTCAAGGTAAATCAGTATATTTTGTTCGAGACACAGAATGAGAAACGAGGGGGGAGGGGTTGGGTATCTCAAGGCGTTACATTAATTTCTTTCTTTTTGCTTTCTTTCTTCTTCATATTTTTTCTTTTTAAGCCTCCCCATGGAGTCCTATGGCCGCTCCATCTTCAAGGCCCAGTCCCCTTACCTGTCTTGGGGGGCCTCTGAGTCTTGATGAGACAGCCCGAATGACAGAAAACTGGATCTTTACTCGAACCCACAGTGCCACCTGTGAGTAAGCCTTGGACCACTTTTCTGAGAGTATGTTGGCTAGCCTCTTCAAGGAAGACTTGTACTCTTTGTGCAGTGCACCACCGCATGAGACAACAAGTGGGGTGAAAGAACTGACTGGCTGAAGAAGCTGACGATGTATCAGCGAAACTGTACCACCACCAAGATGTGATAAATATTGCAACCGACTCCAAACCCTTAATTGAATCCCAGAAGGAAATGGTCCATCCATACCACAACAATCATCAAATTACTAATAATAATCTCTAATTTACTGAACCACCCTTGAAGGCGGTGCTTAGAGTAGATTGGTAGGTACCCGCTAGCCAAGACTTAGGAGATCTTCTAAGTCCACGTTACTAAGTAGATACCCACTACCAGTTCTGAAATTTTTTCAGATGGCATGCGCGAACATGAAAGACGCCACACATATTACTCTTAACGAACCTCAACAAGCAAAATGACCTTGTAGAGACACCGCTCGGTAAATCATCAAAATCATCATCTTTTTCTGCCAAGCATTTTAATACGTGACGTCTCCACAAACCGACGCGTGGAACAAATCGTTACCTGGAATCTGACATGAATTCGGCGTCTGCTTTTGTATGTTTTGATGCTTCGTCAAATTTCTTCAATCCACTGCCAAAAATCTGCTTTTTTGTGATGCACTTGCTGATTTCACTATGCATGTCCTCCTTGACACGTCCTTCAGGCAAAAACACAGCTTTGAATGTGAAGATAGGGTGGTACGTGGCGATCTGCTGTATTAAATACTGCATTTTTCATTTTGTTCATTTCAGCGAGGACCCTCATCGTAACCTTTCGACATTTGAACCTCAAAACCAATTTGAAAGGTAACAGTTTGACTATACCTACTGACGTAAACTGAAACAATAACCAACCGAGACGAAGGTACAGGCTGTCATAAGTCCAAATTCAGCTTTGCTTATGTTTATATTCTCAGATGCTTCTGTTATTTTATTTTGTCGTAATGCTTTTTTAAGACGTCTCCCAGTACCATGGGGACGTCCTTAAGTTTCCAATCACGGTTGGAACAGGTCACTGCTATGCTAAGAAAGAAGAAGGAAGAATCTGTTTCAGACCATCCTGAATCCAAATTCGTAAGAAAACGTACGTTGTGAGACAAAATTTGAAGAAAAAAAACTTTGATTTTGGGCCGATTAGTGGGGTCGCGTTTCTGTCCAATCAGACATCTTTATATTAATTTCTGTACTACACTGTTAATTTTCGAGGGGGGGGGGGGGG
>JAEMON010000002.1:34845819-34878446 GCA_030264115.1 Lygus lineolaris
CCCCCCCCTCATTAGTTTTGTGTTTCAATTCGTCCTTACCTTAGTTAGCCTGGACCATAATTAGAGACATCATTCACACTCATTATAAGTCACATTTGAGGCCTAGTTGCTCCAAACGACAAGCGTTTTCCGGAAAATTAAGTGTTTTAGGGTGTTGTTGTTGTTTTTGTTCAACTCTTAGAAACCAATACCATTCCTTCTAAAAACCAACGATTTTATTAAAATTTGATGAAATTTGAGGTAAATGTCAGTCTTTGAATCATTTCCGAGTTCATAATGGCATCAACTAAATTGGTACCAGATAGTAGGAAACTAGTTTAATAAAATTGTTACTACAGAAATAGTAAAATAAAATACTTGGTCATATTCTCTATACTTAATCAATCTGATTCAGAAAAGCTCACTTCCGAGTAATATGAGAATCGTATTTCTTTATATAAATCACTTTGTCACATAATCACAGGAACTCTTTTTCTGTAATATCTTATTTCACTTTTAAGATTTTTTTAGTGTGCTCGCCCTTGTCTCACTAAAATGACAATAACTTCCTTAATTGCCTATGCCAAGTAAACATTGAGGATACCGTTGAAAATAGCATTAAATTTCCCATCAGATAGGCTGCCAAATACATTTTTAAATCCATAACTAATCAGTATTTTTTTTTTTTTTTTAGTCCGAACTTCCAAATTTTTAGTTTTTAGTTTTTTTTGAGAAAATTCGTAGGAGATCTTCATTCATCTTCCGTAGAACAAAAATCGACTAGGACTTCGGTAAAAACATCTTGAAACCCTTGGCTTTCCAACGGTATAATCAAATTTAAAATTACCCCGTAGATTGAGGAAGAAAAATGCGTTCAAATGCGAAAAACGCGTTTTTTTCTGGGGAAATCGGATATTTTAGGGTTTTGTACGGCTACTCATGGTTGAGGTGGTAGATTTATTTTTCTATGTTAGTTTTGACGCTGAATCGAATGGTCATACTCCCAACTAATCTTGACTACCAAAAGGCTCATTTTTTTTGCAAATATGGTCAAAATGTGCACTATCTGCAGGATAGCAGAATAGGCAGCCTATCATATGGGAAATTTAATGGTCTTTTCAACGGTATCCTCAATTTTTACTTTACATAGACAATTAGGGAATTTATTGTCATTTTAGTTAGACAAGGTCGAACCCACGAAAAAAATCTTGAAAGTGAGAAAACTCTAAAAAACAAGGGGTTATAAAGAAATTGCTAATAGACATTTTTTATTGGAAATTAGTTGTAGAATCGATTCCCGAAGTTTGGCCGTATCTTTCACGGACACCCTGTATATTTTCTTGAAAGTATAAAAAACTCAGATCATCAGAATATAAATAATGAGTAAATACATCTAAAACTCACCTTCCCTCTATATAATACTCAATCGAATGGTGACACTCCAGAGTCATTTCGACTGATGAAAAAGTTACTTTTTGAGATTAATAGTGCATATTCGGACATTCATGACCCGTCTGTTGCTTGGCAATGTGAATTAATTATGCTGAAGTTTCGCACAAAATTTTTGGCATAATTCAATAAACACACTTCAGTAACTTGACAAGAAAACTGTTTGGAATTGGTTTGGCATGTCTGAAATTGGTCATAAGTCGAAATTACTCAGGAGTTTCACCATTCGATTCAGCGTGCAAAATAACGTAAAAGGAAAAAAATCTTAACTCCTGGTCAGGTCGTAAAATACACTCAATTTTCTCGAAAAACCCTCATTTTTTTGCATTCAAACGTCTGTCCAAGCAGGGCAATGAGTTAAAAAAGACCTAGGATAGCTGAGATTCTCATAAGGTTACCTACCTATTGCAGTGTTCTTCATGGCTGATTATTGTGAGATTCTTTTGTATTCTACGAGACATCTAAAAAACTGGGCATTTCGGAAAATTGAGAAATTTTACTTCCTAATTATTTCTGCAACTTTGTATTGGGCCATATCCGTGAACATTGATCTTCTTTTCAGTGGTACCCTTAATATTTTCATTTTAGTTCGTAAAGCAGGGTAGGTATAGCCAATTTAGTAGTAGTTGTAACTATGACATTTTTTTTAAACCGTGATTTAAATTAATCAAGAGGTAATGAATATTAGTTAGGTAGGTGGTAAGTACCTAGTTTCAAAAGCAGCAGGCAAGGTATGCTTTAAATTTCCAAGACGAATTTTTTGTTCAAAATTGATTAGATAGTTGTAGAATCATCCCTGAAGTTTGGCAGATTAAAATGCATAAATTATACCTACTTAGTTATAAGTACCTGGAATTCATGAATCAGTTATTTATTTAAATAAGTCGGTATGTGAACAAATCGACGCGCCGGTACTTGAGATTGTAGAAATCAACTCGAGTTTGGGCAAGTGTAGGTTGGTACTATTTTGATAATTGTCCTTGAACGTTTTCGATCTCTGATATCTCAGTCTCATACGCTTATCGTACTGTTGAGGTTGGTCTGTGCATCATCGCAACATGGTTTTGGTTGTAGATTCGAAGGCCCTCAGCAATGGGAATCGCTGCTCGGTTTTGTCGCCAATCATTGGAAAATCACTGAAGAATCCTGCACTTTTTGATGTTTCAGCAAAAATGGAAGTGAAGACAGCTGGTATCATCGTGGTCGGCGATGAAGTTCTCAAAGGGCAGGTTGCTGACCAGAACGTCAATTTTCTCGCGAAAAAACTCCATTTACTCGGTGAGCATTTCCATGAGTAAACGTAGGACTACCTGAAATAATTTTTAGTTAGTACGTGACTGCACAGTTATCATTAAATTGGCCAAATGCCCAAATGGGTGTGGCTTCCTCGTAAGCCTAACTAGATTGTGTTAATCAATTGACTGTGTGTGATAAATTTATGTCTGGAGGGTTTTGCGTGTGCGCTTGGTTGGATTATATTGATGAAATCCATATGGTATCGTGTTGGGCCTAATCCACACAATCCTTGAATGGAACAAAATGGGATGAAAATTGTGCGTGTTTCAAGGACAGACACGGAACAAGATTTGATCAGGAAGGTCTAACGTAGAATGAGACAGCAAATTTGGGTTTTTCGAGGAAACAATGTTCATCCCTTCCCCGCAAGTGACAGAAAAGGTTACGCTAAGACTTGAAATCAAAATTGCGTGACTGTCTAAAATGATATTGCTTGTCATACAGTGACCCAGTGATATGGATAGCTATGTGTACTTCCAGAAGTACATTTTTCTTTTAAAAGTCAGGGGATCTGACAAATAGACAGTTTGTGGAATTTCTTCATTTTTGTCCAAAAAGAGGCATGTTGAATGTACTTGAAAAATTCGAAATAATTAAAAGTGATATGTCATGTTAATGTTTGAATGATGTAATTCCAAATCATATTTCACCATTAATAGGTTTATTCCTGCAATAGCTTGGTTTTGTCCATTTTCATAATGTTACCCTCACGACTGTTTGAGCCCCCCTTTCGCTATGTCTGCCCTTGATGGGCATTGGTTATTCCTCCCGGCCCCCTTTCACTTCTCTCAGCCATCAGGATTCAAGTTCCCTTCCAACCCTTTCACTTTGCTTGCACGTGATTGGGTATTCCTCTCAGCCCCTTCACTTTTGTCGACCAATGGGATTAAAGTTCCCTTTCTCCTGTGCTCTTTCTGATGTACCTTCAGTTATTGTTTGTTACTGATGATGACCTAACCGTCGAAATCGATTTAACTTTGTAACTCATTATTTTCGTGGAAATGGACAACGTTTTCTCTTCAACTCCGGTCTCTTTTTATTGAGGTACAGAACTTCCAAAAGTTAAGAATAATTGGCCTGGTTGTATTTAGCAACTAATTTTTTACCTTAATGATATTTTGTAGGAATCAAGCTGTGTAAGGTGTCTATCGTTCCTGACATCATTGAAGACATCGCGAAAGAAGTTGCTGAATATTCGGTTCGATATGATCGAGTGATTACTACTGGTGGTGAGTTGACAGTGAATGATTGTAATCAATCAACAGTTGAATCGTCATTAATAAAAAGATCTCATGTCGAAATTTGAGGTTTTCTAGTATTTATCAATAAGCAAGACGGAGAATGATCTCTGTAAACCCAATTCAAAATGATATTTCAATGAGGAATTGGGTTAATCTTGGTTGAGAATTTCGATTTTTTAGACTAATTCGTCTATGGAGAGTCAAAGATGGTATATTCCACTATTAACCTCAGGAGGTGATAGGACTCAATAAATGAATGAATACCTGGGCTATGAACGCCAGGAGCTGGGTCGGTTCTTCCTGGAAAAGAAGTGAGGTACCATTATTCATTTTATGATACCAATCATTGTTTATGAAAAAACAAAACAAAAAAAGCCTACATTGAATGATTGAATAGCCAATTCTTCCAACTTGAAAGCCCTTAGAAGAATTCTGTTCAGCCCATAAACCATTTCAAATAAAATGTTCGTACTTTTTTCAGTATTTGAAAATTGCACTATAAACGAGCGGAGATAGCAACAATAAAGCCATTCATTGAAGTAGCTAATGATAAAAATTCTGCGTCAAACGAATATGTAACTTTGAATACTGACCCAGTGGTATGGTAGAAAATGACCGGCAAAAGAGAAATTTTTCCACACAAACTCAATTTGGTAATTTTAAAACGAGTGTTGCCTCATAATAGAGAGTTCATAGGAGTGCTTTTCGGGATACGAAGTTTTGCATTGTAGACTGTCGTATAGTGTCACAGCAGCATCTGCACATGCGCAACCTATTACGAAATTTCGTATCAAGATACGGCGTCGTATCTCTTACAGAAACGTCGTAAAATCTTGAAGATACGACACTTCGGATACTACGGAAAGTCCCTATCAGTGAGTCGTAACGCAGGATTACGTTCCACACCAATAACGAGGCGCATTTCTTTCACGCTTGTGCTCAGCACGCACTTGAAAACTAATTTTGAAGTCTTGATACGATACGAAAAACAGACACGATTCCTCCCTTAGGGACTCTCTAATATCGCATTTGATTGCCGTACTTCCTCATTTTTTTTTAAATTTATATTTCAATGTAAGACGCTTGATTGCAAACATTGAAGACGGCATATTTTACTCATTTGAACGCTACCTATTTTCATACATCTGCAGTCCGCAACTTTTCAGGAAAACTAGGTTCATGAACCGTGACAATCGCCTACTACCGCGTGGCAGGATTTCCCATTTTAGCTATGAGGAACTTGCAAGGGTAGAAATTTTGCATTTTGAACCTCAATATCTGATTCAGCGCCCTTCAAACAATCCCTGGTGCCAATTTTCAGCTTGAAATTACAGCTGGTTTACCCAGAAAATGGGTTGAAAGGGAGCGCGTGACGTCATTTAGGTTCCGCAAAAGGGGGCCCCGCTCAGGCAGGTGGGAAGTCGGTGACGTCATTCAGGTTCAAATTACAATACCCATTTTCGGTAACTTCCAATCGTCGGATACCCCTCATGTAGTACCTTTTTGGAAAACCCTCATTAAGATCAAATTACGAAATAAAACATAACCTTACAAGTTCCCCATTGTGATATCATGGTTTGAGATGTAGCTCTCGGATACTCTGACGTCATGTGGGAACTTTTCCATCTGTTTTGTGACAAAACTACTAGAAATTTAGAGCTGAATGAGCAAAATTTCGACCCACTGGAATACTCCGTTCGCTGCCCCCTGTTCGCATTCTCTTGAAAAAGGCGTCCTACCACAGTATTATCTGATTGGGCTGCAAAAATGTCACTGTGACCTGGTAAAGCAACCAGGACTTATTTTGTTGAGACCTCTCGGTATGCACACCTAATAAATCAATATTCCTGCAGGGATTGGGCCGACCCATGATGACATGACGTACGAAGGGATTGCCGCAGCATTCCAAGATACTTTGCTCTTGAATGAAGAACTCCTGTCCTTCTGGTCTTGGTTCAACAAGGATCCCGAAGGTACGATTAACCATAAGACCTACTCAGGACGTACATAATTTTATCTTTTCAGGGTTAGTGGATGTTTTTATTAGTTTTCTTTGTAATACACAAAGCTTGTTCATACTCTCATAAAATTATATATATTCATTAAAATGGCAGAGAAGGTTCGTCGAATGTCTTTTGATAAAATTTAACTTTTCCGCTCAAGATCAAGTGCATTTCAAGTGGTTGTAAGGAAGAGAATCGGGTACCTCTAACTTGAGGAGAAGTAGAAAAAGAGATTCATTCTTAGATGATGTGGCATGAAAGAGACTGGTTCCACGAAATCGAGAAAGTCGTAGGCTCTTTGTCAATCTGTATTGGTGTGTTCAGATTTCCTGAGGATTTTTTATCTTTTTGGCACCCAGTGATAATGTTGGTCGATTGAACTGTCGTGAATCCTCTCATGTCCCTTCTTTGTTTTCAAGGCATGAGGTTAGAATCGTCCAAAAAAATGGCTACAATCCCCAAGTCAGCCAAAATAATTTACACAGAAATGCCGCGAACCATCGTCCCTGTTGGCAAGTTTCCAGTTGTGACCATCAACAACGTATGCGTATTCCCTGGAATCCCCTATTATCTGAAGGCCATATTCAACTCTCTACAAGGCACGTATTTCGTCTCTTCCGGTGTTACGTAAGTATTTACCTAATAGTTCCGAATGTAGTACGTAGTTAACCAGTAATACTTTACAATATAGTTGGTCCGCATGATTGATTATCTTGATACCCGGAAATTTGAAGCTTCAAGAGAAGACAGACTTTGATGAGTTGGGTGGGTGATTGGAGGTGGGTTGATTGGATGATTGGGGTGGGTGAGCGTATCAAGTATGTAGTTTGCTAGTCCATTTCAATCAAGTAGGTATTTCTTAATAAATTAATTGAAATTTCCACATAAAAACCATAAATGATTACCTACCTTGAAACTTGACACTGCAAGCGTTGCTTGGGACTTGAGGGCGAGCCCAGCAGGTGGGTCTTTGTCAGTTTATGATAAGTAGAACCCGTTAGAATAACTCTACTACTTACAGAACGTCCATTATTGGAAATAATGAACCTTGTGTTCCAAGGTAGTTTCGAACCAAGGCCAACCTTCTCAACCGTTGTCTCAGTTGGTTGGTTTCGAAGGTAGCCAGAAGTCTCTGGAGTCGATCAGAGCGCACTTTGTGAGAGTTAGGGGAAACTCGAGTTGAAATCAGCTGCCACCTGGGGTCATATATATAGTTGCGTTGCTCTTGTTAGAGGCATCTTACAGTTTTGGTAGGCATGTTTCACTAGGTTAGCTCCTGATCATCGAGCTTGCTCTGACTGAAGTTATTTGTACATTTTCTTGTAGGTTCCACGTTCGTCGTCTATATCTCAATGTTTTCGAATCTGCGTTTAGTGAACACCTAACGAAAACCGCTAAACAGTATGAAAAAACTGTGGTATTTGGTTCCTACCCTAAAGTGAACCAATCAGAATACAAGACTCTCATCACTATCGAATCTCAACTAGCAAAAGACGTTGACGACGCTTTGGCTTCCTTCAAGTAAGTTGTAGTTACGCATCGTTAATACTAAATAATACTATGATTTTAGGTTCTATGATTATGATGCCTATGATTGAGTAACTTGAGGATGGAACTGGAAACACCCTGTCCCTGTTGTTCGCCCTCAACTTGGAGCAAAAGACGCTGCGGCGCACAATGGGGCCGCTGCGGAAAAAATTAAGCCCCGCTCCCATTCTTTAGGAAAGTTTGGGCTGATTCCGAATATACCCAATGTTCCGACCTCAAATATCTCATTAGCAGAGAAACATCAAAAAGCCTTAAAAAAATCACGTTTTTAACCATTGAAACCACTCAAAATTGTTTAAATATAAATGACTAAGCGAAGACATGGGACTTCTTCGACGATTGAAACCAACACCAGCTCAACAACATCCTAGTTCGCAATTTTTCAGTTTTCCATTGTCACGTCTTTTTCGTGTTCATTATTGAAAAATTCGAGAAAACGGAAAAGTGAAAAATCACCAAAAATCATGACTAAGGTGTTAAATACAAAAAGGCTATTAATAAAAGTGTTAGGAAATCGAATGGAAGTCATATTTATGTAACTCCCCGATTCATTTTTTTGTCCCTCCTGAAAAGTAGTGAAAAGTAAGATAGCACAAACATGTTGCATTGCATCATAAACGACGATATCACAATGGGGAACTTGCATGGTTATTTTTTATTTCGTAATTTGAATTATCTTAAAGAGGGCTTTCCAAGAAGGTGCTATATGAGGGGTATCCGACGATTGAACGTTACCGAAAATGGGTCTTGTAATTTGAACCCAACTGACGTCACTGCCTGGGCGGGACCCCCCTTTTGCGGAACCTAAATTACGTCACGCGCTCCCTTCCAACCCATCTTCTGGGCAAACCAGCCGTAATTTCAAGCTGAAAGTTGGCACCCGGGGTTTTTGAAGGACACTGAATCAGATTTTGAGGTTCAAAATGCAAAGTTACCCATGCAAGTTCCCCATTTGTATTCTATCCTGCCTCTTCTGCTCACCGATGTGTGTTTAACCTTCATAAAACGTCATGGCGAGCTATCAGTTGGAATTGGATTCCAGGGGAATGGGGAATTCTGGTGTGTCGTAACTTTGCATTTTTGACTTCAAATTTGAATTCAGCGCCCTTGAAAACCTCATAGTTCTAATTTTCAGCTCATAATGTTCATTAGGTTGGCTGTGAAACGAGTGTGAAGATGACGAGTGACGTCATCTGTTCAGAGGAGTGGAGGGTGCCCCCCAGGGGGGCGCGGGGTGGGTGACGTCATCTGTATCTTTTATACGGCACTTGTTTTCGCTCCCTTCCAATCACCGGATACCCCACATGTAGCACCTTTTTGGAAAGCTCTCACTGAAATCTTTCAGTTGAACGTACTCCATAAAATGGAGTAATGAAGGGGGTTTCCTTGACACAAAGTCAAGGTTATCACTAACCACATATTCCTCTTCAGGAGCTTGTTGAAGACTGAATGGATCGTCAACGACTTCGATGTTCTCAGTGAGGCCTGGAGTTCCACAAAAGACCGTATCGACTATGGAAATCTTGAAGTCACGTTCATTGACAACCTCAACCGGAGTTTACAGGTAAGCGCTAAATATTACATCCGTGGATCCGTTATCTGTGGGTCTGATATTGGCGGATTATTTCCTGAAATCGTTTTTTTTTTTTGTGTTGATAACTGACGGGAAAAAAGAAATTGTTCGGGCGCAATGTCGACTTTTTCATTGGTTTCCAAGAGCTACCCACTTTGCACTAGTGACGTTGCTCTCCATGAACACCTTCCTCCATGCCTCACCACAGATTTGAAGTTTAACACTATCATGCTGCTCTCACGTGGTGGCCCTAGCCGTTAATTAACTGGTTTTAGCGCAGTGATATCCAACGAACGGTGCTCTTGATAAGGTAGTTTCAACGGATTCATGATTGTGAAAGGTGGATCTTGGGTATCTGAAACGTGGCTGATAACAAGAAATAGGCTCATAAAAAACGTTATTAAGGCCGAAGAGGCAATTATTCTCACAACCAATCTCTAGTGCGGAGTTTCGCACTTCATTTTTCTGTTTTCTGATACTTTAAGTTCGTTTGCAGTGACCAAATTACCGGTAAGAAACCATTTGCAAACACATTCGGACGTTTGCAGTGACTTCTGATCATTTCTGACTCTTTGTGGTATCCAAGCTGGTCCGTTTGCAGTGTCCTTCAAACCAGTTTGAACCTAGTTGTGAATCACTAGTTCGGTCAGAAGAATTTTCGCTTGCAGCTTTTGACGGTTCGGAAATAGGTGTTGGTCGCGCTTGCGCACATAACACGTTCCACACTGCTCCCAAAACAGTAATTTCTAGGACTATGCGGTGTGCCTACTGGCACATGTCTGTTTTGTCTCAGTTCAACCAGTTAATTGTTTTTTATGACAGGGTTTCTTCCTCTTTTCTCGTTGTGTAAACCCTGCTCGTTACTAGGATTCACTTAGTTTCCTGATAGCAGCATCTATAACAACAGAATCGATTGTGGAGTATCAAAACTCGATATTTGACTGAACGTCAGCCGCCCACAGGGTAGGAAATGTGTTGCCTAATGGTAGGCAATCCGCGTGGAACGTGTTAACTAGTTTTTATTCGGTTTGTGAACCGCTTCCAACCACTTGTAAATGACACTGCAAACTAACCTATTAAAAAATAGCTGCTACTTGTCACCTATCTATTCGCTATCACTTGTACCTACATAAAAAAACAATATTTAAAAAAATATATATTACAATTTATGACGTAATAAAAAGGTTTCTTGAAACAAGGCTTGTAGTGGAAACAATCGAGTGCCTTCCAAATCCTTGGCTTCGTTCAGGTAGGTAGGTGAGGTGTTGTCGTAGATAGATACATACCTACCTATAATGTTGCAATGAACAGCATGGAACCGTGTGCCCATTTGAATCGATTATAGTCGAGGGCCTACGGGACGAATGGCTTGGGGAGCCATGGGACCTACCATGCCCCAACACAGCTCAAAATCCCATGTATTATTTTTCACGTTCATGAGTTTGAAAATTTCTCGATTTTCGTATGTTATAAAATCATAATTACATACTTTACGATTTGAAGCTTAATTTTAAGTTTAATTCATCCCGAAAAAACTAGAAGAAACCGATTTAAAAAAAGTTCTATTCATCCTGCATGAGTTGGTGAGCGAATTTTCAAAGAATAATTTTACCGATTTGGTGGGTGATTCTTATAGGAAATTTCACGCTGATTCCGAATATACCATATTGTGTTCCTGGTAATTCACACCAAAAACCTCAAAAAACACGTTATTTTTAGCGATTTTTGACTCTTAAATTTTCAAAATTTGACCCCTTGGAGTACTCCAAAAATTGTGGCCAACGAACTTGACCTTTCTTTTGATATTATTGACATTTAAAAATTTTTTTTTTTTTGATTTTTCATCTCGATCCCTCGGGCAGATAACGTCTGGATTAACAGGCATATTTATATATAAATATATATATTATGTATGTATATGCATATAAAAAAATGTTGAATTTCAGGAATCGTTTTAGAATGGTCTGAAACGGATTTCCATGAAGAAAATTTTCAAAAATTTTCATTACAAAAATTTTGAAGCCATTGCGATAGCTTCATTTCCTTGGAAAATTCGAAAAAACAAGGTTTGCGCCACATCGTCTTCTCGTAGAAGAAGTACGTATTACCCTTCCAGTAGGGCCAGGAAGTACTATTGCTGTTCTTTACAATTACTATACGCTACCGTAGAACGCTTCTACCTCCACATTTTCACTCACGTTAATCACACTAACTTTAGTAAATATTTGTAACTTTGACCATTTGAAAACACTCCCGGGATCTTTACTCTTCCGTGAAAATCTGGTAAGCCGTTTTCTCTTGACGTATGCAGGCAGGCAGACAGTAACAATCAGGCTAAACACAATACCCTCTTTTGCGCTGCGCAATGAACAGGTAAAACGATTAACTCATGTGAATTTCATCAAAATCCCTCGTACCGTTTTGGAGAAGAGGTAGTAGGTAAGCTGCAATTTCTACAGGAGCTTCCCTAAGGTCTTACATTTCAATTTAGCCTCAAAATTGAAACATTTTGACCTCGAAACGTACTGCACGTTTCGTATCTCATGAGAAATTAAGAGGACCGGGTGATGTCTCACGGAACGATATTTTATTGATGAATATCGTGGAGGGTATAGCTCTATCAACTTGTTACATTTTCAATTTACCAATTAGTGGAATTCGTTGTGAGTGGGTTCGTTAACCACTTAATTTGTAGTTGATCTTGGAACTACTATTAATTTAGCGGCCTCTCGTGTGTATTTTTGGTGGTTGTGTAATTGTGTTAACGATTGAACGTATTTCTAAGAAAACCACCTTGTCACCGTGGTGGGGTGTGTGTGTGTGTGTGTGGGGGGGGTTCCCGGTGATAATTTATCATCCCAACTTGTCAGTGGGGGGCTTTCACAGGTGAAAGTCTCAAATTAGTTACTCTTATCGCTTTGTAAGACCTGTGTCTGCCATTACGTTTGCTGTAGCCGCTAAACCCATCATGGAACCTGCCACTAAGGTCTGAATTATCCATTATCTTAGTAATTTGTTTTACACATTGCCGCGAAAAATTCCGAGATGACCTGAAAAGTTGCGCAACTTCACGTTCCTCTGGCTTGACGAATAAATATAGTTCTACTTATTATTTATTAATGGTTCTATTAGAATTCAGATAACGAGTTTAACGTACCAGCTAGTTAAAACTTTACACTCCTAGATGGGCAATTTCTTTACTTACTTATTCTTTCTTTAAAGGTCAATGAGATTATAATATGCGAAAAAATCGTTGAATGCAGGGCGATTGGCTGAGACCACGTTTGGAAACATTTGGAAAAATCTGGGATAGATTGCATGCGCAATTTTGAAATGCGTTTCGTAGCCTCCGGAACTACTTGACCAATTTCGGAGGAATTTTCAGGGATTATACAGGGTAGCCCCTCGGCAGTCAATTATAAATTTCATAACCATCGGACAACTAATAGCGTGTGCGCATGCGCAAACATTAATTTCCTGAAACTACGATTTCTCAGTTCCCAATTCCGCTCAAATGAATGAAAACCTATTAATTTCGCCACAATTGGATGAGTGATGGCTACTGCGCATGCGCATTCTTGAAATTTAATTTTCATAGGCATAACTCTGGAACAATTCTACCAATTTCGCTGAAATATTCACTCAGTGATTCTATACGTCTATGTTACAAAAGTGAGGGAGCTGTACTGCCCGTCCAACATGTCAGACGCTTTTTCATCATTATTTAGTTGACCGAACCGTGTTTTTACTACCTATTAGTGCAATGAATTAGTGTTAGTAATACCAGAAGCAATTTAGACCCTGGAAACCGCCCCATCCTTCATATTTTGTTATATTTACTGTTCAACATTGTGGAATTTTCACCTCGTTTCCACTCCCAACGGGAAAATCTATTTTTTCAGCTCATTGTTAGGGACTTTGTTGAAGAAGGACTTGAAGAAGAGTATGAGTACAATGGTTTTTATTGGCGCTCCACTGTAAGTGGATATATTGCTCACGAAAACAGCTTAGATGGGCTGCTACATTTACATTAATATTTTTGAGACATAAATTAATAAATTACAAAGTGCAAATACATTCATACATTATTATTATTTTGTATCACCATAGTTTTCTGTGGTCTCATTGTTAGTCATTCACATTGCTTGACCTCTCAGAATGAATGGCTACCACGCTAAGACATAGTATTCAGTTTGCGACTTTAATTTGTACATTAAATTATTATATCTCTAACTTGTAAGTCATACTGATTAATCTCAACGATAAAATTACTCCATGCAGGTACAAAAATAATGATTCTTTCACAAATATTTCAACCTCCCATCAATTACAATAGCTACCTATTCTGATAGAACGTTTTTCATTATTTTATTCGGTTTGCTAAGACCTACTTCATTTTTCATAATTTTATGGAAAGTTTGTAAGTTTAACGATCCACTTTCCACATGATGTAATACGAGATTTGCTGATTACTTACCTCAGAGGTACAAATTGGCTATGAGTAGGGTAGGCGAATGTTCCTTTATTCCTGCTTCTTGACGATTGAAGAAGACTTTAACACAGTTTTGGTAGTCCAAAAAACTCTGATTTTTTCCCCATTTTTATCGTTCTATTTTTTCAAATACTCTTTTAATATTATTTCATACGATGGTTCTTATTGATTACATCGGAGGTACAAAGTTACCGTGAGAAGAGTAGCTGTAAAAGGTTCGGTTCCTGACTATAATTTTGGTAGTGTGGATGGTGATGCTGTTTTGATATTTTCGAAAAGCAGAAGTCTGCATTTTTTCTCATTATTGTATAAATATTAAATAGTTAAACCAAAATATATAACCATTAAATTTAAGGTAGGTAGGTAGGTAATTACGTTTTAATTTTAGCCACCTGCTGCGTCTGTTTTCCAAGTAGTTGCCAATTTACCCAGTTGTTTTTTCTTTAATTATAGCAATATTCGATGACGCATAGTTTTTCAATCCTGGATGGTTTTTGGAACTCGGTGATGTGACTTAAAAAAAACTTACTTGTGACTATGTCATTGAAATTATTGTGGGCTGGGGGTTTCGCTGACGCTGTTAAGCTGTTCTGGGATCCAAGTACTTAACAAGTTTTATCGTCAATCTTACGTTTTAAGTATAATGGATTTGACTATTCTCTACTTTGTTGAAAAACTTTAAAATCCTGGTTTATTTGTATAAAATTCTGTCAGAGGAAGGAGTCGAGCTTGAAACTTTTAGGAGGTGATGCGTCATTCCGCATAATTTGAATGAGTACTTACCTAAATAATATAATTACGTATTTACCTAAACGAGTTGTTTTTGCAAACCATTTAATATCCGTTGTAGTCCCCTTAAGAACCGAAGAACCATACCAAAATAAACACCTCAAGTTTCCCATGTTTCAATAGGGATGTGCGCTCAAATCCTGCGTTTCTCTGGAAAACTTGAGCTTGTGTTTCTTTAGCGTTGTTACTTACTCAAACGAGCTCTTGCATAAAACACCATATGGTTACCTTGAAAGGATTCAGGTGTGCCTACCTAAATAACTATCAGATAACCGGCATTGTCTTCATCTCGCAGTTGTTTTGCTTCTTCTTTGCTTAGCACCTCAGTTTCTAAGTAGGTTGTAGTATTGGTGACTGTAGAGGTATTGGACTCACTGCTGATGCTGTCGCTGGATATCTCTTCACTTACTTTCTCTGGCACTGGCGCCGTGGGTGATGGCGTTTGCGCGACAGTCGTTGCCTCGGTTGGGGTGGTCAGAGGCTCTGTGAACCTGGTGGGCTCAACAGTCGACGTGGACTCTGTCAGTCTGCTGGTTTCTGTAGCACCCTCTGTGGTTTGAGTGTTTTCTGTGTATCCAGTGAACGCGATTGAGCTCGTGGAACCAGACGATGTTTGGTTTCCCGTGACCCATTCTACTGGACTCACTGTGGATGTGATGTCAATCAGTGGCCCTGGACGACCAGTATAAGGTCCCCAGAGGATAGGGCCTACCGTCACTGGAGCGCCGTATGAATCTGTAGGGCGAAGGTTTCCTCCTGAAGTTTGGTAATATTGGCTTGGTACGAACCCTACAACAAAGTTTCTGTATTACACTTTGGACATTTATCCAGAGACAAAGTCCGGCAAATGCACATTGTCAGGTTCGCAGTATTACAACCAATGCTAGGGATACCTAGTACCTACTCCATTATCCTATCATGGAAAAATGGACAGATATGGTCCGCTTCTTTGCGCCCTTTGGAACTAGATAACCAAGCTAGAGGGCTACCGTAAAAAATATAGCTCTAAAAAAAAGAACAAATTACCTTGGGGCTTGGCCCTAAATTGCAAAGGAATTTCGAACTGGTTCATTGTTCCAAAGAAGTCGATCGACTGGAGGTCTGGGGGCAACATGCCACCGATTGCAGTTGGTTCCGAAAAATCAGCCGTCAGCCTAGAACAATAATTGGGTAGATAATTATGTGGTCTACTTGTGGAATTTTCTTGCAAATTATAATTCTACTTATTACACCTACTTATACCTACCTACTTTCAAACAATTAAAAAAAGGAAATGGCTCTTGGTTTGTATGATTGTAGCAAATTGTGTTTATTGTTGCGAATTGTGCAGTGTTTAGACAATTTCACCAACAGAGGATACCTATCACCTATCCTGGATGATACCTATCTGGGCACAACGGATGGATACCAGCTGATCACTGAACTGTCCTGTGCAACGCAATGGTTAAACAGCTGGTTTATACTAAATTTAAGAACTAATCTTTAATGAGTATACCTGAATAAATCATTACGCCTTTTAGAACTCAAGTCGGACCTCCTAACAAAGTTGTTTTGGGGTTTCGTTCGATCCTCGAGAATGCGAGTTGTGAGCGAAGACAACGGACGGACTCTCACAAAAAAGGAGCCATAGCGAAGTGTTGAGGATATAATCGCAGTGTTGGTATCTGTGATCGTCCGGACCGAATCTTCTTCGGCACACAACCTGTAATTACAATAATATATTTATGTACTTAAGGGGAAGAAATTTCACAATTATGACAGATCATAGCCCCTCATGCAAATTTTAGCTGCAGATAAAGAAATATCAAAAATGGCTGCCAACCGCTTGACGAGATGTTTTTTAATTTTGAGAAGGTATGATTATAACTTCGACTATATCAAAGGCAAAGAAAATTGCCCAGCAGGTTCGCTATCAAGGTTGCCAATCAACTATGTGCATCCAACAAGTAGTACAGAAAAAGATGGGGAAACTGAAAGCGGGTCAACTTTTACATGTAGGTACGGCTTCAAGATATTCCGATAACAGTGATGGATTACTTACACTTTCTCCAATTGTCTTAGCCTATTTTTGTTGCTGTACGTGAAGAGTCTGACGGGTGGGTTTTTGCAAGTATGTTTGGCCCCCTCGGTGGATAAGGAATGCACTTTGATGTCCAACTGAGCCTCTGGCGGCCCTTCAAAAACGAACGTACAGTCCTCTGCGAACACCATTTAACACATTTATATAAGTAGTAGAAGATTATAGAAGACGAAAATTAGTCCATGGAAGAATACTTATTTCCAACAAAACGGTACATGGTTTTATTACCTAATCAGGGTAGCCACGGGCATGGAAAACCTGGAAGCTTCAGGGAAAGTGGAATTTATGTTCTGGGATTCGGCGATACTTGTCCCCTCTCGAGCACAACTTACTTCACAATTTTTTTCTCCATGTTTTCGATCAAATCATAAACTTAAATGGTCATGGCTGAAACCCTGTAACTGTCCTTTTTGCTTGTTTGCTTACAGTGAACCCTAACTCCATGCTGACCAGTCCTCAGTTAATTGCCGCTATAGTAAAGTAAAAAGTCTCTCTCATCAATCTGCTCATTACCCTTCCACTGTATTTCTTGCAGGGCTGCAATATCAGTACCAAACTTGACCATTTCATTTCCAACCTCCTGCATTTTCCCAGCACTCAACGGAGTGCGTACATTCCAAGTCACGTACTTGAGTCTGTATTCTGATTGGTAGTCCTATTTCCACACCTGGGTCCTTCACCATTTAATCTGTCCGGCTCTTCTCTTTGTCTCGGTTGCGAAACAAGCTGTTTTTTCTGGGGAAGGGTTGTCGACCTGTCCTCGCAGTACCAAAGCCACTACCTACTAGTTGGCTTTACCAGGTAGGTGCCTTTGAATGTAGTTAGGGATGGACCATCGGGGTAATTATGTTACTTGAGCCCCACCCGATAATAGAGGAGCTGCTGCCCTCCCCCATGGTCGCAGTTTAACGTCATCCCCTGAACCCAGGTAGGTACCTAATGAGTGGGAAAATAGGGAACAAATGTGGTCGGACTTTGCTGTTTTTGACCTCAGAATCGTTTTTATCACCCTCGAAAAACCTGCATCCCAATTTTCAGCTCCGAAATCCGAGTTTGTAATTTGGTGTGAATGAGCTAAATAAAAACAAGTTGGGTGTGGCACATAGCTTCCTCGTATCCATAACATGATTATATATATAACATATTATGTATAAAAAAAATCATCAAAAGGATTATTACTACCAGCACAATCCCTGAAAATTCCATCGAAATCGGATGAAAATTGTCGAAGTTATGAGAGCTTCACGTTTGCGCATGCGCAGTGGGTACCACTGATCCGATCTTGATGGAACTCATAGGGCATTATCGAATCTCCGATCCTCAACTTTCCTCCACATTTGAGCGGAATCGGACCATTAGGTCGCGAGAAATTGATGTTTCAAGGATTTCATGTTTATGCATGCGCAGAGGCTACCGTTGGTCGGCTGGTAATGAATTTCATAGGGGACTATCTGGGGGCTAACCCGCATAATCCCTGAAAGTTTCATCAAAATCGGATGGAAATTCTGGAAGTTATGCGTGTTGCAAGGATTCCCGGACGGACAGACCGACAGACAGACACGAAACCAAAATTGTCCAGGAAGGTCTAAAACGTAAAACGCGAGTTGAAATTTTTTGATTTTGGAGGTTAAAAATTTGTCATATCCCAAAAGTGAAAATAATGCTTCCGCTACCTTGGTAGACTCGGAAGCAAAAAAAAAAAAAACTGCGTGACGTCACCAGTCCACAAAATATCTCCCTCTCTCTCAGAAGTCTCTACTTTTGCGAGCCGAAAAGTCGGAAATTAAATTTTTTTATTTTCTCGAAGGAGATTTCATTGTAACGATCACAGCTTCCTTCTAAAAGCCATTCTCTCCCAAACTCACTCGTTTCGTTAAGTAGGTCCTGTATCTATAGTCGGCACCTTGAGTGATAGTGACATAATTTTCCCACCATATTGCAAACACTGTTAATTGTTTCCGTCCGGGAGTATCCGAATGGGATGGGACGGGATGCGTGAGCTCGAAACGTCTTTACCATCTTCAGCTCGAAAGTTGCATCACAGGACCATCCGATTTTTTTTAATTCAATACGGGAATCAATTATCCGTCATAAGAATCCGATTAAAATTAATTGGGGGGGATTTTCGGGTTTTCAACCTCCGATCACGCGTAGTGTTATCAAATCCCTTGAAAAGAATGGCATGTCTTCTCGATTATTCTGGGGCCATCATAATAATCATCACATAATCTCGATTCATTGTCAAGTTCTACTTCCCACGACACGAAGCCACGTGTTGGTCGATACATATTGGTTTATGAGACCACGTTATTGAAGGCTATCAAGATTACTTACGTACTCATCGTTCAAAAAGTTCCAGCAGCATGAGTTAACTTTAATTTTTTTCAAGATAATTTATGGGTTATCCTTGTACGGAATTTTGTGCTGAATCCGAATATAGCATTTTTGTTCCTACGTTTTAAATGATAATTTACACAAAAAAACCTCAAAAACACGTTTTTGGCAGTTGATTTTACTCTCTTCTCTCCCTATAGGAGTAGGTACCTACTCCAAAAAATCTGGCCAACGGACTCATTGTTTCTCCATTGCTGACATTTGGAATTTTCTCCAAAAATTCGTTGAAAACTCCAGTGGTGGGCGAGTGGTAGGCACATATAGCTTTCTCGTAATGACTCGAAGAATTTCACGATCGTGTTGGTATTTTGTTTCAATGGACGAACAACAATTCTATCAATAACATTCTCCGCATACCTAAGGTGACCAGATTTTGGGATTCTCAAAACGGGACCCCCAATTCCGGGGAAGTTAGAAATGTATATATTTTTTTAAAGATTATTGGCAAATTTGTCGATTTTCAGCAACTTTAAGAGAAGTTTTAAGTTTAACGACTATTACGATTTTTTTTCCCCTGTTAAAAAGGGTTGGTTATTTTAACTTCTGTGATTCTATACAGTCCTTTGTGATAGGGGTAGGAAGCTATGTAAAACAAAAACTATTGTAAATCATAGTGAAACAGCTTACACCAATGAAATAATATTTTATTCAGTAACTTAATATATTATCAGAACTATTACACATGGACTTGACCTAAAAAAAAAAAAACGGACTGTACACCTACGGTTCTACTGTCAGATCATTTAATGATGGTTTACTTCTTTTTTCGCTAAAATTTGTTATCATTCACTAATGATGCTTCTTTCTCGAAGCATCACGAAAATATTCCTCGTCCCAGATTATCATATCGTAACGTAATGATCGCGAGGTCTCGTTCGCGAGTCAGTGTTTTTTAAAAATGAAGAAGTAATCTTTTTATCCAACCATTCATTCCACAATTCAATTCAAAGACAAATTAATGATTAAGCTACCTTAGTACATTAAAAATACTGCAGCTGTTTAATAACTCACTGAGCAAGCCAAATCTTTTATAAATCCAAAACATCATGTTTTCTCGTCGTCCCAACGTAACGATACCGAAGTCTCAATCGCGAGGTCTCATTTCCGTAACGTAACAGTCGGAAAAATAAATCATTAAATGATAATAAGATATTGTCGTGAAAACTGGAGTAAGTGTTTATTGGTTTATTATTTTCAATAATGAACCTTTGGAATCGAGCACGGGAAAAAAAAATTTAACCCCCCCCCCCCCCCCCCTAAAAATTTGAGGTTTTACGTTTCAAGATGTAGAATCCAAAAATCGAATAAAAAAAAATCGGTCCGAACGCCGTCCGCCGTACGCCGTACGCGTCACTTTCCTTAGTTACCATGTTCCAAAATTTATGAAATTTGGTGAACCGGCCCCATTTGGGGTCTAGTTGTGCTCGGAGCTTGGCGTTACCGTCAGTCTTCTCTAAGGGGTAGAAAATAGGGGATGAAATTTTCAAAACGCCCTAGCTCGAAAATTTCAAATTGGAAGGTATATTTTTTCCATCGATTTAAAATAGAACACAATTTTTAGCGTCGAATGAGACCTTGCGTAGCGTTTTAGGACCAACCGTTCGCTCCCTGTAAGGACTTGAGGGTTGACGAAAAAAAGAGCAGAAACACGAGTGTAAATCGCAATTCTTCCCGAGTAGGCAAAATCTCCGTTCAAATATCAGCTGTTCAAATGCTACTTTCTTTCGATTCCACCGATCCAAGTTTGTTGTGCAGATGGGACCAAATATTTGTGAAACGGGACAAATAAGCGTCCCGAGCGGATATGTCGGGACAAGTGCCCGTAAAACGGGACTGTCCCGTTCAATACGGGACGTCTGGTCACCTTACGCATACCGTTAAAGTTTTCCACGTTTTTACAAGGTTGCGCCTTGGTTACTGATGATCCGACTGCGTTGGAATTAAAGCGAAATCATAAGGAAGCCATCCCCCAACTACCCTCCGATCATGATCATTAGGTCATGAGATGATAGAGAAAGTTCTAGGTCTCTTCCTCGATTATTTGTGATTATGTCCAACCAGTTAGATGATCTTGCATTGCTGTCAACTGCCAACAGAAATTTCTGGTTTCCAATAAATTCCAACAAATTATCCAGCAAATCATGTTGAATGTTCCTATAATAATCAAAGTAGGCAGATACTCCCAAGAATTTGTTATCTCCGCACTGAACTACATCTGCGACAAAATCCTCATTGGAATATTGTGTCAATAAAGTAACATTTAGACTTCTGTTCATTACCCTAATTCCAGCTCTTTTCCTATCACGTCCAATTTGGAAAACCCGACAAGGAAAAAAATGAGTACTTAGTAGAAGAAAAGTTTGTTTTGAAATGTGTTCATACTGACACTTTTTGTACCGTTTTAGTACACTTTAATTTCACATATTTAAACGTATTTTCAAATATTTCAACGATTGAAACACATATTAACAAATAGGTATGGTAGCTTTTCTCCGTCTAATTAAATTGTTCCGACACTTTATTTAAACGTATTTTCAAATATTTCAACGATTGAAACACATATTAACAAAAATAGGTATTGTAGCTTTTCTCCGTTTTATTAAATTATTCCGACAAATTAGAATTGTTGAATTTCAAATTGAACTTCATCAATTTCGATTTAAATTATATAGTATCAAATGAAAGTAATATAGTTTAACTTGAAATTAATGAAGTTTAATTTGAAATAAAGAAAGTCTGATTTGTCGGAAAAAAAAGTTGAATTTGTCAGAAAAATAAGTCTAATTTGTCGTAGAAAAAACGTTGATTTCAGGCGGAGAAAAGCTGTACCTACCTACCTACTTCCTTGATTGAAACACATATTTTCAAATATTCCATCAAACTAGATTTAAAAGAAAATTGTATTTCATTGAACTTACAAAAAGATACTCGACCTAGCTACCTAGGTATGTTTCAAGTTTCTCAAAGTTTTTTTTGGTTTCCAAAGTTTTGAAGAATATTGCAATTTTTTGTGGAGGGTTGTAGGGATGGAGGGACCATGGAAGAAGGAGACTTTTTCTTTTTCACTTTGATTCAAATTTTGTTTGACAAGAGACTGGGATTCAGAGTGGCCATGGTTGCTGTGGCGTGGCGTGTGGCTGTGGTGCTTAGGATTAACGTAAACAGTGGTTCACAATAACGTTGTCCCTTGTTGAAAACTCATCTTGGCTTGGATACTACTACCCAGTAGTTCTCTGGTTAGAAATGGTGCGAAATTCACAACTGACAGTTGAATATCTATTTTAGAATTTTCACAATTTATTTTGACTTCAAAATTGTTAAGTACACCGATTTTTCATATTTCAAAGAATATTTTATCCATATCACGTATTTTGTGCTTATTTCAAAAATATGAATACGTCATGATTTAGTTACGTATTTTTGAATTGGGTACATAAAAATCTGTATGTCAACGTTTTGTGTTGCTACTGCTCGCTCTAGTAGGTACCTAGGTAGTCATTGAAGGTAGGTAGATACCTACCTGGTGTTGTTTACGGACAGTTGCAAGCATATGAACCTTCTCACTACATTTAACCGCATCTTGTTTGCTATGGTACCTAATTGGATTTTGGCGTACTTCCATCCAAGCCTACCAAACCTACTCTACTGTGTTTGAGGAGAACAGGGCTGTAACTCACTTCCTCTAGTGGTGACAAACACGAAGTCCGTCTGCTCGTTAATTGCTTGGAGGTCGTTAACAGAGTTGCAGACCAGAGGTGTCAGTTGTCTTCCTTCATTGAAGACGATCAGGCTCGCCAAAGCAGTTAACACTTTGACGATTTGACGTTGTCCAGAAAACACTGAAACAGGGAACAAAAAAGGGATGAAGATTGCTTCAGAAGTGAAATAGCTTCGAATTTTGATCAACATTAAATCGTTGTTTAGCGGTAAGCAAGTACAAGGGGTTTTTTCTTTAAATTAGATATTGATTGTTGGGTACCTTCCTCAAAATAAGCACATAAAGTCCAAAATCGTTCGAATAAAGTGCTTGAATAAAGAATGGTAGCACATAATTTCAGCGTCATAATATGATCCATCCAACAATTAATGAGCTTTCCAAAATTTACGATCAACATGACGCAGCACGTAGGTACACCTTTACTTAATACAGTGTTGCGCCACTTCCTGATACCAGACTGGCACCACAGTGCCTTTGGTGGCTCTAAAAAGGTTCTATTTTATTCGCTTCAAAGCATCCCTCCAAAGCATCCCTCTGAATTCGAAAGTGATAATCTGATAATAGTTGGTAGTAGGTAATGCAGAAATAAATAATAAATAGGTAATATTAGTTGGTAATAGACCCAATATCAACTGTCACGAACATGTAAAGACACGGTGTGACAACATTGCCTGATGCCATATTGACATCACAACCTCAAATACCTATTCAATAAAAATCTTGAATAAGTGGAAGAGTATCTTTATCTTAAGATAATAAAGCGCGTACGAAGCCACCACTAACACCAGAAATATCGGAATCAAAGTTGAAAGTTAGGAGGGAGCTATCATTCAGATTGAAGTGATTCAAAGATATTCCCCTACCTATACTAGTTTCACATAGTTTGAATAATGTATGAGGACAATGAAGCAAATAGATTTCTCAGCTCCCCTCCTTATACTCCATTTCTGGTTAAAAGTTGAGATCTTTGAGGGCTTTGATCAAGTTGGGTGGGCAGTATAGCTTCCTCACTTTTGTAACATGGACGTATAGAATCAGTTAGTAGACATAATCAGTGAAATTGGTAGAATAGTTCCGGAATTATGCCTATGGCAATAAATTTAAATTTTGCGCAAGCGCGGTTAGCCATCACTCATCCAATTATGGCAAAATTCGTAGGTGATTTATGGATTCAGCCCCAAACTACCTTCCAAATTTGAGTGAAATAGGCCAATTAGGAACTGAGATACGGGGGTTTCAGGAAAATCACGTTTCCGCATGATAACGCAACTAGAAGTCCGATGGTGTTGAAATTGATAGGGGACCGTCACGGGGCTACCCTGTACAATCTCTGAAAATTTCACCGAAATTAGTCGAGTAGTTCCGGATTTATGGCTATGAAACACATTTCAAAATTGCGCATGCACAGCAGATATTACTGATACAATCATGTCGAAACTTGAATGTAATTGTCAAACTCCAACTAACCTCCGAATTTGAGCGAAATAGGTCAATTACGAACTGAGAAATCGTAGTTTCAGAGAATTCATTTGCGCATGCGCTCACGCTATTAGCGGTCTGATAGCGATTAAATTTATAGAAGACCCCTACGCTCTAACCTGCGTAATCCCTGAAAATGTCACTGAAATTGGTCGTGTGGTTCCGGAGCTACGCCCATGACAACAAATTTCAAGTTGCGCAGTAGCTATTACTGATCCAATCTTGACGAAATTCATCGGTGATTGTTTTGGAGCTCCTCATTAGTGGAAGTAAAATTACCTTAAATAATTTATTCAATTAATTAATTATTATTAATTAAGTATCTACGTTAATTATTTTTTCACTGCTCCCAATGCAATCTCAGCACATTCTTCTTCGGTTGTTTAGTGTGACATATAGCAGGGTTTCTCAAGGGCCCTCGGAATGCCGCCTGTTATTCAAACAGCTGAGATTTTATTCCAAGTTTTCTCCACACCAGAACGATAAACATTTTTTTTCTTTGTATTAACAGTGTCATTTTATTCCTAATAATAATACAAAAGCAAAAAAAAAAAAAAAACTGATTTTCTCACACACGATAATTCCCCATTTGGCTTCATCGTGAGTTCCATGTGACGTTACCTTCACTAGTGTCTAAACAAGTTATTGTTACGGACACATGTGGGTTACCTCTTCTCGATTGCTCCCTGCGTTGAACCCCTCATGCACGCCTGAATTTACGAGATTTCTATGGTTATTCATTCCGTCCATACGCATTTCGTCATACATCCACAACGGCATCGTGCGGACGAGGAACGTGCGAAAGTGGGGATGCACACGAGGAAAATTACTCTCACATAAATCCCAATTTCACGGCAATTCGGTGAAGCGGTGGCGGAACAAGTGGATTTGATTGAAAGCTCCGAAGAGTCAGTTGTTGTCAGTCGAACAGGAACCAGCGGCAACACTTTCTACGCTTCGGCGACACGCATGAACCCTGTCTGTCTATCTGTGTGTCCCACGAACATGCAGATTTTAAGAATTTCAATGTTCCACAGCAGTGAAATAATGAATTGAATTGAATTGGTTCCGCTGAAATGCGCACTTAATGAGTAGGATGATTCGAAGTACGCAGATTCCATCTCTTATAATGTGCAAATATTGAAAAAGGTAAAGATAAAAACTGTGTTAAATGAATTTTAGGGATGTGCTCAAATCGGACGCGCAATTTTGACTTCCGCGTCTACGAATCGTAGAAGCTTTATTTTCACTTTTCGTGAAGTCAAAAAATACCTACTAGGAAGCTGTTTGCCCCCGTTTTGATACGTTTTTCGTTTTTGCTTCCTTTCTACCAAGGGAAGAACAGGCTTTACTATCACTCTTTGGAAGAAAACAGCCCTCAAAATTCAAATTTCCACTCGCTTTTCACGCGTTTGAGACCTATCTGAACAAATTTGGTTCCTTGTCTTCCGGCCTCGCTAATGCTTGTTACGCCCACAACTTTCAAAATTTTCATTCGATTTTGATTCAATTTTCAGGGTTGTGTGGATTAGGCCCTGGTTGGTCCTATGCGTAAAATCCTATTGGAAGCAAAAATATATCACCATGATGGGAAGGTTCTCGATCGAGTTGATGTATGTCGGTTTTGGAAAAAATGTCTACATGATCGTGAACTTCTTGTTCTAGTTATCGAATACCCTTAGCTTGGATTGCAGATTCGAATTCTATATTAAGTAAGTACATACGTGAAATATCCTGATGAAATTACCAATCCCGTGAATTCTTGTGTACATATTAAAGATTGGTGTATCGACACGATTCTGGTGTATTTTTTCACACTGAGCCATTCGTTTTTCGATCGACACTCACCCTACCTTGAAACCCGAGCAGAAACTCAAATGGTACACAATTCCAAGATTGGGTGATGTTCGAAAAGTGCTCTTCACCACTTGAATCGCCAATCGAATTTGAGAGACGGGAAGTTATTCTATGCGAAACTGTTTCAATATTCATCATGTCGAGTTTCATCCTCTTCGGATATTGTAGATTTATAGGCATTCCTTGTACTAAAGAAACATGATTGTGGCATACATGTTGACACAACATTAACATGAAGATTCGGACTGTTGCTGTACTCGTACATTGTTTTCTGCGCTTCTTATGTTATGGATAGTGCGAATCTATCACGTCTTAAATCCTTCTAAAAAACCGTTGATTTGATTTTTTAAATCCGGTAATTTAATTAAAATGTTGGGAAATCATTAATTAATTCGTTTTGGAAAATTGTTAATTTGATTTGATGATCCGTTAAACTATTAGTTAAATAATTACTTAATTTATTTTGGAAAATCGTTGATTTTATTTGGAAAATCCGTCAATTCCATAGTTAAGTTGATAAATTTCGGTCGGAAAATGTCACCAGTTGGTTCTATTGGTGTAATTTTACATTGCTGTTCTATGCTTCTTGGGTTATGGATGATGCGTAGCATTACATTTAAACCTTCATTTATATTTCTGAAAAACAACAAACTGTTAATTGGACGTTTATTTTATTTGGAAATCCGGAAATTGAGAAATGCCTTAGTTCAGTTTGATAGTTTCCTGTCGGAAAATGTCTTCACTTGTTCAAATTGGTTTAATACGAAGAATGTACATAAGCAAGTAGCCCATAAGGTAGATAAATATTATGTTTTATATGGGATTTAGGTACTCACTGGCTGGTGCTCCTTCCCGTTGGTCTGTCTGTCGGTCGACTGAAGCTGTCGGACGTTTCACGCCTCTTCTTCTCTCCATCTTCTCCCATCACGTTCCGCGACTGTCGAAAACCCATGCGGGCTCCCGACTTTCCATTTCGCTCATCGCCGCCACGTTACCCTCCTATCATTGTTTCCCAACGACGGGCATAATTACCCGCTTCTTTTTTCATTCTTTATTATCAAAACTCGCGTAACGTCACCAACCGCCCCCCTTACCGTGAGGAATTGTGAATTCGTTATTTTTTTCGGTATCTCTCGTGGCATCGCTCACCGTGGAAACAAGCGTTTTGTCCCCACCAGTAGAGTAAATTCCTTGAGGACGGTCCGCATGCATAGCACGCACCACCAACATTTGAAATGTTCCAATTCGAACAGTAAAGGATGAAGCTCTTTCCACAGAGATTCCTATAGGCCTTTTTCAGGGAAACCTTGAAAACCTGGAAAAGTCAGTGAAAAAGAAAGTGGTCAGGGAAAACCTGAAAAAGTCACGGAAAAATTGAAAATATTCTGGAATTTTACGCAATATACGGGCTGCAAGTATTTATTCTTCAAGTATTCTTCTTCAAGTATTAGTTCTTGGTGAGACTATAATGAATGACTATAATTCGAATTAATTGTTTCTAAATTATAATAAATGCGTTTCAACATTTTTCGCTATTTTTATTTACACTACAGAATTGATCATCTGCATTTCTGTAATGTATAAGTTACAAGTCTGTTTCAGGCATTCATCAATACAAAATCAAATTGCTTACTCACTACAGACGACATTATGACCCTGGTATATATCTAAAAAAATCAACAAAAATTCTAAAATCTAAATCTAAAGTAGAGAAAGGATGAGTTTGTTAGTCAGAATTTGTGTTGTACTCCAAGGGAAGGGTTCAAATTGTGAAAATTAAGGGTCAAAAAACGTGTTTTTCAGGTTTTGGTGTAAATTACCATCTTAAACATAGGAACATATATATGGTATATTTGGAATCAGAGCAACATTTCCTTTAAGAATCACCCACAAAATCGGTTTAAATAATTCTTTGAAAATTCGCTCATCAACTCTAGCTGTATGAATTTAGCTTTTTACGTTTCACAACAAACGGAACAATTTTGGTTCGGTGTTGGACTCTGGTCAATTCCTTGTCCCAGACAAAACTATAAGAAGTTATGGTCCGATTTCGATGGAATTTTCAGTGATTGTGTGGGTTAGCCTCATGGCCGTTCCCTATCATCGCAATCGGACCACTTGTAGCGTGTACGCATGCTCAAACGTGAAATTCTCAGTTCCTTATGCTCTGATTTCGCTCAAATTCGGAGTATAGTTGGGGGCTGACTTCTAGACAATTACTTACCTACGTATTGATTTTTTCACTACTGGATCGGTAATAGCTACTGCGCATGCGCATACTTTAAATATTTTTTCATAGCCATAACTCCAGAACTACTCCACCAGTTTCCGCAAAATTTTCGAGGATGGAGGAGGACGGTACGGTTTCACTATTTTTTGTTGAAGGGGGCTTTTGAAACGCATTGGAAAAGGTCATGGAAAAATCACTTTTTCGGTCCGAAAAACCAGGAAAAGTCAGGGAATTTTGGGATTCTGATTCCGTAGCAGCCCTGTTTTTGTATTCATTTGTCATTTTATTGATTTGAAGTTAGAGGCCTATCAGCTCTTTTAGCTGCCAGAGCCTAATTGGTCTTCCCCGTATTGATAACAATAACAACCTCACCCTCTTGGTATTCTCTTTTTTTTTAAAGGGGTTTTATAAGTTGATCCCCTACCCCTAATTAACCCAACGCCATATAGAAGAGAGAAATTGGGGTTTGTGTCACAATGTGGTGTCCCGTCCGTGTAAACATCTTCCTCGGAATCAACAGGTCTTCCTCTTTCACGACTCGCCATTTTTCCCCTTCCGAGATCGCTTTTTAATGGCACTTTTCTCACAGATGGTTGGAACGATAATATGATAAACGTTTGTTCCAACCGCATAAACCGGGTCAATCTGATCCCTGACTAAAAATAGATACACTTGACTAAAGTTGAGATATATTGTTCCCATTGAATGACCTCGAAATTCGATGGTTTACAAAGGTTGAACAAATACCGCAAAATCCACATTTGTCCTTTTTTTCTGGCCCTTTATAATACGGTAGGACTGCGCGCAATCAACAATCGTTGAATTCTGAGAATGTATTTTTCTCTCGATAAAATATTTGTTCGGTTTCGATGAAATTGATTGGCTCACGTATGTGTACTATGTATCTACCTTGATTTCAATGATCCACTCAATAATATTATGGATACGAGGATGCTATGTATCACATGCTCTTGGCAGATATTATTTGTTTCGTTTTCTGAATTTTCGGTATAGTTGTGCACCCACTACGTTGCCAAAACGTCTGAATCCGCGCTGGAAATGAAGAATGAGGAATAGACGTCCTTTTTTTGTATTCTTTAAAATTGTAGGTCTAACGGAGAGCTTCCTAACGGAAGAAGGCGAAAAAGGAAAAAGGCGTCATCTGGTATGTATTGCCTTCTCGCTCCCTCTCGTGGGATAGGTACATACCAGGTGACGTCACACGTTTTTCCTTTATATTATTCTAGCCAAATCGAATTTCGGTGCTGAAAATGTGGATACAGGGTATTTCGAGGGTCGCAAAATCAGGGAAAAATTCGCCCAACACCCCGTTGGGTATGCAATACCTAATTCTTTTCTTTTCCCATATGATTAAAACAACGCGTATCTGTGAAATGAGCATGAGTGTAACAGTTACCTACCGAGCTATAATAACACTATGTCGAACCAAGAAGCGAGGAATGATCCAGCGATTGCAGTTTACCGGGAATATCTGATTAATATACGACCTTGTTGGAGCGGTGCTCTGGATGCTTTCTAACTTCTGATAGATGTGGAACTCCGACTCCCTCAACCTACTCAATTTCCGGATACCTCGTCATCGCCCGTCCATCGGAACGGAAAGCTTCGAGATGGACTACAGCCTTGCCCACCCTGTCTACGGTACCTGCCCACTATATTCGAACCATCTACGCGTACCTACAATAAACTCTAATTAATCAACAATTATTTACTAAGACTAGATAAATATTAGAAAACGAAGATTATATAAATAACAAGAGGCCCATCGTAGGCTTGCTGAGCTGGAAGATGAGGCAAACTACTAAACTGTACCTACTGCTTACTGTTTTATTTATTTTGTACTACCTACTTTTTTTTTTTAAATAGTTATAGCAATAATGCTGAACCAAATAAATCGGTGAGTGAAGGGACTTGGAACTCGCAGAATCGTGGATCTGGCACAATGATTATTCGTATTCAATAAGTGAACAAAGAGTTATCGAAAATGTGAACATCAACACGATCGATAGTCCCCATAATACGTGTGGATGTTGAATATTAGTATATTTAACATAATTGTTACATAGTAATAATAGTTACACCTTGTAACTTTTATAAATAAATAAAATAATAATGATAATATTTGCTTTTACACTTGGGTGTACACTACCTATTATTAGTCCGACAGCTATGATCTTCGCAGGGGTCCACCTAGGGCCTAATCCTCACAACCCTACCCAAATTTCATCGGAATAGGATTAAAATGGTTGAAGTTATGCGTATGTTTGCCTCTATGAGTGTTTTCTTAATCACTTATCGTTTATTGGAATTTAACATTTCTCTGATTCTTGTTTATGTCTAGTTGGTTGAAAAGGTCTTCGAGGATTACCGGCCTGAAGAGATTTACTTGGCGTTCAATGGCGGCAAAGACTGCACTGCTCTGCTCCATCTGGCGCACACCATCAAAAACAAACGTGACGGCGACCTGCAGCAGGAATCTCCTCCGCTCACTGCTGTGTACTTCAAACCGAAAAATCCCATTCCCGAAGTGGAAGCCTTCATCCAGCAAGCTGCAACTCGGTAAGTTCAAACTTTGTGAGTGATTAAGTAAGGACCTACCCTAATGAAGGATTATCATGGCCGCCATGGTAAATGAGTCTAGGCGATCGGGGCTGCCTGAATTGGAATTTGTGAATTTTCTTTATTAATCATTCTCTCGATACACTTTGTACTGTCTAGCAACGATTACTTTGCATCTTTTTCCTGGCTTGTGACGAAGAGAGGGGAAACACCAAAACATGCGCTTCCCCCGCCAGGCTTCTCCCTCCTATGACTACCCTACCCCAGCTAACCATGATTTGGTGGCGTTGTTCTCATTCGACCAAAAGTCTCAGGTCTTCACTTGGCTTTTACCAAGCCAAGTTTTTTTTTCACTTTTTTTTAAGTGGTTTTACGTGAAATCCACTTTGAGCGGTTCTCATGGTCGAAAACGTGAATTTTCGAGGTTTTTTCAAATTATCGCGGCTAATTAGCTATTTTAGGTATAGAAACATGGGGTATATTCGGAATCAGCGCAAAATTGCCTATAAATACCGAGTGGAGCTCAGTTTTTTCCGGAAAATAACCATTTGGCACCACTGCGGCCCCGCCCAGGACCGGCTGAGGAAGCCGGCCAATACACAACGGGATACCACAAATAATAATCATTGCATAATACATTACTCTCACACTCCAGAAAATGTATACATGAACTAAAACTACATCGTTAAATTTAAGCAAAAAGTTAGTGATATTACAGTCTAAGCAAATCACACCGAAAAGCCTAAAACTAAGTGCAACAGTACTATTGATAACCAATTTCTTCTGCTTGGTAATAACACTAATCTGAAACTGATCACATGAGTATTAAAATCAACTCATAAATTCCTCAATGAAATAAAATGCGTTTTTTTCTCAAGGTTTAGTCAGGGCAGCTCATGAAACGTTTGAATGGCACTTTTGTGGATTCGTAAGGTATTGTATTGAAGAGGGTTTTTGCCCAATGATTGTGGGAATTTTCCGTCTTTTTTAAACGCATGTAATTTGTGACATAACTGTCGCTAATTCTTGTAAAATGGTCATGGGTGTCGCTCACCTTCCGCCATTCATTATGGTTGATATGAGCACACTTGAAACATCGCATTCATCCCACACAGTGTCCATTCTTGTACGCAAACGGCTCCGCTTTACTTACAATCAATAAGTAACAAGGAGAATTACGATTTGTGTATTGTATAATATGCTAATTATACATTTATTAGAGGCAATTTTATTATTTATAATCAAGTAGGATTTAATAAGAAAGAATTGTCAAAGAACCAGTTTTATATAATATATAAAACTGGTTTTATATATATATATATATAAAACAAAATATTATTTTGTTTCAGCGAATTTTCGAGCAAAAAAAATCAGCTATTGCAATGGCTTTAAAATTTAGGTTGTACAAATTTTTGAAAATTGACTCCATCGAAATCCGTTGCAGGCCATTCAAAAACGATTCCCAAAGTTTAACACGTTTATGATGTATAATATGTGTGTATGTATAGGTCATTCCATACAATATCTGACCCTATAGGGTCGATCTTAAAAATAAAAAAAATTCAAAATGTCAATAATAACTTTAAAAAAGTATGAGTTCGTTGGCCAGAATTTTTGGAGTAGCTACTCTAAGGCGTCAAATTTTGAAAATCAAGGATCAAATAACGTATTTTGTGAGGTTTTTGGTGTGGATTAGGTACGTATTAAACATGAGAACATATTGTATATTCGGAGTCAACGCAAAGTTTCCCCCAAGAATAAAGAGTTTCCCAAAGAACAACCCACCAAATCGGCTGAAATGATTGAAAATTTGCTCATACTGTACTGGAACTAATTGGTTTTAACTGATATTAAGCTATTTTGCAAAATGTTCTCAGAATTATAATACAGGGTGATTCAAAAAGAATACCACATCTTTG
>JAEMON010000002.1:34878813-34897760 GCA_030264115.1 Lygus lineolaris
TAGCGCTCTCTGGTTCTTCATTGCCATGTTATCCATTTTCAAGGATGTGGTATTCTTTTTGAATCACCCTGTATAATATTTGATCAATGGGGATATCAATATAGTAATTATCATAACGTATTATATTGGCAATATTTAGGAAATCTTGCGCTGATTCTGAAATTTGGATACCACAGCCATGTCCGTGACAACCCCCCCCCCCCCATATCCAGTGTCAGGTCTCGCACCAGATGTTTCACTAAATCATAGTGAAGTTGTAATTACGGAGGTGAAGCAAAATCCTCTGAAAAATGCTCGGGAGGCACTTGTTTAGGCGGAAGTTATGTAAATTCCAAGCAATGCGCAAACCAGCCAACGTTGAAAGGAGATTTTTACTTATCATCTCTCTCTTGGTGGGAGAGGTATTTCCATACTAACCTGACTACGATTACATTTCCATTGCACTATTCTCGAGACGAGGAATCACATTTGCGCGTGCGCTGTGGATATATCGCTGTGGATCGAATCGGTTGAAATCCGTAGGTAATTACATTTGGTTCAACCTGTACCGCTCTTCTCGAAAAATGTATGTCACTCATGTACCTGGGACACTGCCTGTCCCAGGTACATGAGTGACATACATTTCCAGAAGAGCGGTTCAAACCCCTAAATACCCTCAAATCTTGAGCTTAACTGGGCTATTAGGTCATAAGAAATCGGAGGTGGTGGTGAATTTCTCAGTTTAAAGTAGGTACACCGACTGGGCGCCATGGTGAAAGTAAAAATCGGTCTATCGGGAAATCCAGTTTAGCTCATACATAGCCGCTACCGTTGATCTGATGGCGATGGTGTTCATTGGGGGACGTCTTGGGGCTGGTCTGATTTGTCCCTAAATTTAACTGAAATAGGTAGGTCGAATAGTTTCGGAAGTTAGTGTTGGAACCGTCACAAAAACTTCTTTTTACTGGCTTCCAATACTTACCGACTCGACGTGAAAATTTGGGAAATCGCACGATCTTTACCTAGTAAAACGAACCCTGTTACTCAATCAACCCCACTAAAGAAATATGATTTCACCATGAAGGAAGAGGTTGTACGACACCTTCAACCTGTACCTAAACTTGCCCATCGTATTGCAAAACTCCTAGAATTTGGTGCAGCCGTTCGAGACACAAATCATTACGAACAAACAGGCAGACAAACTAGCGTGATAATAAGTAGTAAATAAATAAAGTATGATTTATTGAGATAGTTTTCCGTTCGTGTTTCAGGCGATCGAAAAATCATTAATCAGAAATACGAACTTGAAAAGCTTAGGTCGGAGATAGTAATGTTGACTGGGTTGGTTTTGCATTCGTGTTTCTAGCGATCGATCAATAATTAGTCAGAAATACAAAATTTAAGAACCGAGATAAGCTGGATGCTGAAAACAATCACCAAATAAAGATCCTAGAATCGAAAGAAAATTGAGCATGTAATTAAAAATGCTTATTATTTTCTACAATTCGGGTTCTCCCCACAGGTTTACGTGAGAGAAGTTTCAGGCATCATGATTTTGGTTTATTATTTTCAATAATGAACCTTTGGAATCGGGCACGAAAAAAAATGTGATGTTTCACGTTTCAAAATACGTAGAATCCAAAAATCGAAAAAAAACCGGCCGTCAGCCGTACGCGGCACTTTCCTTAGTTACCATAGACCAAATTTATTGAAATTTGATATACCGGCCCCATTTTGGGTCTAGTTGTGCCCTAAGCACTCTCGAATAATAATAACTACAAGACCTACTCACCTGGGGATCTACTCATTCTCCCCAAGACATGATAGTGAACCTTGCAATATATTCAAGTTAGGTAGGTATTTGCTATATACCAATAGGATCTTTGTAGATGGGCGATCTATACAGAAAATAATAAACCGTTGTGTAATAATTGTCTGCTTTTTTTTTAAATATTCGTCCCGTATGAGCTCGTGCCAACAAAAACCCCGATAGATTGTGTGCAGATACTCACACACTGCTTTCCACGCGTTGGTTTTGTCTTTTTTTGTTAGGACGTCACTAAATGCACCAAACTACACGTCCTTATTCTCCCTAATCTATGCAGCACACAAATTTATAGCTTTCAGTTTTCTTTTCTTTCGTTTTAACAAAAAAAAAAAAAACATTCAAATCTGAAAAAACTGAGACAATCAAACGCCTTGAACAGACAACAGAACCAAAACTTGTAATTTTCTATCAGCTGACTGGCCAAATTTTACTATGAAACTTACGAGTTATGCGAAAAAGAGCACGTAGGTAGGTAACAAGAACGCGCAGGTTTTATAGGTTACAAAAACTTGTAGATTGTAAAATTCACTAGTATTAGTATGAAAATCAAATTGTGAAACAGACCCCCTCAGATAATCATTTTGATTGATATGTTTGCCTATTCCAGCGTTCTGTCTGTTTCTTTTCAGGTACAAAGTGAACCTGATCACTGAAGAAGGGCCAATAAAGGAAGCCTTGGGGCGGCTGTTGAAGACCGAAGTCGGGAAAAAGTGGAAAGTCGTCCTCATGGGAACCCGAAAGGCCGATCCTATCGGAAAGAACTTGCAACATTTTCAGGTGAGCTATGGATACCCCCCCCCCCCCCCCCCCCCCCCCCCCCCCCCCACCACTCCTAATCTCACCCTATATCCGTCGATTTATCCTACACTCATGCATTATTCATCAACTAGGTACAAAGATTGTGCGTTATAGTTTCTAGAATATCGGAATTTGATTTTGACTCACAATATCTCCCTAACTGTTGACAGTTGGCCAACCTACCTTGGAGTATCGGTTTTCACGTTAAGAAACAAAAATATAATGTCACTGTCTAGTAGGAAGCAAAATCGAAATTTCCAATTTTTCGTATGCACAAAATAGGGCGAAATATGAAAATGTTTTTGATGATTGAACTTGAAGCAACATAATTTATATTGTGGAGTTCTGCTTTCCCTCTACCGAAGGTAGGTAGCTATGTATGCGTGCAAGAAGTGAAAACAAATGTTGTGTTCTGAAATCAGAATTTCCACTTGCTTTTTGCGTTCCTAAGCTTTAATCTGGTTCTTTTCTGCCTGTCTGTGGTCAATTCCTCGTCCCAGGTAAAACTATACGAAATTATGGTCCGATTTAGTTGTAATTGTAATATTGTTGCAAGCGCATACGTCAATATCCTGAAATAACGCTCGCTGAGTTCTGAGTGGACCGGTTTTTTTTCATTAAAACTGCGAGGTTTCGTTATAAAATTCACATTTCATTTTAAAATTAAAAAACTGATTTTTTTCTGGGAAGTTGGGAAAAATATTTTTGTTAGCCTCCATTGTTTCCTATGTCTGTAGGTCACATTTCAATCTGCGAATTGGAGGCAAAATTGCATGCTCCCTAGTTTTGGTAGTAGTAAAATTTTCTGAAGGACCCGCCGTTCAAGAAATGGCCTAAAAACCGAAAAAAGAGAAAATTTGTTACCTTTTACCTCCCCATCCCTCCCACCACACACGCTGAACCCCCTTCATCCCTTTAGTTTTTATTTTATTATTAGTTGCACTTCAAATATCCTGATGGGTGCATTTGTTGTGAACAAAAACTCGACCCCTCAGTAGAAAGGGGAGACAAAAATTCGATCTTCGAAGGCCGAGGTGGTTTAGCTGTGAGATTCGGCGGCATCCTTCAGATTTCGCTGTGTCAATAAGATTCGAACCCCCTCTAAGTGCCATAATTTTTTAACAATTTCCCTCCACAACACATATTCGGTTTTTTAGTTTCTAAGGTTTGTATTGGCCAAGTACCTAGATCTTCTAAGCATCAGTGTTCACATCGTCCCCTCTCCATTCAGGGGCGCACCCACGGGGGGGGGGGGGGGGGGGGGGGGGGGGCTGAAGCCCTCCCCAGCATCCGAAAAATAATAACTTTAATTTGGCTTGACCAACAATGTAATAAAATATTCTAAATTGGATTATTATTGGATGCCGATTGCGTGATACAAGTCCTTCCCTAACCTCTAATGCTTGTTTATACATTTTTAAACTTGTACCAAAGTGATCTTCGGTGTAGAAAAAATATTTTCCAATGGAGATCTCTTCTGACCTTAACAAGCCATACAGTCAGGGCCCAAGGGACGGACAGGAAGGATGAATCCATCCTCTTCGATCGTAATAATACATCAAACCCTATACACATGTTTCCATATTGAAATTATGTGTTTTACGTACATTTTTAAGAGCCCAAATAGGCTTTTTAAAAAAGCAATTTTAAACACTCAATTTTTAAACAACTTTCCGGGGGTGGGCCCCGGACCCCCGGGGGGTGGGGGGTGGAATACCTGCCCCTCAAACCCCCAGGTTATTTTTATTATCAAACCTTTCATGCTTGTAGAGAAGGTGTACAATATAAGTAGGCAATATTTTAGCATGGAACACAAATGCGACTCAACTGTCACCAACTAATTGTCACCATCTAACTGTCACTACCAAACTATCACCACCTAACTATCACCACCCAACTTTCACCACCTAACTGATTTTCTGATTTTCTTTTAGCGAATTTTCGACGAAAATGAAGCTATTGCAATGGCCTCAAAATTTTAGTAATGGAAATTTTTGATAATTTTCTTCATGAAAATCCGTTTCAGACTAATCTAAATGATTCGAAAAATTTCGAAATGTCAATAATATCAAAAGAAAGGATGAGTTCGTTGGTAAGAATTTTTTTTGGTACTCCAAAAGGGGTCAACATTTAGACTCAAAAATCGATAAAAACGTGTTAATTGAGGTTTTTGGTTGCACTCGACACATTGAAAAAATTGACTAAAAACAATTACATCAGTTATTTCAGCTATCACAAACCAATATTGGCCATAACTTCTAATGACTGTATGGAACAAAAATGAAAATGAATATATTTCACTCTGACAATTTTATTTAAAAATCGCTCTTTGTAGTTATGTCACCACCTAAATGGCAATGGCGTTGATCAAACGATAACATAACGTGAATTAGCCTTAATCAAACGATCGCACGATAGTAGGCACAAAACAAAAAGAGTAAACTGAAAACAGCAGCGGCTAAAGCATGTTCCATGTTTCTTGAATTCTAGCCATATGCTCTAAGCAAAAGCATCCGGGGGTCCAGGGACCTTGCCCCCTGGTGAGGCCCGAAGGGGCGAGTTCTTAACTTATATAATAAGTAGGTAGGTCTCATATCAGAAGTAATCTCGAATATGTACTCCAAGATATCATTTAATTTCGAAGAGTCGTTTTAAAATTATTGTTCATATAAAACTCCAACTGTTTAAACTGTCCACATCTTCTCCATTTTGTTCTTTTGAACAATTGTGATCCGCAAATTTATGATTTATTGTTTAATTAACCTCATTGTTCTCTTTGTAATCTCAGAAAACTGACGATGGCTGGGGCAATCTTATCAGGGTATCGCCTATCTTAGACTGGAGTTACAAGGAAGTCTGGACCTACCTTCGCAACTTCTCAGTCAGCTACTGTTCGCTCTACGACGAAGGGTAACGTCTGCTCTTTGAGGATTCCTCTTGCACTTCCTCTGTTTTGTTCTATTCATCAATTTATTCTTCTATTTCCCATCTTCTTTTATCGTATTTTGGTGATGGAGAGCTGTATGATGTGTTATTCATTGCGTTGTGGGTAGAGTTTTAAATTCTATTCATCGTAAGTGACCGATCCTACGGAAGTAGGTACATCGTAATTCATCGGGTCTAATCTTCAATTCTCGTCAGATCAACGGTAGCGTATGTTCTGAAACAACGGTTTCTCAGTTTCTAGTGGACCGATTTAACTCAAATTCGGGGAGTAGTTGGGGGCTGACTCCAAGACCCCCATAGAACCTCTAGGCCCCAACCCTATAGGCCTATGAATCTCGTCACGATCGGATCAATAATAGCTACTGCGCATGTGCAAATTTGAAATTTGTTGTCATAGACATAACTCTCGAACTATTCTAATGAAAATGTCTCATAGGTATACAAGTTTAGGTAGGTTTACAATTTTTTACCTCTCGTTTGACTTGTAGTTTGGATACTACAGATCCTTGATAAACTGCTGGCGAAATGATACCTAGATACCTATTGTTTCGGATAAAGTAAAACCATATCCTGGATGAGTTCCGAAAATGTTTTTACGGCCATACTATCTCTTTACGATTTGGATAAACTAAGGGTAGTTAAAAAAAATCCTGATGACCTTTAATATCGTAGGTAGGTATACACATGTTTTCGATTCAGGACTTCTGAAGGTTTCGTGGTGTTTGAGGGTCTAATGGGAAGATTTTGGAAACGAACCGTAGTTAGCAACTGCTCGTTAAAAGCCTGTTTTCGGAACCTATTACCTAACTCGTAGTATCTAGATATTGTACCTAGTTCGATAGAATAAATTCATTACCTAATTAATTATAACTTATTTAGCTGTTTACTGATTGACTACACATTCATATCCTGTGGTAACATTATTACTCGGTTATGGTTTCTGTAGGTGGTGTGTTGTCACCAAGGAATCTCTGTGGTTCTTATGCACCACAACTTCAACTTTAACTGTCTTTTTGATTATGCTAATAAATATTTTGTTAATTGCACGTTTTTATAACACCTGCAGCCACCCCAATATAAATTTGGCACGATAGCACTCCTGTAGATTCCATGTACCCCCTCCACCACCACCACCACCACTTATTTAGACAATTTAAATTAACGATTAACATGATGTTCATGTAGGCTCCTAATTAATTCTATATATCTGAAGGTCTTGTGAACTCGACTGTGTCGTAACTGACATGCAATACCAATTAAAGAACTTCATCGGTTATCAGGAACTTACTGTTATTAGTCGCAAAATTGTTTTGAAATGCTGCAGGCTACATTATGGTTAAGAAGTATTATCTATATGAACGTGGTTACCTCCATCCGGATATTATTCTCAAATATGATTGAATTAATACACCAAGTTACTTTCTTTTGAACAGTGAAATCCCTCCTAATGGGCAATTTTGGGTGGTCCCGTGAGAGTCCGCTAAGGACGGGGATTTCACTGTAGTTTGATTTTGTTGATTTTCCAACTACTAGCCAATCAAGTTGGTACCTAATAGATAACTTATGATATCTCTAGTTTCGAACAATGTCGTGCTAGTCCCAAAAGTTGAGGTATTTTACTGCTGATGAGAGGCCCTCTGCGTACATTTTAAGTTTGTTTTGTCTACCCTTATTGACGCATGCGCATACTGAAACCCTTGTAGAACTCCCAACATTAGATTTCTATGATATTTTTTTGGAAGCACTATGTTGTTTGGCACACTTATCACATAAGAGCATAAAAGAGCACCTTATGTAGACTACATACGAGTACCTACGTAGAACGTACCTACGCCTATGTTACCATATTTGAGTGAGAAGCTGAACTGTCTACGCTCCTCGAAAGATTTGTTTAGGTAACATTTTGATGTAGTATTTGAAGCATGATATGAATAGGTAGGCATAGGTAGTACTCATTAAATTTACATTATTCACGTTTATTAAGTATTTGAAAACCTTTTAAAGGAGACACTCAAAGTACCTAGGCCTATGTAGGATAGACAAGCAAACGAAAAAATTAGGTAGACACAAGGTACCTATTTAATACCTAGGAAAAAATCTCTTATCGAAAAAGGAGGGGTCTACTTTATGGTGAATTCAATCAGTTCAGTACCTACATAATCAATAAATTTCCCCTTCATTATTAGATTTAGGAACTTAATATTTCGGTTAATGGTCCAATCAACATTCTGGCTATAACTCCAAGGTTCCTTCCTTTATTTTATTCACAATGCGATTGACAGTAACATGGATCATTTTTCTTTTTAAGGTGAACACTCGTTGCATTGTGCGTTTCTGATGTCTCATTATTAATTATCCAGTTTCCAACGTTTCTTTGTGAAGTTTGAAAGTCAATGTGGTGCTGAGGGAGGTTTTCCACCAGCCTGGCAGCCTCCAATTAGCGGTCGGTTACTGCTTTGTAAGGTGAATAAACGTTTCGTTGATCGTCATGAATATTCACCCGACTGGCAATCGAGGCTCCCATAAATCTGAGGGATGTTGCGTCTTTTTCGAACTACAAAATGTAAGGATCCTGACCTGTAAGGGTGTCTCATTGCTTCCCACCCTTTCCAAGCATCAGCAGATTTTTGGAAGCTAAATACCCATCTCTTTGATAGAGAACCTATTCTAAGCTCTGCTTTCAAAGAAAAAAAAATAAAGAATTTATTTTATAGACGTGGGACATTCCCCATTGAGGGGAATGGGGCTCTGTGTGGGCTTTCCAAAAGGGCGTAACATACTCACCGAACGAAAAACGGGTCTTGCAAAGAACCTTATGACGTCATGCGTCCTCTTGGATCGCTAATTTGTCCACCTTTCTTCAAACTCCCGAGTTCTATTTGTTTCCTTAATTTCATGTCAATTTTCTCGCTGAACAAACCGGATTTTTTCCACATTTCCCCGATAATACTGTAAATCCCAGACTGTACGTATCCAATGAGGTTAGAGCCCCTATTTCTCAATCCTTCCACACCCCTAAAGTGGAGTACGAGACTCCAGGTTATAAATAAGTAGGTACCTTGGTTGCTAGTCTCTCATTGCTGCAAAGTTTTGCCGTCGACTGGGTATACCTGTTGTGAACGAAAGCTCATCCCTCAGCGTAAATGAGAAACAGACATCAGGTCTTTGACGGCTGAGGTGGATATGCGGTGACACGCAGTGGAATCCTTCAGATTCCACTGGTAAGGAATAAGGTTCGAACCCCCTCGAAGTACCTTCATTTTTTAACGATTTCCCGTCCACAACAAGTAGCGCAGTCAGGTAGGACACGATAATTGAAAAAATCCTCCCACTTCCGAAAAAGGTGCAGACTACTGCAATTAATTTAGTAATCACTTCTCTCTCCTTTCTGCTTACATCACAAATAGCTTCTCAGGATCACACTTCTTAAAATCGCAGTGTCTTCGGTAGACTAATAGGGTTGCCATGCGGGCCCCTTCCAATCCTCCGGTTCTCTCACTTGGTAGCGAAAAACAACTGCCTACTGATCTGGCGTCCGCCCCTGCGTCAGCAACTCACACTTCCCAGTAAGGTCAGGATGTTCAGCTACCTTGAGTCCGGAGGTCTCAGTTCATTAGCCCCGCCGAAGTGTTGTGAACCAAAGCTCATCCCCCAGCAGAAATGAGAGACAGACAACAGGTCTTCAATGGCAGGGGTGGTTATGGGGTGAAATTGTGTAGGTAGGTGTAAAATTGGACTTTTGTTTGGATATATTTACTTCAGCGTTTTTTATGTAGTATTTTTTCACACATTCAACCGGTTTTTGCTACTATAAGCTCGCTGTCTGTCTGTGTGTGCGCCTGTTAGGCCAGTGACATCATTCCCCTCTCATTGGCCACAATAAGGCCATAATAAGTACTTGATCACTTACAGTACTCCACTTAATTACTTCAGTATATAGTAAGTTAATGCGATAGGTAGCAGGTACTGATGATCCTCAAAGTCACTGTAATAATCTCAACTCAACATAGTTGGCTTGCCTCAAGATCTACCTACGTGTATAAAAGACTTGTGTTTGGCTGGTGTTTCACAAGGGATGCAGGTACTGCACATACAATTAAAAATGTAGAATGGCTGCCGTAACACCTGAAGCCCCTGTAGAGTACTAAATGTCTAAGTAGGTACAAAAATACAAATAAGTACAAAATAATTAGTTACTCACAGTAGTAGTACAGATTGCATCATAGTTTTCGCTTAAGAAAGTAGGTATATCTATTATGAGTACTCACCTGTACTTGAACCTACAAGGAAATTATCGAAAAAACTGAAAGTTTAGTTTCGTCCCTGGTGTTATGGATTGGCAGAGTACTTTAGTGCGAATTAGCACTTTAGCGAGCGTCGCAACAGGTGATCGTGATGGCTGGGAGTTTCTTACTACTCGACTCTTCCTGCTTCATTTGACAGGAGTCATCTCTGAGTAACTCAAAGGCCTCTCACTACTTCCCAGGGATGCAGTCCACGCAGCCACTCGGTGTCCAAGCGGTCACGTGTAGAATTTAAATGCAGACAATAAGATATAGAATATAACGAAAAGTACCTACCAGTGATAGGAAGGCTATTGGTAATTGCAATATGGATTGTGTCTGGGCTGAGCGTAATTAAGGATGCAAACCTATATATAATGACGGGGTAAATGGATGGAAACCACTCCCAATACAGAGACCTTGTGATTCACGAAATACGAACCACTGCATGGTACCAACGCAGTATGATACTGCTGTATCTGCATCACTGTGTGGGTCCTGGATTTGAATGTGGATGCTCCGTATTGATGAAATCAATGCCTACGATGCTGTACTGCAAATTCTAGCTGCGAGCTAAGACTGTAGGTGAAACCATTTAGATGGAACCTCTTGCCCTGATCAGTGGATAATGGGGCTACGCAGGGACCAGGGAAGAATTGACGGGTCTCTTCGTTTGGTTCTTACTTATGTGTAGGTACAACTAGTTTCACATGCCGCTTTGCCATGGACTTTGTAGTTATTATAAAGTTGTATGCGAGACATTTTTATTTTCATCTGCCCCTAGTCCCTGATTGGGTGACATTGACATGTGAAACTAGTTGGAAAGGTAGAAAAATCATCTGGTGCGAAACATCACACTACTTTCCTTTACTGCTCCAACGATTTCGATGAAATTCACAGAAACCAGCTTATAGCGAAATAGCCTTTTTCGTGGATTTTAACGCTGATTTCGGCCCTCAGCATATTTTGTGGAGATGAGGAGTATTGGAGCTTGTTTTTACTTGAAAGAAGATTAAGTCCTGTGAATTTCATTAAAATCGTTGGTGCAGTTTGCGAGAAAAGCTAAACAAAATGTGCTAAAAACGACATTTTTTCACCTGTTTTGAATATTTTATCCCCCTAATAATTTGACCTGGAGGGCTGCAAATTCTTATTGCATCATCCTCATACATGTAGAAACTAATCCTCCAAATCGGAATTTTTTCCTAATTTTTGAGGGGACCGCAACCGCGGTTGTTCACATACGTACACACACCCATACATACACCCTCTTACACACACATACATACGGACTTACATACACTTTTCCGAAAGGCGGAGAAAATTGATCAGACGTCGATTAGGACCATTTTGAGGTGGAGTTTCAGAAATTGGGTTTTCTGCTTATCGCAATACTTTCCTTTCACCTTTCAGTTGGGCTAAGAAAAGTAAAAAGAAATTAGTGAAGAGGCTACAGGTCCGGAGTTGGACGATGTATATATATATTTTTTTCTTGACTGGGGAATTATCATCAATTTTTTAAATTTAGTTTCGTGAAAGATAATGGCTAAAAAGAAACAATAATGAAGTCATAGGGCAAAAATAGTGCCTCAGTAATTTTAGAAAATTTATTGAAACATTAATCATTGTCCTATGGAGGGGAAATTACGTCGAAAAGGGTGTCGTCTGTCATTGGCCAAACCCGCAGATGGAATTTACTTAATTAATAAATTGATTGAATTAATTAATAATTAATTAATATTAATTATTTTTTAATGAATTATTCGGTGCATACTGTTTCGCTTCAGTTCTTTTAGTGTGACGTAGGAAAGGGTTTCTCAAGAGCCTTCGGAATTCCGGCTGATATTCAAACAGCTGAGATTTTATTTCAAGTTTTCTCCACACCAGAACGATAAACTTTTTTTTTTCCCCTTTGTATCAAAAGTGTTATTTTTATTCCAAATAACAATACAAAGGCAGAAAATATTTGATTTTCTCATACACGATAATTCCCCATTCTCTGTTACATTGATAAGTTATGATAGCAGCAATTATTGCAATGTGATTTTGCTGCAACCCCTAGCAGTGAAGCTCAATGCGAAGTCACCATTACAAAACTATTGTTTCTTATTTGAGGAGGAAACCGTTGATTGACTGAAGGCGGGAGAGTGTTGTTTAGTCTCACCGCCCTTCGTATGGGTGTCCCCTTACGGTTACCCACAAACAGCTTCTAATGCGTCCATGTTATCTCACAAACCTTATAATAACTAACCCTCAAAAATATGAAACGGGGTTCCAAGTTTGGAGGGTTCTTGTCAAACAATGGCCTGAGTTGAGGAAATCCTATAATTCTCCTGTAAAATCCTGTTTTCAAGCGATTAATTGAATGAGGGGCTGGCATTGTACAGATATGGCTCCACTCATCACAGCGTAGCTGCGTTGCTTGGAGCTCAAGCCCATAAATTCATTTACTGCTAATGAAAGAAATTAATAGTTTGTGGCCGGGTGTGCACTGCACTCTGAGAACCTGCTAGGAACTGAGGCTCTTTATATAATAACCAACCCACAAATATGTGAAACGGAGGTTCAAGCTTGATGGGAATCAATGGTTATCAAATTTAAAAAAAGGGAGTCAAACAGTGACAGATAATCCTACATTCATGCAAAGTTTAACGATTAGTTAATTGTAATAGGGGTCACCACTTTACAGAACTTGATCCCGTACCAGTCCAATGGTGGGCGAATTCGATTCGATTAGGTAAAATAATGATTATTTTTTTTTTACTAATTGATCTCTGATAAAATTCGAAATGAGAATTAAGGGTGCCTGAAATTTATCCATGTATTTGAACAATTGAATGCCATCATTTCCTTCGTTGAGTATAAATAATTTATTATACCTACTCCGTTTATGACCTTATTTAAACCCAAAGATTTCCTTTGTAACTGTGGCGGTTCTTGTAATCTCTCATTTATTGTCTCTGGCTCAATACATGTTTTATCATTATTGTTACTGTGTTGCCGTTCTTAAATTAAACTAGGAATTTTAGGTACCTACTCGTACATTGATTTGTGCTCTGGTCTGATCGTTCCTAAAAGCATTTGTTGTGAACTGTGGATTTTCTACTTCTAATAAATTATATCCTCCCAAACCATTAATCTGCATAATAATAGGAATGCCCCACTTTATTAAAAACTGACGGTTTCATTTATTGATCGATTATTTTGAGATAATCGTAATAAGTGAGTTACTTATATAATCGATCTTACCAAATCTTACAATACTTACAATAAATCGATTAATTGAGATTAGTGGACCACTAGGCTCCACTAATCAGGGTAGCTGTCCTGACTTGACCTACATAGCTTCTCCTCTTTGAAGGTATTAGGATGGGGGACAATATCGGAAATTCTGTTAGAATCTTGGAATCCGGAATTTCCACCAGTTGATCATTGGCCAATCACATTGGCGAATGGTTATGGTCGTTATCGTTTTGTGGATTACAGTTATACACCAGACCATGTGAACCTAGCTTGAAACATCAACACTTACTATCTTCCAATGTTGTTACAGGTACACGTCCCTAGACGACTCAGTTGGCTGCGAGCGCAACCCAACGCTAAAGTACACCGATGAGACGGGCAACGTCAAGTACAAGCCAGCGTATGCCTTGGAGGACGAGACGACAGAGCGGTCTGGTAGAAGGAGATGAGAATCATCGCAGTGATTTAAAACACGTTCCCTGACTTTTAACTCCACTAGGAAACTACAATATAGAGGCCTCGTTCAAGCGTTTTACCTTCTGACTGGCACTAGATACTTGAGCCTAGGATAGGTATTGATGTATACGAATGCAACATTACTATGTCAACCTGACTCCTGTTGGGAATTTTCATCCCATTCAATAATGTTGAGCTGACTATTAGTTCCTCCATGACATCCCTGGCTCTCAACAATTCAAATGCTCTTCCCCAATTTACTTACCACCTGTTGCTTGGAGCCTTCCAAAGGTAGTGGAAGCTTTGTTTCCACTTTTGATCTTGCACAGTTACCTTGACTGTCTCCAGTTTAATTACATTATTTTCTATACTGACTAAGAACCGGGAAAGTATGAAGGGTTATAAATCCACATTTTAGCGTTTGCCGGTGCTGCGCCTCTTGGGGTTTTTGACATAAACGTACCTGAGCTCTTCAATCTTGGGACCCGACTTCCCCAATGTGCTGCCCCAACCATCTCTGATCATAATCTTCCCAATGCCTAACAAATCGAACAGAATATTCACCCCCCCTCCACCCTTTAATTTGTTGGTACCTATATTAAATACGAGTCTGCAACGCATTGGGACATTTTCATGCTTTACCTTTTGCTTTTTACCTCACTATAGGATAGGTACAACCTATTTTATAACCCACCCTCCGTTGTTGTCAGAATGTGAATGTGTAGGTGTATGTGTAGGTACCTAATTTCAATAAAATAGACGATTCCGGATTAATTATCTTCTACACTCACGATCATTAGTTTGTAAACAAAATATGAGAACAGTTATGCCCATAGCTCCGCTATTCGTATAATCAATATGTTATGGTGAACATGAAAATGTTCGTTAAATCGAGAGCTTTCCAACGAGTGGTGAACGATTTTTGTGGGTTAAAAAGTGTAGAAAATGAACAAACCTAACAACGGGGTCGTTGTAAGCGGAAATCATTATAAAGGCACTGTAACACAATTTCGTTACGCAATTTCGTGACAGTTTTTTGTGCTATGTGCCAGGGCAAAGACATGAAAATGTCAAAATTATTATTTTATTTTGTATAGTACCTAGTGTAGCAAAGTTTTGGATTGCAGCTCTGCCATGGCGTCTTTGATGAAGAGTTTCTTCATGCGTTTGGTGTATGGATAGACAGGATGGAGTTTGAGGCTGTACGCCAATTTTCTCATCTGGTGGCCAACCCAAATGTTGTGTCGATTAATGCATAAATATGCTGGACTTCAATGGTCGATTGATGAGGCCGGGTGCCAAGTCGAAGACCAAGTGTTTTGCTTAACGCATCACGTAAAACTGATTCAGCAAAGGGTAGGTACCCTGTTTGCTGTAAATTTTGCTCTCATTGATCTCCTCGAACATGTTGTGTTTGACTTGAGCATCTGGTCTTGATGTGGAATCCGTGTCATAGTTTTTCAAAATTTCTTCTGGACTCCTTTCCAGCCGTACTACTGGAATTTTATTCATGGAGAACTCATACCCTAGAACTCTCACACACTACCACTGCACCACTCAGGGAGTTAAGAAATACTTCTCTGTTCCAATTCCATAACTCACCAGAAACAAAAAATCGACTATGGTTACCAATTGCTACGTGAGTGATAAGATTAAGCTAAAGGCCATATCACACCAGCGTTTTCCAGATTTTTTTTACTTTTTTCGGCTTGAAGTTGAAGAGGACGAATAAGCTTTTTTCCAAGGTTGAAGAGGAAGAACCAGCTTTTTTATAAGGTCAACTTTTTCTACCCCCTATTACACAGTGTGCTTTCTGGCCGAGCTTTTTTTTAGGCCTCTGGCAGATTCAGAACACATTCTCATTTTTGGACGCTATTTTGTGCGGACAAAATGCTGGAAGATAAACCTTGAAGGGTTTCAATTCACATCTCCATTGACAACCGCATTGTCACCTTCTATTTATTTATTCCAGCCGGAAACAAACCTAAAAAAAGCTGGAAAAACGCTCAGCATCCCCCCCCCCCCCCCCCCCCCCTCCCATGTGAGGGTCGCTCGAATTTTCGAGATTGCTTTGAAAGCCTACGCTACGGAATTCGGAGCTGAAAATTGGCACAGTGTGGTTTTTGAATGTACTAAATCCGATTTTGTGGTCAAAAGTACGACCGAAAAGTCCCCATTGCTAACTTCCCACTTTTGAGTCAGGTATATGGTTTTCAAGGTTAGGGTTGTCTCAACTGGCTTAGGTTTTTTTTTCACCACCTAGAGCTCAGGTTGAGAGAGTAATCTTGCTGAAGGATGTATTATTTTTCTATCGAATAAAGTTCGTAGACACATCATATCGACTATTTTTGTAGGCTAGTATCTTACTATCATATGAATCTGTTTGACATATACCCCAAAAATTGACATTTTTGTTCAGCTTTGCGATATTTTTGATACAGGTAGGCAGCTACTTATTTCTATAATATGAAAACTGTACTTTACTTGCTATTTACTATATTTATTTCGTCCTCTATTCACGATTCCTTGTTGGCACCAGTTCCTCAATTTCGTTAAATCCTAGAGTGATTTTATTTATAGGTATAGTACGTGTTGGTAGATATGTACCTACCTAATTATTTATTATCCCTCCCTTCGTTTGGTATTATACCATCAACTACTGGGTAACCATTAGGTAACTGGGCAAACACAATTTTCCAATTCATAAATCGTAGGCCACAGATTAGGGGAAAAATCTATCTGGGAAAAGTCAGCATAGGGATTGAAAAATGTTCGGTTGATTGGTTGAAAAGGTTGAAAAGGTGTTAAGAGGATGAAATAAATATTACCTCGATCTGGATATGAGAAAACTATGACGAAAATACGAGGAGTTGAAAAGAGACGGTGAGGAAACTGAAAAGGAGCTTAGCTGCCTACAAACCGCTTTGATAAAACTGATTGAAAACCTATGTGGCCATGGATGCTATACATAACTTATGTCTTGTACGTTACTTAACGTGAAATCCAGGTTGTGCAATGAAAATATCCATGCCTTACCCAAACGTTGGACAACTCCCATGTGGTTGGTGATGCCGCCTAAGTTCCTTTTCAGTTTCCTCACCTTACCGCCTCTTTTTCAAACTCCTCGGATTTTCGTCTTAGTTCTCTCATTTCCAGATCGAGGTAACATTTATGTCATCCTCTTAACAGTGTTCTGACATTCTAAATAACAACCAAAGACTTATGTAAATGCCCCATTCTTAAGATATTCTGTTCAAAAAGCTAGTTTTCCCTCAACTTGTTAATTTTTTTGAAACAAAGATGATCAAAGTTTACTACTAATTAGATGTTTTCCTCATACACGATAATTGCCTATTATCTATAGTTTTTCATAGGGTACTCAAGATGGGACCCAATTTTCCCCCAAAACGCCAAAAGAATCATTTTGTGTGAAGCTGACCTCTATGAATGCCTCAAAATTGCTTGCCAGCGAATGCATTATTTCTTTTGGTATTATTGACATTGCAACACTTTACTTTTTTTTCAAATTCGCCAATTGCCCATTGGAAAATAGTGTTTGCCCATTTCTGACCTGCCCACCAAATCCAATCCAATAATTTTGGATTTGATGTGGATTTATGAATATCCTCACAACCTGAACTCGTCCTACGTCTGTATGTGAATCTCGCACAGCCATGCCCCTTGTTGTGTCCTCCATGTCCTGATTCCAAGACTTCTCGTCCTATTTTGTAATGAAGTACTTAATTTTACGCTTCTGGAAACGTTAGGCGTGTGTTTCACTATTTATGAAATTGGTTGTTAATTATTTATTATTGTTGAATAATAATAGTTCAATTTTATTTACGGGTGTTTATATTTTTCCTGTTCTATTCCTTATAATGATCAACTACTTATGATTTTGAACGCCAAGTAGGTAGATAGGTCAGTTGTAGGCATCGAGATAAGAGTAGAGGAGGAGAAGGTAGGAGTGCAGGGCCGTTGTGATCTTGAAAGCTCTAGGTGCATGGAAAATAGTGGCGCCTTGGGCTCCTGCCACGTATGAGGAACAAATCATGTGAGGCACTCTCTTGGACAACAGACCTAACAAAACAAAAAACAAAAATGCTGCACATCAATGATTTCATCACAAATCCAGCCACATAATTCACAATTTCCGACCAATGAGTAAAACGTAATCTTCATAACACGCGTGTAGCTGTAGCATTGCTCTTGCTGATTGGCCCTTGGGAGCTCGTGCAAGGCATCATGGGTACCCGCTGGAGAGATTTCAGGCAAACAGCTCCTTCGACCCCTGCGATCCCTCTATTCTGCTCTTACCTCGATGGTTGTAGGTAGTGGGTATCTACTGGACCGAGCTTTTTCTGCCCATGACCTGCTCATTCCAAGATTGTTTCCAGGGGGTTCCTACCTATAGCCTGACAGCTTTGATAGTGCCGGAGCGCAGCGCATTCTTTTGGAAGGTTTGGAGCTAGTTATCTGTTTATCAGCTTAACATTTACCTTTTTTTATGAAGATCCCCTTTTTGCCATTTTTCCAATTTTGTTGGTGGCTCACTGGGGAAAGTTTTCTCTTGTCTAATTCCGCTCATTTCAGCAAGTAAACAAACGATTTAAAACATTCTAACTTCTCTTTTCCTTAAAATATTTCTTACTACCTATTCACCACAAGAATGATATCGTGTCAATTTAAAAACCCAGAAAATGATAGTTTCGCTGGATCAGTGGTCATAATGAATAACATGTACTTCTTTATGGAATTATAATGAATTATTATACCTAAGTACATGTAATAAAAAATAATAATGGTAGGTTAATAAATAGTTTTTCAATCAATTATTATGTTTTTGTGATCGAGGAGGAAGGCTGTATTACTGAAAATTATCCAAAATTCCTTTGATCTAAAGTATCCAGCAAAATTTAAAATACCAAACAAAAGCAAAACCCGTTTTCATATTTCCCTTGACCCATTTTACCTCAATTATTTCCCAAAAAATGAATAGAGACACTCATGATCACTAATTTATTAATTTAGGGCGCCAGGATTTGAGCATTGCTATGCTACCAACTTCACAACAAATTTTTTCTTCTACTAAGAATTGAGAATCAGCTATGTATTAAATCGTTTCAATCATAGTTTCCAATTTTTCCCACGTAGAGGGCAGTAGGGAGCTGACACGATCAAAGCGGCTGAGCTATAGTTCCTTCCTTCTTCCATGTTCCTTACTAAACATGAATTTGATGGATTTTTTGCTAGGGATTTCGAAAGTTCCTTACCAGGTTGTTTTCCTGGCCAGATTCAATCGAGTTAATAAGTAATTACGCCAGTAAGTGGCACTAGCCCTGACCAGGTCTTTTTGACATTTACCTACTGTGTTTTTAGGTAGGTGTGTTGTGGAGGTTTGACTTACCTTCACC
>JAEMON010000002.1:34897770-34913600 GCA_030264115.1 Lygus lineolaris
CCTCCTCCATCAGCCACCGCCTAGCTCCCTACTTATTTGAGGTTGGTTGTGTGAAACTAGGACCTGAACACACGAGCAACCCACTTTATATATTATTACGATATTCAACTGGCCTCGTTATTTGCTCTGGCATCTCTTTTTAAACCTTTAACTTTTCAGTAAAAAAATATAAATGAAAAAGTGTAGGTATAATTTTCAAGTTGAGCTGCAAACAGCCTTTTCAACGGCATATTTCCCTTTTTTTCCTCACCGAGGTCACCGAGTCTACCTTTTGGAGTTTTAAAAAGGGGACGGTCCGGACCCTGTCCCATTAACTCCTCGACCCGTCTCTACCCTTTTTCTTTAATTCAAAGATTTATTTCAAAGTCGGCCCTGAATATCGAGGGCGACATTACCACTTGCTATGCGGATCAGACTCTGGGATAAAATGTAGAGATAAAAAATTCTCCTAGGGTCTTTGCTGGTGGCAGTTTTCTGTTCTTGGTGGCGGCAGGGCGTTGAAGGGGGACCTATTGATTCTTAAAGGGTGAAATGGAAAGGGGGGCTATGCCCCCTGGACTTTTTTCCCCTTTTCGAACCGTGTTATGGAATTCCCTCGGCGTGCAGCTGTAACTGGGAATGGCTCGCTTTGGTCCTACGGTCAGGCACATATCGTCTCCACGGCTTCCTATACTTTTTTCTTCCCTATCTTTCTTAGACGGTAGGTAGCTAGCTACCTACGTAATCTAACAAAAAGTTGGATTAGCTTTCCTGAGGCACGCGAGAACTCATGTTAACTTGGCAGTCTTCTTCACAATTGGCAGTGAGAATTGACAATAATTTTGCAAGCTCAAGCGGAGTGAGAAGAGTTCACGTGCACACAGTGGCCTCAGAATGGCGTAGGACGTCCTAATGTTTTCGATCTAGGTCGAAAGAGAACAACAGATTTAAGGTAGGATTGAACTACATAGGTTCGAATCCGTTTCAAACCATATTGGATCCAAATTCGTGAAAAAACATGTAGGTAGAGGTAAGAAGGTACCTACCTAATAATAAAAATATAATTTGTGATGTCAAGCTTTTACTCGCGCACAGACCTAGAACTGCCTATGTTTGGGTGTTTTTATATGCTATTTACAAGAAAATTTTCCTGGAGATGATGGGTAGGTAATGTAGGTAGGTAACCCATCTACCTAATTCATTATGAATTTCATCGAAATCCTCTAGCCATTTTGGAGAAAATGCCAACAAAGAGCTAAAATCGGCGACCCCCCTCCGCCCATAGTTTACTTTCCTCGGCCCATTTGAAAGGTGCCAGGTTCGAGCTGGGGACCAGGGGGTACCCTGGGAAACCAACCTCTAGGGGCCCCCATATGTGTATTGAAAAGGTTAAAATGAGAGGCGCCGTGTTTAGGTACCTAGGTGCCTACCGAATGGAAAATTACATTTGAGAACTTTCTTCTATATCCTGCCGCCCTTTAGCTAGAAGCCCGCAGTGATAAGTGGAGGCTCCCCCTAGTCTCTGGGGTTGGCAACTATCAGTACCTATATTTACTCAGTAGAAAATTAGAGACCCTCAGTTCAGACTAATGGGGGTCCCCTAATTTTATTGATTGGGCGAAACCAGAGGGCTGGTAATCGAGGGGGTCCCACAGGCCAGCAGGAGCCCCATAAGTCTTATAGGTAAGGTAAGAGCGGTTAAAGGTTTCGTGCTGAAGTGCCTAGCCATTCCTTACTTACCAGGTGTCTGCGTTAAACTTTTTATTTATTTTAATTTTTCAATGTAGTATATTTTTTTTTTTTATTATTTCTTTATATTTTTAAACTTGTTATTTATATAATTTTTTAATCTAGTCTATTTTTTTAAATTATTTCTTTATATTTTTTAAAATCTAGACGGCTGGGGAACCCCGGGGCGATGCCAGATGCGGCCAATGGCCAGCCCTGGTAGGTGCCTATTGTCGGGGGGTGAACCCCCTACTTGAATAAATGGGTGAAAACACGTCATTTTAAGAATAAGAAGTAGGTACATTTTTGGGCTCTCCCCCCGAAACCTCTCTAAGGATTTTGAAGAAATTCAAAGGATTTAACTCTTTTACCATGCAAAACCAACTTCCAACATCCTTCCTGGAAAATATCCTGATGACCGAAATCTTCGTCAAAACCCACAAAAATAACTATTTTTCTGGTTTCTACGGGAGAGGAAAGTAGTGTGAAGCCCCGCACCAGATGTTATTCCCAGTAAATATTTTCTTAATACCTATTGTTCATCTCCAAAGACTAACTAAAAACTACATGGTGGGCGTATGATGGTCTATTACGCCGATAAAAATAAAATATCGAGAAAAGAAATAAGAGAACCCTTCGATAAGGAGGGCAAAGCGTGTAACATCTGCTATTCAGAGGTGGAGGAGCCCCCCCCAACAGATTTTTTTTATTCATTGACTCAACAAGTGCTTGCTGTTGGGGTGTTGGGTCTTCCAGCGCCTCGGCTAGGGACTCAGCCTGTAAACATGTATTTTTTTTTACCCCAAATTTTCCTTCCATTAAAAAGTGGAAACTATTTCTAGTGAAAACTTTCTTGGTTGAAGCCCGATTACTAGTAGGCACCTACCTATTCAGCCTACTTACCTACTACTTACGTCAAAAACGACTCCCAAGTTTGGTGGTCAGTTCCCCAGTTGGGTAGATAGTACGTACTGTAGTACCAATCTACCTTCCTATTGTTTAACATGGGCGTACTTCTAGGGAAGGGAGAGTTAGAAGTCAAGCCGCTATTTGCACCAAAAGTAGGGTGGCTGCAAAAGGTTTCCCTGTGTTCAGGTCGCCCATCTTCCTTAGCATAGGCGAGAATATTCGAATATATTCCCAGTCAGTTGGAACAAAATTCAAGTTCTTATCAGTTGGGTAAGTTGCACACACAACCAGATGGAATAGACCAATATTCGAACATTGTGCGCAGAGGGGTTCTGTACAGCCAAATGTCGAGTACGTGCGAATATGTTCGAAGTGCACAGTCACTTGGAACAAACCTTAGGTCTGGAGAGTAATGGAGACAACCTAAGGTAGGTCTTTTTTTAGTGGGGAGGTGCCTAGTTCCTCTTTTTGTGGGCATTCTAGAATCAAGAAAACCTTTGGTACAATTTTTGGAAAACTATGTAGATATATTTAATTTGCAAAAATTGGCCAATTTCAGCTTTATGACAGGTATCCTTCAAGAAACGAGTAACAAACAAATAATCTACCAAAATACTTCTGTTTAGAATTGATCTGACCGAAGGAAAGGTACGTGAGAGCCAATGTGAAAGTAATCTATAGGCAGGCAAACAATATACTGGTAGGGTAATTGTTTGCCACACTACAACTTATGGCTAATCCGCTCAGATGGTTATCCGGTGGTTCTCCTACTGGCCTGTTTAAGATCACCTAATTCAATGCCAGAGGTCTGGAAGCCACGGGGCAACCCCCTGGCTCCAAATTATTTTCCAAATAAAATGGACAATTTTTTTCAGTCGAGTTTTCCAATAAATAATTTATTGAGAAAATAAGTATAGATTCTTTTATTATTTAACAACCATAATTATAAGTATAATCGGCAACAATAATTACCTGAAATTAGTGAAATTAACCTGCTACCAATCAACCTTTACCTGTATTTACCCTCGACACTTCGGTTCCTGCTATTAGGTCGCAACAAACTATTTCATTAATTTCGTATTGTTGCCGAATCAGATTCATTCGTTATATTCTGGCAATAAAATACGGTTTCTTAACCCTAACCTCTATCCAATTCGTAATTAGAAAAATTTGAAACAGATTTTTCCTTGCTTGAAGATAAAAACAAGTTGGGTGTGGCACATAGCTTCCTCGTATCCATAACATGATTTTATACATAATATATATATTTTAAAAATCATCAAAGGGATTACTACCTGCAAATCCCTGAAAATTTCATCAGAATCGGCCTTGCAAGGATTCCCGGACACACAGACAGACAGACCGACAGACAGACACGGAACGAAAATTGTTCAGGAAGGTCTAAAACGTAAAACGCGAGTTGAAATTTTGATTTTGGAGGAAAAAAAATTTTCATTTCCCAAAAGTGAAAATAATGCTTCCGCTACCTTGGTAGACTCGGAAGCAATATATACTAGGTAACCTTCATGTTCTCATTATTTAATCGAAATTGACCTCCAGCAAAGGTAGACATGTGGAAGTTTTGTGATTATTGGCTTTTCAAGTTTTGAAGGGACCATGGGGTTACCAGGGGTTATCAGAAAATAGGTACACCCTTCCCCTAAAACCTCAAAAAACACGTTTTTTGGCCCTGAATTTCCAACATTTAACCCCTTATGGCCAGTTTCACCGAAAAACCTTAACCATGGTTAAAATTCATTCAGTCGTTGATTTACCGAACCAGAGATTTGAGACGTTGATTTAGGAAAATGGGTTTCACGACTTCACGAGTGTAATCGACGATTAAAAATTGTTTCATGAAAAAGATTTCATGAAACGTTGTTTTAATAAATCATCGATTTAACTTTTAAACTTGATTTAACGATATCATGGAGGCATTTGCCCGCCGAAATGGAGGCTTCGGGCGTGATTACAACTCCTGTAACCGTAGTTCTTCTTGTCAGTACCACTCAGTAGTTGCTGAGGGAAGTGTGTTTATCCTTTATCCATTTGTGTTTTCGCGTTTGATTTGTTGAAATCGGAAATCCCGGAAACCAGAATAGACCCGGTCTAAAAAAAACACGCACCAAAGTTTGAAGTGAGTGAAAAACGAATTTTGGTTGACATTGTTCTCATGTTGGTATTTCCACGGTAGGTAGAATACAGTATTCTACCTACCGTGGGTATTTCCATATTATGGTCGAGCTGCATGAACGAATAGAACTAACTTTTTCGTTGATAGGTAAAAATGTTTTTCTCTTCCTTCAGTTCCAAGAAACGATAAAGCTATAACTATTACATATTAGGTATGCCTTTTCACTTGATGATAATTAAGTATTATAATAAAAACGCTGCAAATTATTACACAACGGTTTATTATTTGCTGTATAGCTCGCCCATCTACAAAGATCCTATAGACATAAAATACCTACCTACCGCGAGGTTCACAATCATCTCTTGGCGACAATGAGTAGGCAATGACAATTAGCTTCTTGTAATTATTATTATCGGAGAGTTGTATCATTCATTCTTAATGAAATTCAGTAACTAAGGAAGCTTCTGAAAGTAAACAGCAAACTTGGTTCGGTGGAATCGAAAGAAAGTTGCATTTGAACAGCTGATATTTGAACGAAAATTTTGCCTACTCGGGAAGAATTGCGATTGACACTCGTGTTTCTGCTCTTTTTTTTCGTTCAACCCTTAAGTCCTTACGGGGAGCGAACGGTGGGTTCTAAAACGCTCCGCAAGGTCTCATTCGACGCTAAAAATTATGTTCTATTTTGAATCGATGGAAAAAAGATACCTTCCTATTTGAAATTTTCCAGCTGGGGCGTTTAAAATTGCTTCCCCTATTTTCTAACCCTTAGAGAAGACTGACGGTAACGCCAAGCTTCGCTGCACAACTAGACTCCGAATGGGGCCGGTACACCATATTTCATTAATTTTGGACCATGGTAACTAAGGAAAGTGCCGCGTATGGCGGACGGACGGATTTTTTTTAATTCGATTTTTTGATTCTACGTATCTTGAAACGTAAAACCTCAAATTTTACGGGGGGGTTAAAATGTTTTTTTTTTTCGTGCTCGATTCCAAAGGTTCATTATTGAAAATAATAAACCAAAATGAACTTATATCTGTCACTTGTGTACCTACTCAATCTAAACTCAATTCAATGTCCCGTTTGTTCGAGGACTGACAAAACTGTTGATTTTGAAAGACGGTGAGTACCAATACCTACCTACCTCGTCACAAAATCTGCATTTCATCGAGCTCCAAATGAATTTGTGTTATCTCTCTTATCCATAGAATCTCTCATATATATCTTCATATTTGTCAATTTTGTCCTCTGTCTAAATATTCGTCAACTTTGCCCTTGGAAACCAACCGAATCATTCCCCTAGGTAGGGACTAATTTTTGAGTACGTACAAGAATAATATCTAGAATAATAGGTACCCCAAGAATAATAACACATTGTTCTCATGAAAACGGTAGAACTGGCAAGATGACGGTGGCAAATCATTGATTTAGGGCTCTGACCAGCCAAAATTGGCTGGTCAATTTAAATCGTTGATTCATCTCTTTTGATCGTTGATTTATTTTAAACGACGTTGGTGAAACCCGACATCGTTGTTTAACATTCTGGCCAACGAACGCATCCTTTATTTTGTTATTATTGACATTTAAATTTTTTTGGGGGATTTTATAGGTCCATCCTAGGGACAGATTATCGTCTGGAGTGACACATAAATAAATAAAGAAATAAACAATACATATGTATATATTCATATAGGTATGGAAAAGTGTCAAATTTCAGGAATCGTTTTAGAATGGTCTGAAACGGATTTCCATAAAGAAACTTTTCAAACACTTGCTTTACTACGATTTTGAGGCCATTGCAATAGCTTCATTTTCTTCGTTCATTTAATTCGATAAAACCGCGCATTGTGAGAGGTCCTCGAATTTTGCTTCCTCACCACCTAAGGTAGGAAGCTATGTACATATTCGTGCAAGGGGAAAAAAGTGTTGTCCTTCAAAATCAAAATTTTCCACTTGCTTTTTACGTTTCAGAGTCTGTCTACCGGTCTGTGGTCAATTCCTTGTCCCAGGCAAAACAACATGAGGTTATGATCCAAATTTGATGAAATTTTCAGGAATTGTGCGGGTTAGCCCCGTGACGGTCCCCTATCAATTTCATAGCCCACTAGTCGACTGTAGGATCGACGTCGAAGTTGTTAACACGCAAGTAGTAGGTAACATGCACACGAGTTAGCATATCTCCTCAATTGTAAATGAATTTCATCCATTCCCAGTGATTTCAATAGCTCAATGTTATGAAACTAGGAGAGACTCGTCACATGTTCATATACAGAAGTCGGTCAAATTGACGAAATAAATAAAGGGACATGATGGGCTCGGGCAGGCGTGTAGGGATCTACGGGAGAGGTTTTATACCTATACATATATAGGTACATACCTATAGGTGTCGGTTCCACGAGTTAAGGGTTCCGGCCCGCTCAGTTCGACTACAATCCGTCGGAAAACGACACTAGCGATTTGCGCATTCTCTTGTCGACCACAATCTTCCCCTTAACGTGATTGCCCTTTAAAAAACGTCTGCAAAGTTGGGTGTGGCACATAGCTTCCTCGTATCCATAACATGATTTTATATTTAACATATTATATTTAAAAAATCATCAAAGGGATTACTAGGTACCTGCTCAACCCCTGAAAATAATATAAATTGAATTGATAATAAATTGATAATAAAAATTGTCGAAGTTATGAGAGCTTCACGTTTGCGCAGTGGGTACCACTGATCCGATCTCGATGAAACTCATAGGGCATTGTCGAATCTCCGATCCTCAACGTCCCTCCCAATTAGAGCGAAATCGGCCCATTAGGTCGCGAGAAATTGATGCTTCAAGGATTTCATGTTTACGCATGCGCAGTAGATACCGCTGAACCGATTTTGATGAAACTCGTAGGGTACCATCAAACCTTCAATCTTCAACTACCCTCCAAATTTGAGCGAAATCTGACAATTAGGTCGCGAGAAATTGATGTTTCGAGGATTTCACGATTACGCATTCGCAGAGGCTGGTAATGAGTTTCATGGGGGACCATCTGGGGCCTAACCGGTGTAATCCCTGAAAATTTCATCAAAATTGGATGGACAGTGTTGAAGTTATACATGTTGCAAGGATTTCAAGTTTTGCGCATGCGCAGTGGAAACCGCTGATCCGATCTTGATGAAACTTGTATGGTACCATCAAACCTTTGATCTTCAACTACCCTCCAAATTTGAGCGAAATCGGACCATTAGGTAGCGAGAAATTGATGTTTCGAGGATTTCACGTTTACGCATGCGCAGAGGTTGCCGCTGGTCGGTTGGTAATGAATTTCATAGCGGACCATAGACCAAACCCGCGTAATCCCTGGAAATTTCATCAAAATCGGATGGAAATTGTGGAAGTTATGCGTGTTGCAAGGATTCCCGGACAGACAGACAGACACGAAACCAAAATTGTTCAGGAAGGTCTAAAACGTAAAACACGAGTTGAAATTTTGATTTTGGAGGCAAAAAAAAACAATGCTTCCGCTACCTTGGTAGACTCGGAAGCAAAAAAAAAAAAAAAAAAAAAAAAAACGGTATAAGAACGAGAGCCAACTATTTTCGACTGCTCGTGCTTGCTCTGTTGATGTTGATACCTATTTACAGCAGGGAACCTGGTTTAGCTGTGAGCCTCTTCCCCGAAAATGAGATGAAATTATGTTACCAAAGTAGCGCGGGATTTTATAATGATTTTCGCTTAAAATCAACCTGTTTTTCGGGAAATGTAACTCATTCCACGAAAATCGCTCTCCACTTATAAAAAGCTCTCAATTTATCACAACATGTGCTCTCTAAGCAGCTCTGGAGATAAGAGAGGCTTCGCCATCAGCCACCTGCAAGCTAAAGCTGGTTCTCGTGTTGAATTGGCTTTGGCTCTAGAAAAAAGTTCTGACTTGTTTTCATTCCAGAATAAATCCGGATGTTCAAGTACATTTTAGTATTTTAGCAAATAGCATTTTAACCAATTTTGTGGGTGGTTCTTACTGGAAATTTTGCGCTGATTCCGAATACACTTTGTTCGAATGTTTAAGATGGTAATTTATACCAAAAACCTCTACACCCCCCTTGTAGTACACAAAAAATTCTGGCCAACGAACTCATCCTTCCTTTAGTTATTGACATTTTGAGATTTTTGAATTTTTTAAATCTATTCCATTATAAGTAGATACCTATATTTTATAGATATGAAAAATTAATAACTTCAGGAATCGTTTTAGAATGGTCTGAAACGTATTCCAAAGAACTTTTTTTAAAATTTTGCATTACTAAAATTTTGAAGCCATTGCAATAGCAGAGTTTTCTTCAAAAATTTGCTAATAAGGAAACTGATTTTCAGAGAACATAATTAATTATGTAATTTCGAATTTAAAAAAAAAAAAAACATTCCTCAACATCAGAAGAGCCGACAACAAAGCATGAGCATGAACATCAACAAAGCATGAGCAGTTGAGAAAAGTTGGTTTTGTGGTTCAATCGTTTTGTGGCAAAATGTAATTTTAAAAGTGACCTGAGTAGAAAAGACATTTGAAAAACGTGATTTTGTGCAGGGTTTCCATATTATGGTCTTCACACGTTTTCCCTTTGTGCCACCCAAATCTGACTCAAAAATCCATGTAAAAAATCCAAAAAAATTAAAATGTCAATAATATCAAAAGAAACGATGAGTTCGTTGGCCAGAATTTCTGGAGTATTTCAAGGGGTCAAATTTTGAAAATTAAGAGTCAAAAATCGCTAAAGAACGTGTTTTTTGAGGTTACTCAGGTTTTGAGGTAAACTACCCTCTTAAACATAGGAACAAGTGTGGTATTTTCGGAATCAGCGTGAAATTTCCTATAAGAACCACCTGCCAAATCGGTTAAAATTACCTATCCTTTGAAAATTCGCTTATCAACTCAAGCAGCACGAAGGAACTTTTTGACCCTTATTTTTCAAACTTTTATCTTGGAGTACTCCAAAAATTCTGGCAAACTAACTCAGCCTTTCTTTTGTTAATATTGACATTTAGAAATTTTTTTGGATTTTTTAGATTGATTCTTGGGTCAGATATCGTCTGGACTGAAACATATGTATATATATGAAAATATAGAAATAAATTTATATGTGTATACATATGAAAAATTAGCAATTTTCAGGAATCGTTTCAGAATGTTCTGAAACGGATTTCCATTGAAAAAAATTTCAAAAATGTGCATTATTAAAATTTTGAAGCCATTGCAATAGCTTCATTTTCTTCGAAAATTGGCAAAAAGAATTACGAACATCAGTTCAATAAATTCTCGCATTTTTCGATTCACAGACGTCTGGAGAACGCAATAAAACCGCAGTCATGCCTAAATTCGAAGTTGGAGGAAAATGGTACCTAGCATCACAAAGTCACGTTTATGAAAAATGGGTACGCACTTGCCCAACCTGTAGGTTGCTATTTGGACTAAGTCATTGCCATTCTTACCACTAAAGACTGAAATTTCGTAGTATATTTTTGCTTCTGTGGCAATAAAAACAGGCTTCGTTATAAGCCTTGCTCAATTTTTCCATAAAATCTGAGAAACCTCGAATGAAGGTGTCTCCAGGTACAACCATGTTTATACCATGAGTCAGTTTGGAGGGGTTTGGGAACTTTGCTGGTACAAACAGATGAATGCTGATTAAAATATTTTGAAAATTGATTATTGTGGCCAACTTGTTTCTGGATGGATTTAGACAAAAACCAATTGAATCGGACCATAGTTACCTTCAGGAAAAATCATGATCCAAAAAGTGGCTCAAGGTACAGCACCTTACCCTACGTTCGGAACAGCGCCAAATTTCCTATAAGAAGGGTTCAATTAATAAATATTTTCTCTGTACGGCAGGGCGGGTTGGAGACGGGAGCAAGCGCACCCCTGGGAGGCAGTGGATGAGGCGAAAGCAGGAAGAGCGCCTCTCCAGTAGCACGCGGACTCTGGTCATGCCAGGATGATACGCACCGCCTTCATACTCGTCGTCCTTGCACCCGGTTCGTAATTTTCACCACAATTCATCTTGATGACAACCCTCACCAAAACCGTCCACAACACTTGATAATCACCTAAAAACGTCCAGAATTAATTTATAATACCTATTAAGATTACTTACAAATTAAGAATTAAGGAAAATTTAGAATTAAGAATTTAGGAGAATAACTTACCAACTCATACGAACCAACCAGGTATATTTATAATAATAGTGAGGATCTAACAATCAACTTTGAACGAGGTAGATGTATTTGGAGGCGCAGAAACGTATTTTAAGAATGCCTGTCAAAAAATACGAGATTATAACGAAATAATGCTATTCTAACCGCAATTTTTAACAACCCTAACCAAAACAGTCCACAACACTTCGAAACCTCTACAATGCATTTTATAATTAAGATTAAGAATTAGAAGCAATAAATTTATAATTAAGATGAAAATTCTTAACGACACATACGCAACAAATCCTTCCCGTCTACGTATGACACGGTATGACCGTGTGTCAACGTTATAAGAAATTGCTTCCTCTTTGGATGAAAGCAAAATCTTAATTTCCAAGGAAGCGGGGATATATTATTTCATATATATATAATATTATCCACATGTATGAGCTGGCTGGAGGGCAGAACGAAAATGTGCAAGAATGATATAAACAATCAAGAATGTAACGAAATAAAAATTAGTTTTCTAATTATAATTTTCAACAACAACCCACACTGAAACCGTACATTAAGCTTTTGATAACATCACCTACATGCGTTCCGAATGAATATTCTGGAGAAATTTAGGTATACCAACACTAAACAATTTATTACATTGCCAAATTAATATGTTGTCATAAATAATATAATAAACAATCACCTACCTTCTAACTAGATAGGTAGGTAAGTGAGAGAGACAGGAGGGTAATATGTCAAGTGGATGTCAGGAGTGGATGTCAAAACGTTAGCCAAGTTGGGTGGGCTGTATAGCTTCCTCACTTTTGTAACATGGACGTATGGAATCAGTCCGCGAAAACCTCACCGGATTTGGTAGAATAGTTGCGGAGTTATGCCTATGATTACTAATTTAAAGTCTGCACATGCGCAGTAGCTACTACCTTTCCAATGTACAGAAATTATTCGGAATCGAAATCGTCTTGGAGACAAACTACCTCACGAATTTGAGGAAAATCATTCCACTTGGAACTGATAAACCATTTCAGGACAATCACGTTTGCACATTAGCACACTGTACTCACCATTGGTTCGACGGTGTTGGAATCAATAAAGGTTCGTCTAGGGACTAACGGGCACAATCCCTGAAAACTTCACCTACATTAGCCAACTAGTACCGGAGTTTTGACTGTGACAACAAATTACAATTCTGCGCATTCGCAGCAGGTGTTACTGATCTTATCCGTCTAAATTCATAGGCAATCGTATAGGAGACACTCCCCAACTAGGTATCCTCCGAATTTGGGACTGAGAAGCCTTAGTTAGAGGAAATTCAAGTTTTCGTATGCTCTCAAGCTACCACAAGTCCGACGGCGATGAAATTCATAAGGGACTGTGCACAATCTCTTAAAAATTTCATCAAAATTGGACCATGATTTCGTACAGTTTGACCCGGGACCAGGAATTGCCACAAAAAGACAGACACGGAACCTTGATTTGTCAGAAAGCTATGAAACTGCAAAAGAAGTGGAAATTTTCATTCTGGAGGAACTTTTTTTTTACTTCTTGCACGAATGCATACCTAGCTTCTCCACCTCCGGTAGTGAGGAAGCAAAAAAGTTCTTTTGAGGTAGGTACCTACATGATTTCCAACCAAAATTGCTAACGTCAACCCTCACTAAAACTGCCCAGAGCTTGATAACCTCTTAAAACACCCAGAATGCATTTGAAATGAAGAGAGTTAGAGTGCAGAGTTAAGGGATGCTCTAAGCGGTGTCCTACGAATTTTATCACCGTCGGCCCAGTGGTAGCTTGCGCTCATGCGCACAGGTGAATTTCCTGAAACTCTGGTTTCACAGTTCCTAATGGACCAATTTTGCTTGATTTCGGAGGGAATTGGGGCGCTTGAGACCAAGACAATTTCCTTTGAATTCGTCTCAATTCAATCAGAAATAGCTACTGCGCATGCACAAACTCCAAAGCCGTTGTCATAGGCATAACTCCGGAATTATTCAACCGACTTCGGTGAATTTTTCAGGAATCACGAGGGTTTGGCCCCAGGCGGTCTTCTATCAATTTTATCGCCGCCGGACCACTGCGCAGGACTGTGCGCATGCGCAAACGTGAATTGATTTCTGCGCAAACGTGAACGATTTCTCAGTTCCTTATGGACCGATTTCGCTCAAATTCGGTGGGTAGTTGGAGGCTGACTACAAGACAATTTGTTACGATCTCGTTACGATTTGGCAAGTAATAACTAATGCTTTAAATTAGTTATCACAGGGATAGCTCAGGAACTATCCTACCAACTTTGCTGAAGTTTTCACTAACGGATTCCATACGAGAATGTTTCAAAGGTGAGGAAGCTATACTGCCTACCCTGCTTGGCAGACTTTCTTTTTCTCATTTTGGTAAATGAATAACCTAATTATGTCTTGGAAAATGGGATGTTCACGCTAAAGGGACCGGCCTGCCTTCAATCACACCCTGTATTCTAACTTGAACTCGAACAGTTCGTGAATTCGAACTCGAGCTTCCCAAAGTTCCCAAAAAATTGTAAAATGTCAATAATATCAAAAGTAAGGACGAGTTCGTTGGCCAGGATTTTTGGAGTGCTCCAAGGGGTCAAATTTTGAAAATGTAGTTTAAAAATCGCAAAAACGTGTTTTTTGAGGTTTTTGGTATGAGATACCATCTTAAACATAGGAACATAAGGTATATTCGGAATCAGCGTGAAATTTCCTATAAGAATCACCCACAAAATCGGTTAAAATTATTCTTTGAAAATTCGCTCACCAACTCATGCTGCATGAATGGGACTTCGTTTTCTTGTAAAACTGGCGGACCTTCGCGTATGTTCCTCCGTCCATCACTGGGGATGAGGTGTTCTGCTAATTTTGTATCAACGTGAGGTGAAGTTTCAGGAGTATGGAGAAGCCATTTCCGGGTAGCACGGGATGAGCTACGAGTGTTACGAACATTATTCGTAATTTTGTGTGTTGTACAGAAAGGGGAAAAAAGCGACGCTTATCTTATCACCATCAACCTGTGATATCACAACAGATAGGTGTGCTTCAGTGATGTCTGTTGGATAATAAATTGAAATTTTCCTCTCTTTTAGTTCATATCAATAAGTCTGCAACTAATGATTCGTTAAAATCTAGGTGAGTAGTTCACAATCCAGTTGACTATCTTGTATTCTGTCATGATCGTGAGTTATGGCGGGATTCATAGACGGCCTTAGAGTTTCAAGGAGATCTTGAGATGGTCTCCTCGAAATTTGGAATACGGTTTCGGCTTACCAACCCAAGGTCTCCTTGAAAATCGAGAACCGTCTATAAATCCCGCCCTTAGTCTCCACAAATCCAACATACGGTTCCCCACATTCATGTTCACTATCCACCACTGTCCGTTGACTTTTAGAACTACAGAACTGGGTTATAGGTTCGCCTATTATCAGGACGCAGCTTGCGTCTGCTGACCGGATTTCACCTGTTCAGAAGTGGTTCTGACAGAAAGTCAACCTCTCGAAACGTTCGATGATGGACGTGGATTACTCTGACAGCTGTCTGCGCAGACCTCATCCCTCCTGCATGTTCCGTTAGGAATCACGTAGAAACTATTATTGGGTCCTCCTCGGACGTGCAACTGTGGAGTTTCCAAATTTATCAAAATCCAACACACAATTCGGTGAAAATTTGTTTTATTTCATACGAATATGCGGTACTGTTCTGCATGATGCGTTCTGCGTTGAAGTCTTTAAATTGCAATTTCAGACCAAGTATTAGGCCAAAGTGTTAAGGAGTTCGGAGAGAAGAAGTCTCCTATTTTCAGTAGGGGTTCTTTTCCTTCAGTGTGGGATCTTTGGAAACAAGAAAGTACATTGTTTGTGTGGTAGCTATACAACGACATGTAGTTCTGCTGGCTGTATGTACCTACCTAGCTAAGCTGTATAGCAAATCTTAAAAGTTCACTCGACAAAAGCTGTACAGGGTGTGTGATTGTGTATAGCTGGAAATGAGTTTCCCATCTTATGTCTGAAAAGATCAAAGGAAGTTTTGCTACTAAGGGACGTCCCAAAAATGAAGGTAACTACAGCAATTTTGAATTCAGATTCCTTTAAAATGATTGAGCTGAATTTCTCAATTGAACGACAATAAGTTTTTTGGTTTATTATTCTCAATAATGAACATTTGGAATCGAGCACGAAATTTTTTTTTACCCCCCTCTCAAAATTTGTTTTTCTTTTACGTTACATGATACGAAAATCGAATTAAAAAAAAATCCGTCCGTACGCCGTATACGCGACACTTTCCTTGGTTCCCATGGACCAAAATGGATGGAATTTGGTATACCGGCGTCCGCCCTCATTTGGGATGTAGTTGTGCCCCGAAGCTTGGCGTTACCGTCAATCTTCTCTAAGAGGTAGAAAATAGGGGATTATATTTTCAAAACGCCCTAGCTCGAAAACTTCAAATGGGAAGGTATATTTTTCCATCGATTTCGAATGGAACACAATTTTTGGCGTCGACGTCGAATGAGACCTCGCGGAGCATTTAATGACTACTTAGCCGTCCGCTCCCTGTAAGGACATAAATTATGGGTTGAACGGAAAAAAGAGGAGAAACACGATTGTGAATCGCAAATCTTCCCGAGTAGGCCAAATCCCCGTTCAAAGATCAGCTGATGAAATGCAACTCTTTCATGGTTCTCACCGGATCGGGTATCTTGTTTACTTTTAAAGCTTCCCCTTCCCTAGTTACAGAATTTCGTTATGGATGTATGACACAACTACTCTCGGATAATAATAATTATTATTACAAGTAGGTAGCCGACGGCATTATCTGGTGGAATAAACCGGTTCCCGTGAAATCACCAAAGTTAAGCTTTCAGTGGCATGGTTAGTACTTGGA
>JAEMON010000002.1:34929348-34943054 GCA_030264115.1 Lygus lineolaris
GAAAGGTTGAGAACCACTGTCTTAGATGGTACCTTATGAATTTCGTCACATTTGGATCAGTCTTAGCGAGCTTATGCGTCATCTTGTGAAAACCGTCGAACCGCCACGACTCACGACCCAATGGTCCAAATTAGCTCAACTGATTCCAAGGCCGAGCCATCTAATCCTCAGATCAATCTTGGCCAGATGTTTTCAATTCAACACTTCATCTAGCAACGTTGCAGTCGGAATAGTCCTTTCCAGCGAGTTGAATCAGCTCCCTTTCAGGACTGGGCACCGGTCACTGGGCACTGGGCACCACCGTTCGGCATCGGGCGGTCTCCTATAAAATACCCGCGATGTTGAAGTGAATAAATATTCGTAGGTCGTATGTGTACCAAAACTTGAAAAAAAATATATATACATATATTCAACTGCAGTGACATGCTATGTTTTGTTTTTCTAATGTTTCCGAGAAATAATTTTATTTTTCTCTTTTTCCAGGTACGTACTTACTCACCTATAAAGCTTAATGGCCGGTTGGCCCTAGAACATGGATGTCTCATCGGGGTGAGTTGAATTACAATATACCTACGAATATATAATATATGTGAGCTATTAAATTAGTAACTCCATTTGTGTGGAACGGGAGAAACACGATTTATCAACTAATTAAAAAGGACGTCCCAATGGGAAACGAGCGAGCGAAAGGCTGAATCGCCACCGAAAACTTTCGCAATAGGTACATTTAATGAGATGAGAATTCTAATGAAGTATTTTTGAGACAGATTCAGCTAAGAAGAACTTTTAATGAACTTAATACTACTACTCCCCGCAACTCTCGCAATTTTCGCTTATTTCCGTTCATAAGCACTTTTATATTCGGACTACGAGAAGGCTCCTACACTTTATAATTCTTCCCACTTCGATATTACGACTAAAATTGAGAGTGGAGGACGAACTGGAAATTTTGACACAGGGACATTAGCGAATCACAACATTCGTTTTCCCTTCGGCCGTAAAAAATTGAGGTAGTATAATACAGATATTTCACGTTGATAACGAATGTGCCTTAAACATCAACGTTCCCTGAATGGAAATTAACAGGTTTCAAAAATGCAGTCTATTAAGGTTTCCTGAATAGTCAAAACGATTTTTTCAAACTTTGTTTAAAACTACTTTTGATCAAAAATCACCTCGAAATTTAAGTTGGGAATTCATTTCTGCAACGGGGAACTTGCATGGTTTCGCTTCCGAGTTTGCAAGGCAGCGGAAGGGTTGTTTTCACTTTCAAACTGGAACTTTTTTTGTGCTCCGAAATCAGAATTTCCACTTGCATTTTGCGTTTCAGGGGCTCCTGAACAAATTTCGTTTGGTGCCTGTCTGTGTCTGTCCGTCTGTCAGTTTGCATTTCTGTCTACTTTTCCTTGCCGCAGCCACAATTTCCACAATTTTGATCCGATTGCAATAACATTTTCAGGAATAGTGAGGGTTTAGCGCTGGATAGTCCCCTATCAGTTTCATCATGATCGAATCAACGGTAGCCTCTGCGCAGGCGCTAACGAAATTGTTTTGTTACGGTCATGACTCCATCAATTTTGGACGGCTTTCGGTCAGATTTTCATTGATGATGCCGGTAAGGTTCCTTGAACCGATCATTTCTAGTTTTCTGAAAACTTAATGGTGACATACTGCTAAGGACACGAGGAAGCTTCTGTGCCATGTCCTTGGCAGTGCACATGTACCTTGGCACCCTCTCTACCGAAGGTAGGAAGCTATGTATCCGTGCAATAAACTAAAAAAATTGTTGTCCTCCAAGGAACAAAGTGGACTCTAATCGAGCCAGATCTTGCCAGTCGAGTCGAGGAAAATATTTTCATGCAGAAGCAGTATGATGATAGAGAGAGAGAGAGAGAGAGAGAGAGAGAGAGAGAGAGAGAGAGAGAGAGAGAGAGAGAGAGAGAGAGAGAGAGAGAGAGAGAGAGAGAGAGAGAGAGAGATGCAGTAGAGTTTGAAGAAGGGGAAAAGGTATGGGCAGAGAGAAAGAAAGAAGAGAAAACGTTTAAGGAAGGAATTATGAAGGAAAAGACTGGACCTCTTTCGTATGTCGTCGTTGTGGAAGGTGTGGAGCGGTGAGTCCATGCAGACCAGTTAAGAAAGGCAGGAGAGCGCGAAATTGGAGGGGGAGGACCATTAATTATTACAGTTAGTTGTCAACCACGTGGTGATTGTTTACATTTGGGAAAATAATTCATTCTCATTTTGACTATTCACCAGCCTACTTTTCCTATCATGTTACGGAAGTTGTTACAGTAGTGAACAGCCAATTGAATTTTCTGACTACGAGTATTAACGACTTCACATTCACACTCTAGATAGTTGTCGAAAATGGGGGTTATTCAGATGCAGCGTACAAATTTCTCCCACTAATTACAGGGAATAGGCTACAAATGGTCTCAATAGCCCTCGAAAGGGTCTGTTTTATCTTTGTTGGTTCAGGGCAAGGAGAAGGTTTCGTGCCGGTTATCTGCCCCTCTGTTAAGACAATACGATAACATCTTGAGGCAGCCAGGATCTTCGACTCCCTCCCCCAGAGCCCGATTAACCTAATGACGAGCCGCCTTGCCTTTCAGCCCTTTATTTCTGTAACCCCTCCTACCCCTTATCCTATCCACGCCTCTTCAACAGTCCCCCCTCTCTAAACATCACCCCCTTTCCAACCATCTGCCAACACTAACCATCCCCAACCTCATCATCGAACGCCATGAAACCTCGGTTCAAGAACCCTTTTTATACGTATTTTTTTCTTCCTCCACTTCTCAGATCTTCCTCTTCAAGTTCTTCTTGCCCCATCCAAAGCTAAGTGGCTGCAAATGGAATATTACACAGAGATTCAACACCCGTTTTCCTTCTCCTTCTGTTTCCCTCTACCCTGAAAAATTAATATCGGCTATGTAAACACCACCCGTTTTTGTAAATACGAGATTCTCTCTTGTCGGAATTGAACGGCCAGTGGGAGAAACTCAGTTCGACGCAACCATCCAACTGCTCATCTGCCTCGCCTTGTTATTCCTTTTCAACGCGGAAATTAAAACTCCGAAAGGCTTCCGCAAGAATGGAAATGTCTTTTATGGGTACCTATGTTAAGGGCGGAATAGAAGGAAGAAAATAATTTTACAGCTCCGTTTCTTAGGATGAATGAAAATGCTCGGCAAATATCATTACGAAGGTTTTCATTCTTTTCGAAAGCCGATGTGAAACTGTCACTCCGTGGTCTCTTATTCGAATAAAATGAAAAGCGTCATTCGTTGAAAAAATGAGTTTTTTCAATGGGAGTGAGAAATTGGAGCGGGCTTCCCGAAAATTGGAAATTTCCCATTACTTACTTCTCGTCGCATTGTCCCATAGAATCTGAGGCGTTAGTGATGAGGAATATCGAACAAGGGCGGTCAGTGAATGATGGTTGACAGACAATGAATGAAATTACGGTATACACATTCATATTTTTCAAAATCTTCATAATCGATTTCAATCGTCACTGTCAGTCGCTAAGGGGTGAAACAGAGAATGGCATTTTCCAAAACGCCGTAGTTCTCCCTTGATGGTATTATTCCTATGAATCCAACGGATAATACGAACTAAATCACTCGAGATGAAGTCGTGAAAAAATATTTCATTAGAAAAAACGTAGTTAATAAAAACTTGTTATTTCAACGAAAATAATGAGACAATCGATTCTACGGTTCATCATCATCATTAATAAACAAGAGTTCTTTGCACCTGATGATGACCTAACCGTCGAAATCGATTTATCATTGTAAATAACTCATTATTTTCGTGGAAATATAGACATCGCCGTACTTTACTCGTACCATCAGTTAAGGGCACCCGCTACCTTAAAAACTCCTGTTTTATCTCCCATATCCTGAATTCTGACCTTCGGAATTTACCTATAGATGACTGACAATGCCAATAACTGACAATAACGCCAAGCTTCAAACTGCCTCAACTAAATCTTACAGTGGTAGAACTATTTAGCAAATTTCATTCATTTTGGTCCGCGGCAACTAAACATAACCGCTTTCCGAATTTGATTTTCTGATCATAATAATGTATCTCAAAACGTAAAACATCGAACAGGTCGGCAATGATAATCCGTTTCCTTAGATCACGCGAATCTGCAGTTTTCTTCTAGCGAATCTGACTTTAAGAGTGTTCCAGCCAGGGTGTGAACCGACATAAAAAATTCGCAAACCTCGGGAATTATAGAGTTCATATTAACTCTCACTACAAATCTTAATATTACTTCATGACAATATGTTTAAAAAAAGTAACCGCCCCTTCCCCCACTCCCGCTACCATTTTACAGTTAAAACATTTTTCCAACTTTTCTCAGCCAATAATCGATCAATTTCAAATCTGTTTTCGGCATTCTCTCTATTTTTCAATTCTGCAGGGCAACGCACTATCAAAATTCCAAATTCTTAATTTTAAATTGATAACAAAATGTCACATTTTTGAAATTTAAAATTTCGATAGTGTGTTGCCCTGTAGAATGAAAAATAGAGAGAATGCCGAAAACAGATTTGAGATTGATCGATTATTGGCTGAGAAAAGTTGGAAAAATGTTTCACACCACTGGCGGAACCCCCTTAATTGGTTCCATATAGTTTGTTTCTCCATTCAGTTTGTTGAGTATTTCTCTCGAATGTCTGCTCTGTCTATCTGTGTGTCTGTCGGTTGTCAATTTCTTGTCCCAGCCAAAACTCCGAAACTAATGATCCAGTTTTGATCAAATTCAGTCAAACTCTAGATGTGCCTCTAAGTTTCGGCCCAGTCGGATCAAAAGCCTCCTCTGCACATGCTCAAAAGTGCATTTCCTGAAATATTTGAGCGCCAACAATATCACCAATTCCGAAATCAATGTCGAATCCCTTCGTAAGCCACTTCCAAATCCCAATGACAAATCGGATACTTAGCGAAAATAAAGTTTATAGATCTGGTGAGTTGAAGTTGAAGATAGAACTTTTAGATCACCTGAGTCGGAAATTGAGTTCGCAGATCACCTGTGTCGAAAATTGAGCTGATAGATAAGCTGAGTCGAAAATTCAGCTGCCAGATCAGCTGTACTCCGTAATTTCACGTTTAGGGGTGAAAAGGAGAGGAGAGTTGCTGAGTATCCACTTATCTAGTTTCTTTTGTTTTGTTGAAAATACGTTTTGAGCCACAATTTTTTCACCTACTAATTCTAACTATATTAAGTAGGTATGTCCCTGTTACAATAAGCGAAACTGTACTGCCCACCCAACTTTTCGGACGTTTCTTGTGTAGTAAGTAGAAAGAAATGATATATAATTATTGTTAACACTACTAATAAATATATAGATTTTCCCCATCGATCATAACTTAAAGCTGGATATTCCTAGAGTGATCATTTTGAAAATTGGCTGTTTTGGAGGTGGTGGCGGCGTATTACTTCTCCCACGCTACACAGAGACCATCTACCAACTACTTTTGTTCCATCAAGGCGTTGGCGTCGATGGAAATTTCACCGAAGGGAATTTACCCTAAATCCCTCGAGGGGAAACCCATTTTCTCTTCATCTCTTTCGGACTTTTGGCGAGTGGGCGGCACGGCAGGCGTAATTGAATCCCGCGCCGAGCTGGTCAACTGTTGAGATGGTTTCCGACCACTTCAACATCTCTAATTACCGTCCAGGACGAGATTTGCTGATTATAAGGTCTTGCGTTAACATGATGATGGGGTTTATCCACAAAATTGTGATGCAAAAAAATGCGACGTCGTTTCGCTTATATTTATGTATGGGAAAGTCTACCAGTGTGGCCATAAACGGCTAAAGAAAGAAGGTTTTTGGGGCTTTTGGCAACGGCAAATCGGGTGAGTGATATCCACTGCTTATATGGACTCGTGAATCCTACGCATTCATAAAAATAAAATATTGATTGGTGGATGGACGAATAATGAAGCTATGCCCTCCCCGATCTGCAGACGTTTTCCTATTTGTTAGTCTGTAGTCGAATCGTGTCCAGGTCTTGATGTAAAATACTCTTCGTAGAATTGTTTCTAAGGTAAATGAGCGGTGTTTCGGTTTGGGGTTCATTCCGAAACCGTTACCAACATGTCCAATGAGCGATTCAATAATCCACGCTTTTTAAACATGGTGGTACAAAAATAGTAGAACAACTGATGCTCAGTGACGAACATATTTACCCTTGAGCCGGTGGGGATGGACCTTCGATTCTGGGTGAATGAAGATAATGAGAGCATTCCCCGATACCCAGGAACTTTACCGTCATTTAGCAAAAAACTCCATTGAAATCGGTGTTGCCGTTCATGCGTGATTAATTCACTGACCGGCAGGCACGCACTTCATTTTACTGTGAGAGAAAATGCTGGTTTGGGAAAGATCTCAACATTTAAACATGTTGATTTTCCACGCCAGAGACCTCCAAACGTCAGCTTGCGGGCCAAAGCCTCTACACGAGCACCACCAATGCGGCCAGCCATAGTTTATTAATGTTTATCAAGAACATCGTACAAAATAATAATTAAGACATCCAATTAAGAAATACAATCTCTGCTGTACTACGTATTAGAAGAAATTTCTGCCAAAATAGTACGAACCATGGTCGTGACATAAATACTCTTCGTGGAATTGTTTTCAAGGAAAAAGGGGTTTGGTTCATTTCCCAACCGTCACCATTAGGCCTGACGAGTGATTCCCAAACTTTCCATTGAGTAGGTATCTAAGAAAGAGTTTGACTAAAAAGAACAAAAAAAGACTCCCCTAACCGTCTCAAAGAAGCTAAGTGCGAGAGCCATCAATCGTACCCCTCATTCGCTGAGAAGATTTACTATTTTTAATGGTATCGACTCCCTTCAAACGCTCCCGTCCCGTTCCACGCGATGGCAACCAATTTGCCAATTGAGAATAAATCTTAGGGAAGCGTGCGGGGGAAGGAAATAAGGGCTGGTATGCCGAGGAAGGGACAAGAGGGGAAAGGCCAGTCCCAGCGCCCCCTCGAATCGTTTTGTTCGCAGCAGCGAACGTAAAAGTCTCTGTAACTACGTCGTTATGGGAGCTACGAGTACATCAACTACCTTTTTTCCGTTCCACAGGACGTAGTTATTTATTTTTAGTGGGATTGAAGTCTTCCATCCAGAGATTGCAGCGTGGAAGTTGGAACACAGTACCTACACCGTGTACTTCCTCTTGGATTAAGCACAAGAAGCTGAGAGCTGGGATTACAATGCTGGATTGGATTTTGTTTCTTTATTCATTTTTCTATTCTGCTCTGTGAGCTGGGAGGAGGGAAGACTCGTGAGAGGGTAGAGCCTTATTGTGGTGTTTTTCATGAACAGGGTTCAACATTCAGAAATGTCCCACTCCAAGCTTTGGGAAGTATTTTCGGGATAAACCAATAATTTGCACTATTATAAAAGACTGGATGAGGGTACTTAACAACATAAAAAGATCAACGGCCATTACACAAAGAGAACTAATATTTTTCGGGCCTCTGACGTGACGTCGCAAATGGTAATACAGTGATGCCAATAAGAAAATATAAATATAAATTATTAAATATAAATTTTCCTTCATATTCTGAAGTCCAGACCTTCCAAACGCTCCACGATGAGCAGCAAACTTGCATTTTGTTTCAGATACTATAGGTAGAAGCTTCGTTTTCACTTTCGTGAGTTGAAAAAATTGTCCCTCTAAAATCTATATTTCCACTCGCATTTTACGTTGTAGACCTATCTGAACAAATTTGGTTCAATGTATGTCTGTGTACCTACTTGCAACACACATAACTTCTGCAGTTCTCATCCGATATTCCTGTCGGATCAATTGCTACCTGTGGAGATGCACCAATGTGAATTTCCACAAACACCGATTTATATTAGAAATATCCTAGATATTTAGGATTATCTTCCCATAGACAAAAGTCCCATCACCAATTTTGTTTAAAAGAATTTGTGGAGTTGTAAAATTTGCTTCATATTTATGGCGAATGTGGACGAAACAATTTCTATAACCAAGGGAGAAATAAACATTTTTATTATAAATAATGGCTGAGCAAGTTGCCAGAGAACAGGCAGCAGAAAGGGCCTTGCGTTCACAATGGTTGGTCACAGTTGGTGCGGACATTGGCTCCTGCATCAAGGCGGACCCTGGAACGCATCATTGGAGGCAATGCCTCTCAGTGGCTCACTGTTATCCCCCGAGCAGCCGATGGTCTGGATCTGTCACCGACCCAATTCCAGGATGCGCTTTGTTTGAGATACTGTGAGCCCCTGTTCAGCCTATAAGAGGAATCTATGAAGGATGTGGTGGCGACATGAGCACCAATCACGCACTTAACTGTAAGCTGTGGTCAAACAAGGCCACCACCAGATGCAGGACGTCATAGCGGGCCTGGCAATACAAGCTTTCTGGGGAGTCACACAGTGGGGCCAATCATGCGCGAGGGAGCTACAGGGGAACCAGGGCTGGTGGCCGACATAAAGGTCAACGGGGTATGGGACAGGGAGAGAGCGTCCTGGCTATGATCTCCGCGTTGTAAACGCCGACGCTTCTTCCTACTCATCCCGGGGCTGGCTGGCCGTAGCTGATGATGCAGCGCGTGCAAAGCACCGAAAATATGATGCTGCTGCCGAAGACCTTCACAGCGCCTTCTCCCCGCTGATAACGTCCCCGTTTGCACAGCGGATGATTGAGTCTCTGGCCGAGAGGTGGATCACACCTCGGTCGATTGTGGCTGGGTTCATCCGAACAAAACTACAGTGTGCCGCGATTCGGGCCATTTCCCTCAGACTACAGAAGAAGGGGCTCGAGAAGAAAACTTAGGTCGGCCACAGAGGAGGACCCTCAGATGGAGCTTGAGGAGGCGGCCCTTGGCCTAGAGGATGGCGCCCCTCACCTCTCCCGAGGGACGAATGAAGGCTAGTGGGGCAACCAGGAAGAACGAGCATTGAAGGCAGTATAAGCGGTACTATAAAGGATGGAAACAAAACAGGAATGACAACCCGCACCCTTCTCCAGACGTCTGCCCGACGGATGCGCACCCAGTAGCCCCATGATGCAACCGCGTTGAGTTGGAAAAACTAAATATATCTATCTTGTACAAATAACAAATTTCTATTTCCATAAACATTTAATAATTTATTTAAATAAACATTTAAATAAAAATGTCCATAAATCTTGTTGATCTTTCTTCCCTCTCTTATGTCAGCTACTTAGTTAACTAGTTTTATCGTCGTGTTTATCCTGTTTTATCGATTTTTTCAAGAAAATCGTAGTATTGAAATAGAAATAGCTATACAGGTATAGATAGATAAAATATCGATATATTTTACAGAATAGCGATAAAAATAATGCAGTTAACGATCGACGATTTCGATATAGTGTTTGCATCGATAGTCACTCCGCGATAATAGATAAATATTTACATTGAACTAAATCACTCTCGACGAAGTTGTGGAAACCCATTTCAATAAAAAGAAACCGGAGTTAATGAAAAACGTTCTCTATTCTCACGAAAATAATGAGTTACAAAGTTTTATCGATTTCGACGGTTAGGCCATCATCCGTAACAAACAAGAACTTCTTCAACACAAAAGTTCTTGTTTGTTACTGATGGCCTAACCGTAGAAATCGATTTAACTTTGTGACTCATAATTTTCGTGGAAATAGACAACGTTTTTCAAGAACTCCGGTTTCTTTTAATTAGATGTATCGATGTTAGGTATTTTAGCCATCTCTACTTGGGAGGCCTTTTCTTTTTCTTCCAAACTTATTTTAGATCTAGAGCTTCCATAGAAGATGCAATTTGGAGGGTCAGAGAGGAACGGAATGGTGGGTGCAAAATAGGAAGAAAAAAAGGGTGTGACGTCAAGTGAGTGAGTTCAAGCTTCCCTCTTGCTCCCACTCGTGGGAACCGAGTGAAAGGGAGACACTTGACGGATATTGACATCTCTCGTTTTTTCATTAGGTCATTCTCGTCAATCACGTCTGTTCCACATTGTCTACTCATTGGTTGAGTGAGCTTTGATTCGGTCTGAATCTCGTTTCCGAGTACTTCAATAACTGGAATAGTTGGAAATATTTTGGAAATTCAAATCAAAAATCGATTTTAAAATTTTCTTTCTTGTTCGAAAAATGTCAGTCATTACAGATTTTGTTTTCATGCATCTCTGGTTTGGAATTGCTGATCAAGTATACCAAAGTTTCTATCAGGGAGGGTATGCTCGAGTAGTCTTGCAAATTTTGTTGTGAGTTACCTACTTTGAATAAGGCATGAAAGGTAAATTTTATCGATGTATACTGGTAGGAACGGTAAGTCGCACAACCCCCGCAATCTTAAGGTAAAGTGGGTTTTCCCTATCTTGCAGTTGAGTTCAAGTGAGTTTTTTCTTGATGATAGGTACCTACCTTTACATATGTTTTCCAAGATGAGGACTTGATTACTTTTTCCACGGACCCCATGCTGATCCTACAGTGTGTATGGGGCGTATCTCGGTTGGATTGAAAGATTGTTTAGATAACTATAATCGCCGCCTATAAGCATCCTATCTGTCCCAAGACCTCAGCAGTTGATGTCTATCCATGTAATGCAGGTGTTCCATCACTTGAAAAGCTCCAATGTTGTCTCTGAGGTGATGGTTGAAGACCAATTGAATTTGCAGACGCTTGACCTCTAGAAGTGCGCTGTACACCGGTGATAGTAGGCATGCAATGTGCTTAGGTGATGAAGGGAATTGATGGTACGTTGGAATCCACTGTGCAAGAGATGCGTTGAAGTGTAGCTGCATTCACAAGTACGGAATTGCTACCATAGCAAAACCGATGAGTTCCGTGGGAGATTCGGGTGCTAGTTGTTGGAGATGCACTCACCTTGAATATTCTCGCCCCTGTAGAGGAGGGGTCGGTGGGGGGGGGGGGGGGGGGGGGGGGGGGGGGGGGGGTGGTTGCATACAGGGAAACCTTCTGCTTCCTCAGATTTGTTCCAACTAAGATATGGTCAGTTCGATTTGTGATCAAGCCGAAGATCGAACTGAACTTTGACTATGATTCGAATTGTATATTCCCACCCTCAAAAGAATTGACCGACCCGAAAGGTTCTTGACCTAGTTACCCGTTTGACCCAAACAGGAAAATAAATAAATTTAAAGAAGACAGAAAGGAATGGGAGGCAGTGGAATGGAAAATCACAGAGCAGGATAATCCTCGCGGTAATCAGTGTCGTTCCATACCAGTATGAGTGTAAGTACAATGTTATCCGGTTTGGCCAAGTTAGGTAGATGTATAAATAATAGTGCTGCCAGGTGTCGGATGGCCGAAGCTGTCACTTACGACTCGGTGAGGTTTTAAAAAACTGCTTCCGAGTCTTGAAATAGTATTATTTTATGTTTCTCGATAAATGAAATTTCCACTAGCATTTCACGTTCAGACCTTCCTGAACATTTTTAACTCCATTTCTGCCTGGCTGTTACTGTGTCCACAAATCCTCGCTACAAGCATAACATTTAAAAATGTCGACTAATCAATATCTTAAAGTACCTACCGATTTTCTTCTACACATATCTGGTGCGAAGCTTCACCCTACATTCCTCACCCGTAAAAACCTCAAAAATTGCTATTTTTGCGGATTTCAACGCTGATTTTGGCCCTCAACATATTTTTGTGGAGATGAGGGGTATTGGACTTGTTTTTACTTGTTAGAAGAGTAAGTCCTGTTAATTTCATCAAAATAGTTAGAGCAGTTTGGGAGAAAAGCTAAAAAATTGGCAAAAAGCGTCGTTTTCTCACCTATTTGGAACATTTTCTCCCCCTAATTATTGACCTGGAGACTGAAATTCTTAGGGTCTCATCCTCAGACATGAAGAAACCAATCCTCGAATCCTCGAATTTTTATATCATTTTCGTAGAGGCCGCACTCGTGTTCACACACATACGGAGTTACGTACCTACATACACTTTTCCAAAACGCGGGGAAAATTGATCAAGTGTCAATTAGGACCAGTTAAAGGTGGCGTTTCAGAAATTTGGTTTTCTGCTGATCGCAATACTTTCCTTTCACCTTCAGGTGGGCTGATGAAAGTAAAAAAACTTATTTTTGGTCTGATAGATGCTCGTTTTTGACATCCATTTTTCTCGTGACTTGTTGGTCAGATTGCGACCAAACTTGTTGGGTGATCGGGAACTGATATTTAATGAAGATCACCGATGAATTTTAACGTGATCGGATGAATAGTTGGAGATATATACTGCGTATGCGTAATTGTGAAATCCTTGCCACACGTATTAAATTATGCTAGTTATAAGTAAGTCATAATATTAAGTTATGATGAAGATTTATGATCCGACATCGATTGAATTTTAGAGGAGTACCTATCCAGATTAGACTAAAGACGAATTTCGTCGTGATCATTAGCCTTCGGTTGGTCAAATGCCAGTTTGCAATTACTTTTGTTGTTCGTTGTTGATGAGCCTTATCATTCTATTCCTCTGTTCAACCATACCGTTGGAACCACTTGAATCTAGAATTCGATTGACTTTTGGTCTAGAAGGACTGCATCCTCTGACAGATCCTCCCATTGAGTAAACCACATCCATACTACCATACTTTACCTACCTATTCTTCGGAGGATTTAAGTACCTACCTCATAAAAATAAGGACTGTACGATACTTCAACCACGGTGTAACGCCTTCCTAAACCGAGGTTTACAGTCTGGGTAAACTGGAAAGAGAAGTTGAGGCCTGAAAGGTGTTGATTAATTCGCCTCCGTTCTTCTCTCCCGTTACCCGGAATATAAAACTTTACTTGGTTGTTCCGGCAACTTCCCTATCGGAGGTGGTTGCAAGTTCGAGTTTCTTGAGGATTGGCAAGAATATTAAACAAGGGAGGTGTACCTGTATGTTGCGAGGAGTGAGCCAGGAAAAAGTCCTCGTGTTCAATAACTTGAACAAAAAGGTTACGATCGTATTGATATTATTTATCTAATTAGACAAACATCATAATATAAAGTCGAGAATTTTTTCGACGTTACCTGCCTATGTCGATTTTTTTTTTCGTTTATGCTTGAGTAATTGGTAGGCAGCCATCCAGGGCCCAAACCACAGAACCCCTAAAAACTTCATGAGCGTACTCGTCCTGAATGTAACTGTATATAATTTATATACTATTTATTAATGCATTATATAAGGTTCCAAAGTTGAAAAACGTCGTGCGGCCCCAACTCATAGTTTGTATCGTAAACGGTACTGCGTTTTTGAAAACCATCCTTCACTCATTGAAAAATCGTCCGCCAAGTTGGGTGGGCAGTATGGCGGCTTCCTCACATAGCATAACATGAGCGTGAAAAATTGTGTTCTTATGCGACCACGCTACCACTAGCCCGTTGGCGATGAAATCCATAAGGAATCGTCTGATCAGAAAACTCGCTCCCTCCCGGTAGATTTCACGAAATTTTAATCCGTGACGACAAATTTCAGCACTAACCATGTCTCTATGAAATTTCATAATGAAAGAATCACTCGTCAGTTGAATTAAACCGGTAAACTGTATTTTCTGGGAAGCGTCTGGATTTTGTGGATATGTGTCCTTACCTAAGTTCACAAGTTTGGAGTACAAATTGCTTCCCCACTACCAAAGGTAGGAATCAGAAAAAAAATGTTGTCCTCCAAAATCAAAATTTCCACTTG
>JAEMON010000002.1:34943379-34964476 GCA_030264115.1 Lygus lineolaris
TGAAAATTCGCTCATCAACTCATACTGCATGAATGGGACTTTAACGTTTCAGAGCTTTCTGAACAATTTTGGTTTCGCGTCTGTCTGTATCGGTCTGTCTGCAGTCAATTCCTTGTCCCGGGCAAAACTATATGAAGTTATGGTCCCAATTTGATGAAATTCCCAGAGATTGTGCGGGTTAGTCCCGTGACGGTTCCCAATCAATTTCATCGCCACCGAACCACTAGTAGCGTGAGCGCATGCGGAAACGTGAATTTCTTGAAACCCTGGTATCTCATTTCCTAATTGACATAATTCTCTCAAATTTGAAGGTAGTTGAGGGCTGAATCCAAGACACCTATGAAGACATATGGATTCCGTCACGATTGGATCAGTAGGTAATTCCTACTGCTCAAGCGCAAACTTGAAATTTGTTGTCATTTTCGTAGCTCCGGAACTAGGTACTCGACCAAATTCGTTGTCATTTCAAGGGATTAAACGGGTTGGACCACTAGTTGCGTGTGCGCATGCGCAAACGTGAATTTCCAGAAGCTACGATTTCTCAGTTCCTAATCGACCTATTTCGCTCAAATTCGAAGGGTAGTTCGAGGTTGGCAGTTACCTTCGAATTTTGACACAATTAAATCAGTGAGACCCACTGCACATGCGCAATTTTTAAACGTGTTAATATAACTCCGAAATTACTCGACCAATTTCGGTGAAATATTCAGAGATTGTATGGGGGAGCCCCTGGACAGTCCTGTATAAATTTCATAGTCATCGGATCACTAGTAGCGTGTGAGCATGCGCAAAAGTGAATTTCCTGGAACTACGATTTTTTAGTTCCTAAATTTCGCTCAAATTCGGAGTGTAGTTGAGGGCTGACTCCAAGTCACTTATGGATTCCGACAAAGTGGATGAGTGATGGCTTCTGCGCATGCGCAAACTTGAAATTTATTGTCATCGGCATAACTCCGGAACTATCATATACCAATTTTGCTTAAATGTTTACTAACTGAATCTATACGTCCATGTTACAAATGTTAGGAAGCTATACTGCCCACTCAACTTAGCAGACGTTTTTTTCTGGCTGAATCACGTGGTAAAGTCCGGTTTTCGACCAACAACCTTCCTAACTTGAAAACCGAGCTAACATTCGGATGGTAATTATTTCCATCGGTTTTCAAATTTCAAGGTGAGTAGGATGGTTTTTGATCGAAAACGAACTTGGTAAGTGGTCAAAACAAAGTAGGTATATTGCCCGATACGCACATTTTGCGTATATAAATTTTTTAAACTCCTCCCTTATTCGCTAAATTACATTAATTTTCGCTTTCATCTTTGCACTCATGATGTCATATTCACGTAATATGGGTGAAAACACTGTTTTCGTCACCTTTTGTGGAACACGAAGTTCCCTTAGTACCTATAATTCAATTATTTGAAACAATAGCAATGCATTACTAACGGTCGATGCGTGACTTAATTACTTAAAATATCATTTTTATTGGTGTTGTTCCGCATGCGATAATTCTGGACCCTACCTATCACGTTTGCGATTATTCAAACGCTGTTCGGGTTTTCCCTCTTCAAAACTGCTCCAAGTTTCCACTTGTAACGAATTTCAAACCGCTGCTTGATATTTCCGAAGCGAAATAACTCTACCCGAACCGGCTCCTGTAGGTTTAATTAATCTGAGAAAATATTCATATTGGCGTTTCGCCTGCATTGTTATGAATCGCTCGGCATCCAGGTTGAAGAAGGATGTAAACTGTATAGGTAAAATGTTTTCGACGGTTATTTTTGACGTGGCCTGAGTAATGGAGTGTTTTTCCTATCAGGTCACTGAATGAAAAATTACATTTGGTCTCTTTAAAACTCGAGTCACTCTTCATTCTCTGGGTCACTTGATTCGGTTTCATCCCTAACATGATCAACAAATTAGTTAACCATTGTAATTTTTTCTTCAAAGTTTCATCTTCGCAGGTTCACCGCCTAACTGCACATCCCCAGATCGATATTATTTCGTATAGGTAGATCAATGAATCTAGGAATCTAGATCTAGGTTCAATGAATCTAAGATCGTCGAGTTCGCCCTGTTAGTCAACACTGAAGGGCAATAACTCTCTCCAAGAGCACTACTCCTGAAAGACTCACTGACGTCTACTGAAAAACGAAACTGTTTGGGAAACAAGATTTATTTAATCAAAATATTATAATCACTGTGTAAAACAAACTGTATCAACATAATATCTATATTTCTTCCATGATTTTCAATCATGACAGCTATGAAGATTTACAATAATTTTAGGGTGGAATTTTGACGTTTTGAGTACTGAAGACGCATTTCAATACTTTGAATTCAATGAAGATCATAAACGTAAATCATAATAATTAAACAATAGTTTAATTCAGTCTCGTAAGTCTCCCATACTTTGTCGTGTTTCTGTAGTGCTCATACCTATTTGATTACAGCTGTGAGATATAACACAACTAGGTCTGTACCTACTATTCGAATAGTACCTAACATAGTTTCTAGAAACTTGCATAAAGACCTTAAACTATCCTTATTTTTTCAATCATCCCCCCCGTATTTCCATTTACTACCGTTTATTGATATGGTAATATTTATCACAATGCAATCACAAGGAAAATCATTTGATTTGTCGAATTCTCAATTTCGAAATAATCCTTACAATCCAATGCTTCCTGATTTCAGTACCGTCGTAAGAATATGTCTTAAGAGCATTGAACTATTAGGTACTGCTTATGTTATTTAAAGGAGAACACAACAAGTGGGTTGAAATGCGGGGTTCACAGAAATTGTAATCCTCACAATTAGAATTTCATACATTTCTTAATTACATAATTACCTAAAGGATTCAGAAAATCAAGTTGAAAATTTTCCTCCTTAAAGCGAAGACATCATTCCATTTCAAATCCATGATCTGCTGTTGGATATCTTGATAATTTGAACTTAGGTAGGTATCTACCAACACGCTTGTTATTATACCATTTGAAAAAAAAGAAAAGAAAAAAAAATAGAAAGCATATCCACCTATGTACCCGTATTTCAGAAATCTCTGACCTACCTCGTTTAAAGAAATTCCAATCGGAATTCTTCTGGAGGTTGTCCTTATTTACTTGCTCGAAAATGATTGTTTTCATAATTATGTTTGTAAAAATTCGTTCCCGATATAAAATAAACCAAAAGGGAAATAAAAGTAACAGTACCTGTAAACCTACATTTTTTGTATCTTTTCTCAATTGTTATAAGCTGAAGTGAAATGACACGGATAATAGATATTTTCATATCTAATTTATTTTCAAATTAAACATAATTATTTATTAATTCAATTATTAATTAATTCAATTATTAATTAATTCAGCTTTTTAATAATTCTCTGATTCGACAAATATTTTCTTATAATCACATTAATTGCCTAAAGAGACAGTATTCATGATTATTTACTCGTATTTTGTTGTTCTTTCTATGTTCAATTCCTGTTTATCATCTACTTAACTCTTTGGTTCTGAAAATCCCTCATCAGGAAAGCTGGAACTGTTGATGCAGAAACCGTCCACGTTTTCCGTGGCAGATGCGGCTAGTCAAGTAGAAATGTCTTCTCCGCATGTAGTACTTCATAATATTGAAGATCTTGTATTCCGCTTTGGAGGCCGTAATCCAAAATTTGAAGGTGTCTACCTCATTCCATCAGCGGTCAAGTTATCGCTAATGAGACTGAACCCCTGAATCGTGCAAACGTCAAACTTGACTGTGATCGCTTTGTTATTGTACACTATGGTGCACATGTGATTCGGTTCCTGACATTTTGGTCACTCTAAACGGATGGATAACTATATCCGAAGTTACAGTAAGCGCGGGGACCAACAGTAGGTAAATTCTCTAAAAAATCGATTTGATTCGATTTAATCTTTTATGTATCAAAATTTCTTGAGACGATTAGAAGGAGATACGGTTGTAAAACATAGACAAAATGTTTTATTCTAAAAGCCCAAATTTTGATTTAAAAAAAATAAAATAAAGGATGACAATCACGATTAACCTCCCAAAAATGGTGCAGGTCGCTTGTGGAGAGCGGTGATGTTTTCAGATTGAACGTTGACTGTTGCGATCCGTTTGCAGTATCCAACAGGATCCATGCGTTGCCCGGGAGGGCAAGTCCTCGACTGGACGCATCCCTCGTCGGTGAGTAGACCGCCGACACACCTCGTTGGCAGTTTGTCGTAGAGATTTCCCGGGAGGAAGTCATCGAGGTGTTTCCCACTTGTCATCACTGTCAACGCAAACGCGGAAAACACAATGTTCACGAGCATATCTAACGTTTCGGTATCGGCACTGAGCACAGTAAGATAACTGTACTCCGATCAATGCGGTCGGGGTCTTTTAACTGGATAACCCCCACTCTGTACAGGATAAAAAAAATAAAAAAAATGAATTGAAGAGGTGAGCAAGAAAAGTGTGACATCACAAATCTTTTATTTCATTTATTGTCTCAACAGCTCGACTGTGAGTCACTTTACCATTGAGCGTCTTAACCTCTCCTTTGAAAATGTAAAATATCCGAGCCACCCTCGCGGAAAATGACAGCCAAAGAGTGAAAGAGGTTGAGTTACAGGTTTCTGTGGATCAAATGAAAGTACCGTTTGTAGTTATTATTAAACGATAACGTAGGTTGCGGGCTATTTTTAGGGATTCTAAGAAGATTATTATTATACATAGAGTTGTACATTGCGCAATTGACCCAAACGTTGCAGTACTTTTTTTTATGGGATTAGGCATTAAACTCTGTACAGAACTTTTGAGAAATTTAATAAAATTAAAAATGCATGAATGCATTTTTCATTCATGAAAAAAATGTATCCAACAATTTTACACAGAGTCACAGAATCATTTTTAATTTGGACTTGTTATTTCTGATCAAAACACTCGAGTTCAGCATTATACATAAAAATTTTATAATAAAAAAAAATTATCTATCTAGGTATCTACTATAGTCAATTCCTAAATCATCACTGTCGGAAACCGACTGTAACTTGTATTTGACATTTGAACGATTTCATTTGACAGACACATCAAACGAGTTTCATATGAGGAAAGGAACATACAAAGTCGATTTATTGGACAGGGACAGTCGCGATACAAATGTTTCCTCCCCTCCGTCCAATTGTAAGGGAAGCACGTGGATTCAATCGGAGTCCCCACTATGGCCATCCCCCGAGCGTTTTAAACATCCCCTCCGCTCATGTCCCAGCAGAACCAGTCCTGCAGTCCGCTCGCCTCTCCCAGGGTCCGGCTTCCCGGCCTGCCCAGCCTCATAATTGCTAACCACCAGGGGAGGATGCACTTGACAATAGCAATCCCGAGGTGTCACGGCTATCGACTGAGTAATTGAGAACCATTCCAACGGACAATGTTGGCCCTGCCGGTCTCTCCTCTGTTCTCCTCCCATCTCTCCACCGTGTTCCACCCATCTCTCCTCTGTGTCTCCACAGTTTCCCAGCGTTACTACTGCCCTTATCATACCCCGCCCGGCAGCCTCAACCGTCCTCGCCGATTTCACTCTGCTCACCTCATTCCTTCCACTTAATTATCGAATCCTCTCTTTATGTAAATTAAAACGCTATCCTGTTTGCCTAATAAAACATCCCGACCCAAAGCACTGCACTTTTTGATTGCAAGTCCCATTCACCACCACTAAACGTCGAAATGCTTTGCACTTTCAAACGTGCTGTTGGTTTTTCATTACCTATACGTGCCTGTAACTTCTCATCTGTAACTTCGATTTGCAAACATGAATCACCTCCCCTATCGTTTCACTACAGCACTTTTTCCACGCTGATAATATTCATCCAGCTTTGATCAAACATCCTGGTCGTATTCGTTCCCTTTAACCATCCTAATCAAACAGTATTCTTGATACAGTAAATTTGTTTTGTAGAATACCTCGAAAATAAACTTGGTATTTCGATTGGCGTTTTAGTGATTTTGCATAAAACCGCATTAAATGAAATAAATGATGTGGAACGGAGTTATAAATGAAAAGAAGATAACTACATTCCTCTAATTGTAATTTCAAAACTATAGGGATGGGTATCGTTGTTTCAAAAACATCGATGTTTCTTTATCGAACGATTTTCCTATTTCCCCAGTTCTTCCATATTTTTCAACGTTTTAATTGAATTATTTCAGATTATCTTATCTTAACAGAAAATAACGTCCCGACAACCAATACTTGATCAACAACGGACGTCTCACCAAATTGCTTAATAAAATACTCTGTTTTAAGTGTGCATTAGGTATACATCAATGTGTTCCCTGTTGATACATCCCTAAAAAATTAGCAGTATTGAAGGCAACATCACGCTCCGTAGTATGTTATGTTGCCCACGTCTGGGGCGTAAGTAGATAGATTCCTGCGAGAAAAATTCAAAAAATTCCAACAACTCTGCAAAGATTATAGTTCTTTCTTTGGGAATGATAATTATCATCACCCCAGTTATTATGGTCAATAGCAGTAACGCAATATTGCCTTATTATCATCATGGTACCGTTTCTTTTTCTTACAGCAGGTTGGCCCCCAATCTAAAATGTTAACTAGAGACACTAGAATACGCATAGGACGGACATTTGGATAGCTACTCCAGTGTTTTTAAAGTTGGGCGTTGGTGACTTGCGAGGGCCTCCTCTAGGAAAACGGTGAGTGCGCCAGAGGCCACCCAGGTATACTTTTGGAAACTGTTGAGTTGCGTCAGAGGTCACCCAGGTATACTTTTGGAAACTGGTGAATTGCGCCAGAGGCCACCCAGATATACTTTTGGAAACTGTTGAGTTGCGCCAGAGGCCACCCAGGTATACTTTTGGAAAGTGGTGGGTTGCGCCAGAGGCCACCCAGGTATACTTTTGGAAACTGGTGGGTTGCGCCAGAGGCCACCTAGATAAATGCTTTTTGAAACCAGTGAGTTGCACCAGTTCATCCCACTATAATTTCAATAGGTTTGTTCCGAGCGGGATGAACTTGTCAGGGTTCATGAACTGGTTCTGACATTACCATGGGAGCATACCAAACGATATCAAAAGTTCCAGCATGAGTAGATGAGCAAATTTTTGAAGAAGAACTTAAACCGAATTGGTAGGTGACTCTCATAGAAAAATTTGGTGCTGATTCCGAATATTTCACATGTTCCCACGTTCCCATGATCAGGATGTTAGCTCTCTCTTAGTCGGGATGCGGCCAGAAAGGAAGGAGGACTCTCTGTTCAGTTCATCCTTTTATTTTTAACGTTAATGTTTAATGATTAGGTACCTTCTTGTAATTATTATTATCATCGGAGAGTTGGATCATTCATTATTAATGAAATTCAGTAACTAAGGAAGCTTCTGAAAGTAAACAACAAACTTGGTTCGGTGGAATCGAAAGAAAGTTGCATTTGAACAGCTGATATTTGAACGGAGATTTTGCTTACTCTTGAAGAATTGCGATTCACGCTCGTGTTTCTGCTATTTTTTTTCCGTCAATTCCTTACAGGCAGCGAATAGTTGGTCCTAAAACGCTCCGCAAGATCTCATTCGAAGCTAAAAATTGCGTTCTATTCTAAATCGATGAAAAAATATACCTTCCTAGTTGAAATTTTCGTGCTAGCGCGTTTTGAAAATGTCATCCCCTATTTTCTACCCCTGAGAGAAGACTGGCGTTAACGCCAAGCTTCGCGACACAACTAGACCCCGAATGGGGCTGGTATACCAAGTTTCATTAATTTTGGACCATGGTAACTAAGGAAAGTGCCGCGTGGGGTTGACGGCGTACGGCGGACGGACGGATTTTTTATTATTCGATTTTTGGATTCTACGTATCTCGAAACGTAAAACCTCAAATTTTGAGGGGGTGAATTTTTTTTTTTTTTTTCGTGTTCGATTCCAAAGGTTCATTTATTGAAAATAATAAACCAAAATTCTGGAAACGAACTCGTCCTTTCTTCTGCCATTATTGAGATGTCGAATTTTTTGGATTTTTTTTTTAGAGCGTAGGTACCTAATAAAACTGTAGTAATTCGGGAAATCGTCTGGAATAACATATGCCTATATGTATATTATCAATATATAGTTCCATCGATACAGTATGAGTTGAGAGCGGATTTTCAAAGAATCATTTGAACCGATTTTTTGGGTGATTCTTATAGGAAATTTCGCGCTGATTCCAAACATACTATAAAATGAATAACAGACCGTCATAATTAACCAAGTATATTGATTTCACAACAACTGAACAATTCAACCCAAACACAACACAATTTTTTAGATTAAAAATCCTAACTTAACAACCAAAACATGTGTATCGTCACAATATCATAAGGTTCCTATGTTTAAGATGGTAATTTACACCAAAAACACGTTTTTCTCTTGACTCCACACCCTGTGACTGCTCAGAACTGGATCATGAACTCAGACGTGTTCACATCTCTTGAACAAACTTATTGAAATAATAGTGAGGTTAACTGGTGCAACTCAGTGGTTTTGAAGAGCATACCTGGATGACCTCTGGAGCAACTCACCAGTTTCAAAAAGTAGGTATACCTGGGTGCCCCTGGCGCAGCTCATTGGAGGGATTAAGTGGTCCCAAAGGTGCTCAAGTCACCATCGCCCTTGAAGGTAACGTTCCCTGGCTTATAAACTCCGATTATTTATTTCAAAATTTCCCTGACCCACATAGGTGACCCGTTTTTGCAGCCAAAAAATACACACAAATAGTCTGCCAAGCAAAAGTTTTAGGATATGAAGTGTGGAAGCTTTTTGTATACCACCCACATGACTTATCAGACATTATTTGTTACATGTGGTAGAGTTAGACGGCTGCATAGTGGTTCATAGTTGAATATTTTTTGTTTGACAAAACTTTTGGTTTTGGGCTGCTCTTAGGTTCACCTGAGGCTGGATCAATTTAAAGGTGAAACGTCGTGTGAATGGAGAATGTTATTATGTGAGTCTCTACCTACTTTCTATGTGGCTTAACCCCTACAATATTCATGTACGGATCAGACATTTGCTCCTGAAGTAGACAACACACTTCCCACGAAAACATTGGATGTGGAAGCACCATTTCAAATAATCAAATTGAATAAACCTCATTTGAACTCATGTTCCCTCTCTTTTAATCTGTCCTATCTCTAATCTCTATTTATTTACGCTGCATTTGATTAATATTCACGTTTATTACGCACCGTCAAGCTTCTTTCCCTACAGCTACCTCGAGAACAGACTGTACAAAGTCGATGGAATACAGTAGAGAAGGTTCTTTTGTTGTCCACCCCTTTGTTCTCTCTTGATGACTCGGCGGTTTTTTAAAACAAGTTGATCCGCCCTCTATAGTGGCCGTCTGGTATTAACCGGGAAAGCCGGAATTAAATGAAGAGGTATTTTGATTGTTTAAAGGTCTTAAGGGGTTTAGTGTTTCATTCATCGCACACCCCGTGGGAAATTGCATGATGAAGCATTTTAGAACAGCCCATAGGAAGGATATCTGTACCTATACCTATGATTATGGCATGGTACGCCTCATCGTATAGTAAACCTGGGTATGACACAAGTCATAATGTTAGTACTTTTCCTTAAACCTATTTTCGATCTGATCACGCGAAGTCAAAGAGTTTAGTTAATTTTAACTGGGGAGTCAAATCGTCAAATGTACGCAAAGAAAGTGTCTTCCTTCCTGTCTAAAGTGTCTTCCTGCATTCAATCTAGAGAACAGAGAATGGAATGGTTTATTGACGAGAACAGTGAACGATCAGATTGATGCTATCATCATCATTGATCAGCTGCCTAACATTGCTACTAGCAATGGAATGTATTTATATTGATTACATGCCCATAATATTCGGAACTCCGGGAGATCGCCGCAGGGGGTTAGAATAGGATTCCCTAGAAGTCCCTTCTATTATTATGTATAGGTACATACCTGCGTGGCTGATTGATATTACAGTCAACTCGTCTGTTGCTCAGGATACCATGTTGAGTGATCAGATCAGTGATCAGCCCATCAATCGTTGTGTAGTTAAAACCCCTATCTCGTTCCGTTCGCTTACTCTTGATTTCTGGTGAATACCTACTCTCACAACCGTCAACAGTCGCACCATGGAAGATGGATGGTCGCAATGTCAAGATAATTTACGCCAAATTAAATACGGAAAATGTAGAGTGTGTCACGAGTCTATACCCTCGAAATTTCAAGTCATGAAACCTACAAAAAATGGTACTAATAGTGTTCGATACTGGCTGGAAGTACCCAAGCTTCCTGTTCACCATCTACGTATGATAATTAAAGTCCCCTGAAATCCAAATAACCATGTATTATTATATCTTTCTCCACTAACCCTTAACATTTTTATTTCGTTTCATACTATTCCAGATGGCACTTCTTCTTTCTTGAGTAACATGGGTACCTACTTTGTGATAATAATAATAATTCTTCCCAGTATTCCCATTCCCCTGACCTTCCTCCGGGTTGAACCGTCTTCCGAGCCAATAACATTCCTGACACAGTCGGGGAGCGAGTGAAAAAAAAAAAAATTGATAGGCTGCTGCCTTTCGATATACGGCGCACGAACTTCCGCGTTTTCCCTGTAAATCCGGTCACGTCAAAGGGGTGGTCGTGCTGGGAGGAGGGGAGGGGGAAAAGAAAAATTTAATTGCCTCTCTGTCTGGATGTCATGGGACCCGTCAGGAACAGGGACCCTCGCCTCTGATAAGTCCCCCCTCCCCTATTCTTCAATAATAATGACTAATAGGTTTCCGCCTTTTTGCGATTGAAAACGAAAATTTTCTATTTTTGCTCGTTGTATCGGACATTGGCACCTACTGTATTGCTAAAGGAAAAAAAAATGAAGGCTTGAAAAAGTAATCTGTATAGTTACATCTCATGCAGAATTTCACTGAGAGACGATGTAGGTAGATTTGTGATTTTTCAAATTTGAACAGGTAAAGGGAGAGTTTGAGGGAAGGAGAAAGTTGAGGACTTACTTGTTTAGGTAATATACTATGACTAATAGTTAGTCCATTTTCCAGAAATGGTCCAGGTCGGAACTTTGAAATTAGTTGTTGAGTTGATTCAAATTCGCTGCATTTCGAATGTACAGATTTGAGACGAACGTGGTGATGATCGGTGGAGGGGAGAATCCGAGGTGTTTGGTTGTTCAGCGACCGTAGTATGTCGAATAGGGTCTGCGCATGGGTAGGAATTTTTCACTTATGACATCAAATTTGGATTTATCATCCTCAAAAGCCACTCAGCTGCCAATTTTTAGCTCAAAATCCCACCAAGTTTGGCCACAAAACGAGTAGAAAGAACGCTTGTGACTTAGTAGCTTCTAGGCACTGAGGGTTCACCCTTGGCGGGATGTCTAAATTCGCTCCTAGTTTTCGCTAATCTGATACCCCTCATGTTGCACCTTTTTGGGAAGCTCTCACTGATACCATTGAATTGAAAAACTAAAAAATACCCATCCGCAGAGCCATTGGTTAAGCTTCGGTTGAACCGAGCAAGACAACCGTTCTTTTCTGTTCACCCTGTAGGACTTTTTTTTTTTTCTTTTTTTTTTTACATAATCTCAAAGTACAGTTGGATAAGAGTGGAAGGAAGTCAGATCAGATTGAGAAGGTTAGAACTATCTTCTAAGTATTGAGGAGTTCATCCCAAGGAGGAGACATTTTTTACACAGCCCCGAAAGCCAGCGTTGGATTAGATTGATAGGAAGTCAGATCAGATACTTATAACGTCTACTGTCTCCATCTAATTTTCTTAATGAATCTTGATATTTTTGGGCGTTTTTCCAGATTGAAAAATTAACTTAATCATAATAGGTATAAGATAGATACCAGCGAGGCCCGTGGACAAAATTATATTGCAGGCCGTATATTTTTAACTCAGTAATTGGGATACTATCACTTTAGTACATGTATGTTCACATGGGTCAGTAATTGGGATGTTATCACTTTGGTACATGTGATGTATGTTCACATGGGTCAGTAATTGGGATACTATCACTTTAGTACATGTAAGTTCACATGCTGAGCCATTCCATATTCTCTCTTTATGCTTTTTCTTTCAAATTTGAAGAAAAGGTGGATTTGCGTCCACCGAAACACTGATGTCCTTGATGAAGCTGAAAAATAAAAACTAAAAAGGGAAACTAGTCCTACAACATTATCCATCTTGAAAGTGCCCGCGCATTTTCTTCCACTCTCAAACCATTATGCTCATAACTTTCATATGGCAACGAACAACACCAGATCAGATGGTTTCGTACGTGTTCCCAAACGTGATCATCCGTAAGTCCGGGCGAAGGATGTGGTGGCAACGGTGGCTTCGCAACGAGGACATTAAGATGGACTGAGACTGAACCCATACCATCGGATCAACCTAACTTGAAAGGGGTGTTGGTGATTCGTCATTTGTTTTGTTGTTCACCAGGGTAGGTAGGTGATTTAGATTATTATTTACTGGTTCTTAAATAACAGGAAATCTTGTGTAGGCTTTTAGGAGCCCAATGCGACACCCAGTGGCTTATTCCTGTAGCTCGGTTGGATATTATTCACTATCTGCCTATTTTCGTCTACTTCCATTTGGGTGGCCTCGCTAAGGACTTCGATAAGTGAAACTGCGGTTGAGCGAGACCCAATTCCATCGGGATGGCCAGGATACCGAGGAGATTCTCACTGCAGAACTTGACGAGGCACAACTGAACGTAGCAGATCACACAACAACAGATCATTGAACTGATTAGAATATAGCTACTCTGCGCTAGTAGTGCCACGCTGTGCTGCGGCTAGACAAGGGTTGAATGCAAATTGCCAGTCTTCATAGTTTTCTTCACGAAATACGTCCATCCTATTGCACCATCATGTATCTTCTTCAAAGCACGGGTAACCAGCTGGTGTATCATTGTGGTAGGTACTGTTCAGGATCCCCTTCTCCGCGAAAGATACAATACATTTTAAAAGCCAAAAATTCTTCCTGTTGACATTGACGGGGTCGGATTAACCGCCTCCGGGAACAACGGTGGGAAAATCTACATATATGTATTGAATCGCGGAGGGATGCCCTTAGGGCTCGGAGCACGGGATCGCCAATGTTTATAGAAATGATTACAAGCGGCTCACTCACCCTCTGCACCTTCCCAACAAGGGCTCATATGAAATTCATGGGGGTTATATATGTCGGCAAGGCAAACACAATAAAGATTTCCGTGGTCCCCTTCTCACTTTTTCCCGATCTGGGCGGATCCGTTCACCTTTTTGGACTTGGAGATTATGTTTGGTCCCGACCATGGAGGAAGGGGAAGGGGGATGAAGTCATACCGGCATATTAAATCCGGAGGCGTGGAGGCGTTTCTTATAATATTCACCACATTTTTATGTGCAGGTCGTATGTAGTCTTGAGGGGAGCGGGGAGGTAGATTATTCCGTGGAAGTGCGTATAACCCCTTAACGAGATTCTTCGAGCTCCTATCCGTCAAACTTAACTGGCTTTACGTCCTTCTCACCACCACCCTCTTCCTCGTCATCCTTTGCCGTTTTCCATCCATATTTTCGGGGTCTTCTCTCCTTCTTCATCCACGTCACGCCGCGCCCTTTTATCACGACGCCTCCGAGGATTAATGGACGCCGGACAATAGACCTTCCTTCTTGCTGGACTTTGGCCACCCTTTCTCGCTTCAATCGATGGATCTGAAACTCTAAAATATCTTCATGTCTCTGAAAATCGCATTCAGGACCCTATGACTTAGGTTTGAACGGCTTATGATTCGTGAGAAGATGGTTGGAAAGACAAGTTGCAACAAAGGATCATCAGTTAGGTAACACAGATTTTTCATGGACTTTAGATCCCTCCTTCCTTCCATCAATGCATCTGAAACACTAAAGTATCTTCGTTTCCTGAAATCGCATTCAAGGGCCAAATGCATGGTAAGTTTCCATTCTGTGCCTGCGGATTCGTGAAAAGATGTTAAAAATTAATAAATAAGTCTTTTCAGTAGTAGATGGCCAGTGGCCACCTTTTCTCCCTTCAATCAATGGATCAGAAATGCTTGAGGTATACCTACTTCTTCGAGTTTCTCAACTTGCATTTAAAACCCAAATACACTGTGTTGTTCAGTTTATTATTGATTTCGGGAACTAGAATGTAATACGTGCGTCGTATGTAGAAGAAGCACATAAAGGAATTTCCGTTGGGTTGCCCTTCGGTCAAGTAGTCATAGATTATTCATACTTCCTTGCTGGACTTCAGCCACCCATCCTCCATTCAGTCGATGGATCTTTCCAAGACTCTCAAAGTCGTATTCAGGATCCAAAGACTTCGATTTGATCAGTTTAAAGTCGATTCGACAATAAATGGTGGAAAATGGACAAAGCACAAGACGCATATATTAGGTATATTGACCTAATAGTGAGACATTTTTCTTCGACCTTTCTCTCTTCTGTCGATGGCTCTGAAAGCAAAATATCTACGGCGTCATAATCAAGACTGGGGTCTCACTTCATATTGGATTTAGGTTTGAAAAATGAGTTGGAAGTATAGTAGAAGAACCACAACGAACGGATGATGCTAGTTCATACCAGTATTTTTACCCCCTCTTCTTGCTGGACTTTAGCTGCCCGAATTTTCCATTCAACTGATGGACCCCTTCGAGTCTTCCAAAATTACATCTGAGACATAATTTTTTCTTCTTAATGGGGAAAAGGTCATTAATTTATTTTTCACTACACAACCTGCCGGGGAGGCGGATGACAGATCACTAACTGTTGAATCTGCGGTTGGCAATTTCCACCACTGTGTCTCTCTGCACCGGGGTAAGACAGTTTTCTTCCTAGTGCCTGAGTGGAACTTCTGGAGTGCACTCTGAGGGAAGCGGGGAGCACTTCAACCCTCGGCCTCCTTGTTTATTCATGAGGTTGCTTATCTAACTAAGGAGGAACAGGTGGCAATTCCGGTAGAGTGGGCAGCTAGCTCGTACCTTCGTTCACGTACTTCTACACACTATGCGGTGTTCGTATCTCTGGAATCAGTTCGGCCCTAAAAAAGGCATATGTCAATTTGATCTTAAGTACTACCATTGGATTCGTGAAAATATGGTTATTGTGGACAAAAAAGATCGTCAGTGGCGAACTTTGACCCGTCTTTTTGCTTCCTCACTGACGAAGGTAGGAAGCTCTATAAATTCGTGCAAGAAATGAAAAAAATTTTCGTCCTCCAAAATCGAAATTTCCACTTGCTTTTCACGTTTCAGAGCTTTCTGAACAATTTTGGTTCCGTGTCTATCTGTCTGTCCATCAGTTTCATCGCCATCGGACCACTAGTAGCGTGAGCGCATGCGCAAAGGTGAATTTCCTGTAACCCCGTTTTCTCAGTTCCTAATTGACCTATTCCGCTCAAATTTGGAGGGTAGTTGGGGGCTGACTCCAAGACAATCACCTAAGAATATCGCCACAATTGGATGAGTGATGGCTACTGCGCATGCGCAAACTTGAAATTTATTGTCATAGGCATAAATCCGGAATTATTCTACCAATTTTGTTGTTAGCGAATTTTCGAAGAAAATTACGCTTCAAAATATTTGTAATGAAAATTTTCGAAAGTTTCTTCATGGAAATCCGTTTCAGACCATTCTAAAAGGATTCCTGAAATTTAACATTTTTAAACATATTTATAATATATAATATGTGTGTCACTCCAGACGTTATCTGTCCGAGGGATCAAGATAAAAAATCCAAAAAAATTTAAAATGTCAATAATATCAAAAGGAAGGATGGGTTCGTTGGCCAGAATTTTTGGAGTACTCCAAGGGGTCAAATTTTGAAAATTTATAGTCAAAAATCGCCAAAAAACGTGTTTTTGAGGTTTTTGGTGTGAATTACCATCTTAAACATAGGAACAAATTATGGTATATTCGGAATTAGTGTAAAATTTCCTATAAGAATCACCTACCGATTCGGTTAAAATTATTCTTTGAAAATTCGCTCACCAACTCATGCTGCATGAATGAAACGTTCACTAACTGATTCTATACGTCCATGTTACAAAAGTGAGGAAGCTTTACTGTCCACCTAACTTGGCAGACGTTTTTTTAAATATCTGCTCACAGTTTCGTGTTGACTCACAGTTGATTGAGTGAAGAATGACTGCGAATGTCTATATCCGCTGATCGGACACTCAATACCCCCGATATTGTACCTTTATGGAAAGCTCGCACTGATGGAAAACAATTACAATAAACACAAACATCGACCGATCAATGCACAACTTCAACAGTCAAACTGTAAAATAATTATTACCTAAAAAAGCATAAATTCAAACTAAAAAATAAAAATAACAACGGTGTAGAAATTTGATTGACAACTCAATTAACATGAAAAAACAATTTCCTGATCAATGGAATAATTTGTAAACCGGAATTTCAGGGAGAGGCGTGAGTCAATCAACTCTTCAACCGACCGCAGACTGTTCGTTCGCCGGTGAAAACAACTGTTTAATCCGTTTGGCCTCCGGGAAATTTCTGAAGCATGTCGGCAAATCTCAGAAGCCGCGGTATTCAATGTTTTTCTTCCTAACTTTTGAAAGATTGGTAGCTTTTGCCACTCAGTTTGAGAAACTTTGAGAGGCCCTCTGAGAAGTAAAGTCTAATCGCCTTGTGGAGACAAATTAACCAACATTTTATTTCTCCGACTCCTTCTAGAGTTCCCTTCCCAACAACGAGGCAAAAGGAAAAGCTGAAGTTGGAATTAGGTTAATACAGTTTGCGGGGGAAATGCCTGGGAATGACTATTCGAATAAAAGCGGTACGAAGGGGGGGTTTGGAGTGGATAAGGTTTTCCTAAATAGGTGCTACACTAAGGGATCTGCTTCCCACGGAGTTGCCAGGAGAAGAGAGTTGAAGTTTGGGAAATTTATGTTACTCGGAGGGTTAGCCGACTCGGGAGGTTGGTTGAAGGATCTTTAGGGGTCCGCCCTGCCACGCCGTGTAGCCTACAAGCAACACCTCTCATAAAACTCTACCACCTCTTGTATTATAGATAGCGAGACCGAGACTTTTCCCACAAAGTTTTCCACTAACGCTCAAACGGTTTTCTGAAGGAAATTATTTTACACGTCCGAGAACTGTTTTAAACAACCACTCAACCTCCTTTGCTTTTTGTATTTGATTCGACTCGACCCGTACAGCACTACCTTATTCCTATCTAGCTCATTAAGAAACTGAGCTCATCCTCACATTTCCATGAACAGATCATAAGTTATAAATATATTTAATATGTTTACAGGTAGTTGCAAATAGTTCTTGAGGTACCTAAACGTAAAAATCTACGCGTATGTCCAAACACAAAGAATGAAAACAACTCCAAGAAATGATTTCTACTATAATTTTGACATGAATATGTCTTTTCGCTGGGGTCAATCCATAATTTTGTCCCGTCAAAAACGTTACCCAACAACCAATAATCAAAGTTGGTTGGGAGGTATTGGATGTAGGGTATCCTTGATCTTATTGTGTTTCTAAGTTTAGGAAAATGTCAACACGATCGCTGGGGTCAATCCAAAATTTTGTCTCCTCAAATTTCCCTAGTTACGAGGGTTTGACATGAATTTCCACTTGAGCGTTGACACTCTTTCTCTTGTTTAAAATTAATCTACCCATTAGGTAAATGATTAAAAATATAGAAAATGATTGAGTTATGACCTAATGAAAATACATTATTATGATCTAAAAAGGATAACTCCGTAAATGAAAAAGGAGCAGTTCCTTGTCTAAAAAGGTCTTTTCAGGTCGTTCATCGGTTCACCTGATGATAATAAATAATATTGGTATGTCGTTGCAAACAAATAAGTAGGACCTATCACGTGATCATTTTAGAACAAAAATGAATTGGTTACCTTCAAGTAGCACTATTGTTATTGGTAGGTACTGATATTGTGAAAGATGATAATATTTATTATCCAATACCACAGAGTAGCGGAGACAATTTAATATGGACCTAATTGAAGAAATTAAAAAATTATTACCTTAGGGGTGTTGAACAGTTTTTCAAACTTTTCTCATCCAATAATTAACCAATTTTAAATGTTGTGTAGGTATATTTGGTATTTTGGGTTGTTATTTTAAATAATGAACCTTTGAAATCAAGCACTTAATTTTAATGTTTAAGCCCCTAAAAATCCCACGTTTCACGTTCCGAGATATGCACTTATAGGTAAAATAAAAAAATCGAGTTTAAAAAACTGTCCGTCCGCCACCATCCGCGACACTTTGTTTAGTTACCACGGACCAATGTAACTTGATATATAATAACTTGGAATGTAATTTGGTGTAGGGCCCGTTTGAGGTCTAGTTGTGCGCCGGAGCTTAGTATTACCTTCAGTCGTCTCTGAAGGATGGTATCTAGGGGATGATGTACCCTCAAAATGCCCTGGCTCGAAAACTTTCGATATAGGAAGGCATCACAAAGCTCTCTAGGAAACACTGACAATTTTAGTGATGTTTGGTTGGCTGGGGTGTTGCACTTGATGTATTGCGTTCTATCTACAGCGCATCGACCAAATCAACAGCATCTGGCGAAACTTAGAAGTCTCTCTCGTGGAAATCAATATCTTCTGTATTATTGTACACGAAGCATATCGATATTGTCGATACCAAATGGTCACCGAGCTATCCTGTGCAATATGCAATATGTGTTAATATGCTACCGTATGATAATAGGGAAACTATATTGTACTCAGTCCACATTTCTCCTACTGAATCTCGGCAGTGATCTAAGTTACATCCGACTAAGTTCAATTTTTTGAGCTACTATATGTCGGAGAAAACCTCTCTTCTATAAGCTGACTCAGATGGAAGTTATGGCCAACTACCCATGTCTCATTCATTTTGGGAGGTTCTTGATGATTCGCAGTGGCACAGTCAGCCATTGGAGGTGTTTACCAATATAGTTTCATTTATCCTCGTGTTTCCCAGTCAGTTATTTCACGAAATTGCTGACCCTTTTGGCTTGTTGGGAAACTGGGAAAAGCTACGGCGGTGACCCCTAAGGCTGCGAGGAGGTCCCAAGGAGCTACGTATTCTCCAAGCCGTGATTTACGACCGTGATAACTGGTGGTTCCTATGATGCAACCTTCCACACTCATCCCTGCGTAATAGGGTACCCCGCTAAGTGGCAAATATTACGGGGCATAACTCATCCCCATTATTCCCCACAAAAGTCGATAACTAATCGGACCTACGAGGAACTGTGAGCTTACAGAATTCAATTAAATGTTAACAGGCTTATGCAAAATTAAACATTAACAAAGGAAGAAGAAATACATTACCTTTCTTATTGGGTTTGATTTATATCGGGTTGAAAAAAACCCTTATGTATGTGTTTATTTGTTGATATTCATGTATTAATTGCATATTATTTCACATGCTGCCCGTTTTTTCAATGGGTAACCATGATTTTGCTATGCTGGTAGGTAGAATTTCCATTTCTGCAAACACTCTACTTTCAATTAAATTTGACGTCATTTAATGTAATTGAAAGAAGAGTGTTTGCAGAGACTATTGGAAGGCCGATACTACGATAGTCGGCATCTGGTAGCAATAACATAGCACTAAGGAATACCTACAGTTGGATGAGGGATTAGAGAGGGGTAGATAGTTTGGTAGGCAACTATACAGATCTATTCTACATCTGTAGTCTATCTATTCTATATCTGTATTCTATCTACCTTTTTACCTCGACTTTTTGCCATTGTATTTCGCTTAATAAAGCAGTCACTATTTTGAAACTGACTTTGGAAAAATTCCAAATGCTTTTAAAATCTGATACGTACATAATATATGCGGAGTGTAAGTGGAGCCTTGTTTTGGAAACGCAAGTTCGAAGAAACGAAGTAAAGTCATTGTTACGGTCACTCTCCTAGTAAATCTAAACACGGCTTACTAGGATGTTTCCTAACGAGACTTCTCCAAATTAACTTTCAATAAAATACAAGCTTTTCAATCGAGAAATTTACAAAGGCTATATTTTTGAACTTAACAACAAATCATCAAGAATTGAACATGTGAAAAATCCATATACGAAGGTTTTAGATAACATCTGGCTGAGACATGCACGAATTTAGTTACCTATTATAACAAACCCAGTTCGTGAAGCGAACAGAGCTTCAGTCCCCTTCGTGGTTGATCCTTCTCCATGATTGAAACTCCCATTACTCTTGGTACCGTCCCTTCTGAATCCATTCCTTTCCAAATCTGACTCATAGCTAACAATCAACTGCTGCCTAACTCTCCTAGGCTTCCATCTTCCAACAGGCCACCGTTCTTCCTGATCTCCTCTTTCCGCCGCGCTGTGGTTCTCCTGGTAGGGGTAGTCAGCTTTGAGTTGTTTATATCTCTGCTGACAGCTCCTCCCATGGCCAGATAGGATCTCTTACATGTACACCATGCTTGCTGCCTTCCACAACAATACGTGCACTGGTCAGCAGTCAAAGATCTCCCATTCGAGAAATTCCGGCACCTACCCCGTTGGAGTCCATTTCTGTTACTCATCTTCGTTCCAAGAAGGCCTGTAGTTTTCGGACAAAGCTTTACATCAGGTTCTTCTATATAGCTTCGGACTTTCTTGAAACTCGTTTGCCCCAATCTCGCCTGTTTGAATCTCTGTTCGATCATTCTTGTTTGGTTGTTCTTTGATCTCTCCATCGATTTCCGCAACCACTTCCAGCACTTTTTTCTTGACCATTGTCTCTTCAATTGCTTTCATATAATCTTTTTGCGCCTTTTTTTAGTGTTCCCTCCAAGGTCCAATGCGTTAGCTGCAAATGTGTCTTACTGCATGCGGATGCTTCTGTGACCTTCCGGGTAACATTCCCGTATATTACCCACCCTAACAAGGTCTGTGATACAACTGGGCTTCGCCATGGTCCTGGAAAGGATTTACGGATAAACAGAAGTGGTCATTTATCTTGCCCTATTATGATCCGCGGCACAGCCTCCTTCAGATCAGTCACTCCCCCTTTCTTCACGTGTGGAAACATAGTTGCCAGGTCCTCCACATCTATCGACTGGGGCTGCA
>JAEMON010000002.1:34997741-35007852 GCA_030264115.1 Lygus lineolaris
CTCAACAGAATGCGCTCAAATCGCAAAAAAATGATCACATGTGATATCTGATAGGTAATGGAAGATGCAACCTCTGCAACTCAGTTTTTTGTCTCTCCTGGAAAGTTGCCAAAAGTCAGTTAGCACGAGTTGCATCTTCAACGACGATATTACATGTAAGAAGCACCGAACTGGAAATAAACCAAAGCTCGATAAGAATGGAGACTGGAAACATACGTACTCATAGTAACCCTATGAAAAACCCTAAGGCCGAGGAAAGGACACAAACAAAAACAATGAAGACCTCCCCTGTATACCCACGTATAGGCAAACGATACTTGTCCTGATCATGCTCGAATATTGAGCGAAAGCGCTTGGCAAATACACTACGTATGCTAACGAGGACTGCCGATCCATCCTACCCTCAACCTAACCCATGTCATAGAAACATATTTGGAATCAGCGAACAATTATTGTCAATGAGAATCACGCACAAAATTGGTTAAAATGATTCTTTGGTAATTCGCTCATCAACTCATAATACATGAATGGAACTTTCATTCTAACCGATTTGTGTTTCTGCCATAAATGTGTTCCACGATGGCAATTTACACCAAAACCTTAAAAAAAACGTTTTTTGTGTGATTTTTGGCCATAATGTTAAAAATTTGACACCTCAGAGTACTCCAAAAGTTCTGGCATACGAACTCATCCTTGCCTTTGATATTATTGACATTTTGACATTTTTTTCGGATTTTTTCGGATCGATTCCGGGGTTAGATGTCTTCTGGAGTGACACATATAAATATATAAATAAATATAAATGTATAAAAAATGTATACAAAACAATGTATAAAAAAATGTACCTATTTTAAAAAGAATAAATATAATTGTATACAATATCTTGAAAACCCGGTCAAAAACCAGAATGGTACAAGGGCTCTGAGGTAGTAATTAGGAAATCGAGGAATGAAAATTACCACCTGAAAAAAAACCCGAAAATCATACGAGTATATTACATGATGATTTGGTAATTGAATAATACAAAAAATGTCTGCCAAGTTGGGTGGGCAGTACAGTTTCCTCATTTTTGTAAGATGGACGTATGGAATCAGTTAGTGAATATTTCAGCGAAATCAGTAGAATGCTCCGGAGCCTATGACAATAAGTTTCAAGTTTGCGCATACGCAGTAGCCATTACTCATCCAATTGTGGCCAAATTCATAGGTGGAGGTGGAGCCAGCCCCCAACTACCCTCTGTATCCCTTATATACCTGATATACCTATCCTTGAGTTACATTTGGGTTGAATCTCACAAAATTAATTTATAGAATGACCCCCGCCAAAAGACACATCCACGTCAAAATATCATGAATGATTCAAAGTTTTCCTAGGAGCCTTGCAAATTTCTTGTTTGGGGGTAATTTCTACCTCTCCTAGATAATTCCTCATCTCTATGCGTGCCTGATGACCTCCCACCCAGAGCGAAGAGTCAATTTTCAAGAGCATCACATCGTGAGGGAGACATCTCCGTGGCGTCGTTGTGACACCACAAGGTGCCGCTGGATGGGAAAACGAGGTTGGAATTGGGTGCGAAGAGATGATGACTTATATCGGGGTTTCGGATATTCGAGGGTCCGGTCCTCATCTCATCTGAATAATTTTAATGGGGACTGCCCGACCGGTGCCGCTCCAACGATGATGTAGATGTTTCAAGGTGGAGTCTAGAAATCATGCAGGTAGGTACGCCGAACATTGCGGCCAAATTGCCATTTTCCGACAGAAATTCGTATACCAAAAGTGGCCAAGTAATTAGCTTCGAGAAAATTGAAGAAAAAGAATTGAGAGAAATTTATGTTTTTGACCAGCGGTACCGCCCATTTTTTTTTTTTTTTTTTTTTTTCAAGAAGAACAGTCGAAGACCTGATTTCAGTTTCGAATTGATTGGCGGCTGGTGACGTCTTCGACGGGGATCACTCAGAGGGAAGAAAGAGCCCATCAGCCATCTTAACCCTAGAAGAGTACCCCAGAGTTACTACCGCTTAAGGGTACCCACACGTCGATTGGTCGATTCGACAATCCCCTCTGAAAAATTGTCTTAAAATTGCCATTTTCCATCTTATAGACAGGTAAATTTCAGATAACAAGGTTTTCAATAAACAAAAGTATAATTTGTCAACTCATTGAATACTTATAGGTAAAAATCGTCAGGTATGTAATCATTTTTCTACAGCATTCGTAGCTCCTTTTTTGGACTTTACCTTCAAGATTTATGACTTACTTGACTTGACTTAAACCCCTCCTTGAACTCCTCGTGGAGCATAGGGCATTAGTAAACAGCCTCCATTCTTCTCTGTTCTGCGCCAAACTCTTCACTTCTCCCCATGTCTTTCTAGCGCTTTCTGTTTCCTTCTGGATTGATCTTCTCCATGTGTGCTTGGGTCGTCCTGGAGTTCCAGTCCAATGCGCCCTTCTCGATAGCATCGGTTTTTCTAAGGGTGTGACCGATCCATCTTCATTTTCTGGGAGAACTTCATTGGCGATCGGGTCTTGACTGGTTGCTGCCCAAAGATCATCATTCCTCAGGCCACCAAAAATTCTCATGATGCGTTTTGAGACATCTGTTTACAAAGACTTGTAACCGGTTGGTGATTTCTTGAGTGACTTTCCATGTTTCACATCCATAGAGAAGGACTGATTTTACATTCGTATTGAAGATACGTAGATTTGTCTGCCTGGAATTAATGTTTCCACTCCTCCAAACCGGATACAATTGGACAAATGCTCCATTAGCCTTTTTGATCCTGAGCTTGACGTTGAGATTTATGGAACATAAAAAAATATATTTAAAAATTTAAATTTTTTTGTTCACTATGACTGGGGGGAGGGGGGGGGGAGGCTCACCTAGAGTCAAGCTCATGCTGCGCTCCTAGCGGTCACCACTTGAAAATAAAATGTAACACCCGTCAAATCGACGTAGAAGTACCCTTCTAGGGTTAACGGGGTCAAAGAGTTTAGACGAAGGATATGGATGGCACATCACCATCAGCCAATGGGAACTTCTGAGCAAGTATACTATAGTCGCTAAAAGGCGGATTTTAGAATCATGGCGGAGGAGGATAACCTCCAACACTGTTAAAAACTCATTTCAAGTCTGACCTCCGCCAATGCGATGGGGTTCCCACATGTGCATTTAAGTTGTTGAAATATTCGAATTTGAATGGAATAGGGCCAATTTGGAACTTGCGTGGTTCGTAATTTAGCACTTGGAACCTCAAAGTCTGATTCAGAAAAACCCCATGGTGCCAATTTTAAGCTTGAAATTACGGCTGGTTTGCCCAGAAAATGGGTTGAAAGGGGCGCGTGACGTCAATTCGGTTCGAATTAGAAGACCCATTTTCGGTAACTTTCAATCGTCGGATACCCCTCATATACCTACCACCTTTTTGGAAACCCCTCATTAAGATTTCTCAAATTACAAAATAAAAAATAACAGTGCAAGTTCCCCATTATCTGATATAATATCACGCCAGCTACTCAAAACTAATCAATCAGAAGGACGGATTCCTAGGTCTCATCTCTCTCTCTCTCTCTCTTTCTCTTTCTTTCTCTCCCCCCCCCCCTCCCTTGATACACCCCCCTCTATCCTTCATTCTAAACTCTTTGAATGGGGTATTCCAATGGGTCTAAAAATGGGCTGATTTTTGGAATATTTAGAATATTGAAAACATTTGACTGGAGTACCTCCAGAACTACAACCCGGTCAACATGGTCTCACAGGTCAAAATAGTCAGTTGACTCACAGAGAATGGAATGTCCGATCGAGAGCGCCAACTGCCCCCCAAAAACGACGTATTTTACGGTGGCCGCCTCTAAAAATCTCAAAGTTTCCCTCTGAGAGTGTGATTTAATGGAGTCTGCCGGCAAGTTCTTAAAGTGAGAGTTAGTCTCCCTGAAAGTCTCGCTAGTCTCCCTCGGAAGTCTCTTAACCTGGCAATTATCCGCTGTGTGACCCCGTTTTCTTCCGCAGAGGCGCAAAGTAGGACGAAACGACCGAAACCGCGACATTCGACATGAAATTTTACGTAGAATTCAAATCTGAAATAAACACTAGGGGTTACCATAAAAAATGAAAAAAGTTCCATTCATGCAGCATGAGTTGATGAGCGAATTTCCGAAGAATAATTTTAACCGATTTGGTGGGTGCTTCTTATAGATTATTGATTCCTAATATAGGTACAATATTTTCGTATATGTCTAAGGTAGGTAGTTATTTCACGAAAAACCTCAAAAACACATTTTTCGGCGACTTTTGAAACTAAATTTTCAAAATTTGACCCCTTGGAGTACTCCAAAAATTTTGGTCAACGAACTCGTCCTTTCTTTTGATATTATTGACATTTAATATTTTTTGGAATTTTCATCTCGATTCCCCGATCAGATATCGTCTGGAGTGACATTTATATAGGTATATATACAGGGTGGTCCACCTGTTGGGCTCACCCCCTATTATTTTCTCTAATTTTGAGGGTAAAAAATTCATTTCAACGCTATTGTTGCATCAACTTCGTTTTTTCAAATGAGAACCCCCTCTTTTTATTTCAGTTTGAATTCTACGCAAAATTTTATGAAGAATGACCTCTCTCTCGAAAATTTGAGTGCGAAAGACGTGCGCAATTACGCTCCAAAGCTAGAAATTGAGTTTTTTGGGTGTAGTAGAATATCAAGTATGATTAAATGGTAAATGATTTTAATGTGTTTTTCCACGCTGAATAACGTGGTGATGTTGATTTTGGTTTATTATTTTCAATAATGATTAATGAACCATTGGAATCGAGCACGAAAAAAAAATTGTTAACCCCCCCCCCTCAAAATTTGAGGTTTTACGTTTCAAGATACGTAGAATCCAAAAATCGAATAAAAAAAAATCCGTCCGTCCGCCGTACGCCGTACACGGCACTTTCCTTAGTTACCATGGACCAAAATTGATGAAATTCGGTATACCGCCCCCGTTCGGGGTCTAGTTGTGCCGCGAAGCTTTTCGTTACCGTCAGCCTTCTCTAAGGGGTAGAAAATAGGGGATGAAATTTTCAAAACGCCCTAGCTCGTAAATTTCAAATAGGAAGGTAATGCGTGAAAAAACACATTAAAATCATGTACCATACTTGATAGTTTACTACACCCAAAAAACTCAATTTCTAGTTTTTAGGGCATATTTGGAGCCTACGTCTTTTGCACTCAAATTTTCGAGAGAGGTGTCATTTTTTGTTCATAAAATTTTGAGTAGAATCCAAATCTGAAATGACAAGAGGGGGTTCTCATTTGAAAAACCGAAGTTGATGTCCATTGCACACGTTTGCGCAATTGCGGAATGCGCGATTATGTAATTTGTAAAACTATACGCAAAACACTATGAAAAATAGCGTTGGAATGAATTTTTTACCCTCAAAATTAGAGAAAATAAAGGGGGTGAGCCTAATAGTGATACGTGATACGTGGGCTCTAAGTTGGCATTGAAGCTTCCAAGGACCCTGCATATATGCATAGACACGCATAGATAGACACGACATAGATAGTGTCTATGCATAGACACGCATAGAAATTTTAGGCCAAAAGACGGTTAAAAATTACCGTCTAAACCAGGTAAAGGTTGCGCAGCAGAGTTGGAGTCGGTTAATGAGGAATCTAGTGCCGCCCCAGGGTGGTCGGTTAATGAGTGGTGCCGCCCAAAGTGTCTGTTAATGTGACTCTGTAAAGTTTAGCAACCGTCTCAATTCACCGTCTAAGTCCACCCCAAAAGTCTGTTAATGAGCACCAAAAGACGGTTAATGAAGAGTTTGGGGCTGCATTTTACTCAATAACCGACTGTTACGGTTAATGAGACACTCTGTTGTTGTCCCGAAATAACCGTATTTTACTTTAACCGTACTACTTTAACCGACCATTTCTTTCAGTATACTCGTATTACGTATCATATAGGTGGGAAGAAGGTCCTCAAACCGGACGAAGGCTCCTCTTGGAAATATTTCGGCTGCAGGAAAAGAAAAGCGCGGTTTGGGACCCCCGTTCCCTCTCCCACCCAGAGAATCGCATTTACTCCACAACACTCGGATGGGAATAGAACTAACAGCGCCAACCAATTAGAAGTTGGGTCACTCGCACTCTCACCGTCGCTCACTCCACGAGTACAGGCAAAGTTGTTGGGGTGCAATCGCTCTCCTCGCCACCGCACTTCTAACGTTGTTGCTCCCTCAAAAATAGTTTGCTTTCTCCAGACCACTTCTCCAGTTCCAACTCCACCAACTTGGTCCTCCACCGAACCTTACGAGTTAAATGTAACCTCTGACTGAATTAAGTTCCTGCGGCTCTATTCGGTCTTGAAAATCTTCCAGTCATGCTGTTCGACTAAATGGGCGAAATTTTGCAAAATCAGTGCGTTCTGGCATTTTTATGTCATTGAATCGATGATTTTTGAAACAATCTGCACATGGTCTCAGGTAGGCACGTTTAAAAACAAGAATTCGTTAGGTGGGCAGTGTACTGCCCTGTTAAGGGGTTACCGTTATCGGCCCAAAATATCCTCCAAAAAGCCTGAATTTCGGTTTTCAAAGAGTTTATAGGAACTCATAATTACCTTACCACTATTGTGGACTAATAATTGGAAAAAAACGCTGCAAATTATTACACAACTCTACTATTAATCTCTCTATAGTTCACCCATCCGTGAAGATCCTATTTGATACTTAGAAGATTCAAATAGGAAGGCATAAAAAAAAAAAAATAGGAAATAGGATAGGCATAAGATGATCAAGATGTTCACCTTATCTTACTAGGTATATAGTAAGTACCCACCGTAATTATAATGCGAGCGCAGGACCACCAGATGCTATAAATATAATATTATGGTTAGATCCGACTGCTAAAATTTAAAAAAAACAGTCAACCCGCTTTACCCACCCGCTGGCTCTCAATAGCCCATTTTTTGTTGTTTTTTTCTGATAGCTGATTTACCGAATTCGGGTTTTCTGAATGTTAGTTTCCCTGTAACGCTTGAGAAAAGATAAATGAACGCTCAAATCGTAAACGCATCCTTTACTTGTCGTTGAAGCATCGATAGTGGAGTGTTGTTAGTACGAAATTATTATACAATCTTGATGTCTGTATTCTTACTACCAAAGGATCATTATTGCTTGGAAATGGGTTTACCAGGTTCGCTACTGGAAGTCAAAGCAACAACTTATTTTGTGTAGGTACTTAATCAAGCCCGTACTCTCAATAGGTTAGGGGGGGGGGGGGGGGGGGGGGGGGGTTGACAGCATGGGACGTGGTAATACGTGTGTAATAAATTCAGAGCTCTACAAAAGAGTGGTAAACGATTTTTTCGGGGTGGAAAATGAGGAAGTTATCATCTCTCTAGCAATGTCTGGTTGTAAATGAAAAGCATTTCGTTCCTCGATACCTTTGCGTTTTCCGAGAGTTAGGCAAGGCTAAAGCAGGTTCCCTGCTAAAATATATGAGCAAAATTGCATTATTTTTGTTCTTGATCACAAATTACCATTCATGCGCTTGAGTAATATTGTAGAGTAACATTTGAGCCGCTGGGAGGAAAAGTGGTCCAACCGCATTTAAGTCAAATTTCGGAAAATGAAGGTTTTGCGTTTTAGCTTGTGATAAATACGTACCGACAGAATTGTGCTTAAATTTTTTTTTAATTCTCAACCACAGGATGTTAATAAAACTTGGTATAAAAACAATATTGATTATTTTTCACAACAACTAATTTTACTGGCTCCATGACGTTACAGTACCACTTTTCCACTTCGCGTTTCTCCAGATGCTGAGGAAACGTGGTACAACTCCATGACTTGTACCACTATTCCACTAAAACCTTTAGCTTACACTTCAACGGTGTATAAAAAAATATTTTTAAAGAAGGTAACATGTCGAATATTTGTCAAAATTGCTATGATACACTTGAAATGCTTCTAAAATGGCCATCTTTGACTGTTTTCGACCTTGATAAGATAGGGGTTTCTGAAAGAAAATCACAATCGTTGGTTCAAAAATCTTATTCTTCTTTTTTTAGTTTTTTTAATCAAAATTAGCAAAACATTAGTCATCATTCTCATAGTCCGTCAGGGGCCCGATATCAATGGACCCTACGTCGGCGTCGGTCTGGAGCGAAGTGTTAGTGAAAATGTCGTTCACAGAAATCAAACAGGAGCGAGGGGAGGCGTCAGCCCTGAAGAAAAGTGGTACAACTCAAGGGAGTTGTACCACTTTTCTTCAGGGCGCGCCATGTTTTGTCTAGCGGAATAACATAATGGCGCAATCTCTTGGTTACCGTTCAAACTAGAGTCATTCCACTTTTCTTCTGAATGGAGAACAACCTAAAGAACACCAAGAATGGTCTAACTCAAAATCGAGAAATTTTCTGTTAGACCACTTTTCCTCTCAGCAGCTCATTTGAAATCCACCGAATGTCGCAGTTTCGGTCGTTTGGCTTTGATCGGATCGCTATACGTATGTTATCATTTTTCCGTCATATCTCGATGGATGAAACCAATATGTCCAGATTTGTGACAATAAATCATGCCTACGTGAGCTGTTGGTGGGTTTGAGGCAAGGATCTATTTTGGGGCCAGTCTGTTTCCTGTTATTTCTAAATGATCCAGGGATACTTTTTTATGGATGACTCAGCATTCACTCTTGCCTGCTCAGACTTGGAACTCCTACAGGGAGAAGCATAAGAAGTGTTGAATTTTCTTAAGTAAGTGCTCGAGTAACTGTCTAAACCTTAACCTAGATAAAACGTGGGAAATCATGTCCAACTTGAAAGGCGTATCATCGTGTACAACTGTGGGTTTAGTAGAACCCCTGACCTGGGATGCCCTTTGTGCATATATCCATAAGCAGCTCTCTTCGACCCTCTTCATGTTGCGTTGTGCAGCTGCTTCGGTCTCCTGGCGAGTTGTTAGAACCATCACTTCGGGCGCTTCAACAGTAGACTGGTCTACAGGGTGATTCTCTTGAGAAAAGCGAGAGTAGTTTAAAAATTGCTGCTGCTACAAAAGAAAGCAGTAAGAACGGTAGCAAGATTGAAACAGTCGACCTCTTGGTTGAATATGAAATCATGACAGTGAGAAGCCTCTTCTTCCTCGAACTGCTTTCCCACATCTATACAAGTTCATCACAGGCACCATAACTCACTCGCAATCACGGTAGGATGTCGCCTCGCACACTTGCAACGCCTGAACATGGATTACCTTGGGACTCGCCTTTATAAGTAATAATCCTCTCCACAGCACAATGGAGAAAATCCCATTGGACAATTTCAACATTTTTCTCAAATCCCATTCACGAGGTGGAGGAGGTGCCATTAAGCGGCATCTACTGAAATACTGAAGAATCCAACATGTTCTTCACGAACTGGAAAATAGTTACACAACACCAACAAATATAAAATAATTGGAACATAATGATATAGTTTGAAGTGTCGACGCGATGAGTCTCTGCTGGTTGAGTCGCTATTGATAATTCGAATTTTATGTTGACAATATAAAATGATGGTTCAATTCAATTAGTGTTGAGTGGACAGAATTATTCGATTTAAGTTTCAGAGGGTTCAGATGCCGCTATAATGCAGTTGGGGACCTCAATTATAATTGGAGGCGGAAAAAAGAGGAAGAGAAAGAAGCGCGAGTAAGCGGATCAGGGTAAATGAATATTATGATAAAGTGGAGGCAGTTTAGCGGGAGTCGTGTGGGTGGAGGTGCTAATTCGCTGGTGGCGGGATGAGGCGATAGTTGAGTCTGTGCGGTGAAGATAGAACGAGAAAGAGAAAGAGAGAGGAAGTTTAAAGGGGTAGAAATAGAGGAGGACGAAGAGGACGATTTCCAATAAATTTAGGTTTAAACACCGAAGCCCAACTTTCTCTTCGCGGCTAAGGCAATAAAGCCGGAAGCGGTAGTGGGAAAGGTAGTGTGGGAATGGTGAGTGTGTGGGGAAAAGGGGGAAAGGGAGGATCGCCATTCCCACACAACCCGGATGTGGGGCCCACAGACCGGAACTATCGGAGAAGCGAGAGCAGGAAGAAATACGAGGAAGAGGGGACGATGAGGGGGGGGGGGGG
>JAEMON010000002.1:35018278-35029905 GCA_030264115.1 Lygus lineolaris
GCTGAGATGCCCAACTTGAGCAGCTCCGTGGCACTCTTCCCATACCATACCTCGCACCACGACAAGGTCGCGGCCGTGACCCTGATGTTGCTTGCCGCCACTTCTTTTAGCTCAGATGTTGCTTGCCTCAGATCTTGTCTATCATATTTGCTTTTCTAACACACATACATATACACATACGGACTTACACACACTTGGATAACACTTGGAGAAAATTGATCAGAAGTCGATTAGGACCAGTTAAATGTGGTGTTTCAGAAATTGGGGTTTCTGCTGATCGCAATACTTTCCTTTCACCTTCAGGTGGGATGAGGAAAGTAAAAACAGAATAATGGAAATACCTAACGAAAACTTTTTCTGAAGAGTAGGTAATATAGGCCGAACTATAGGACACTCCATTTCTCAACGATCTACACAGTTATTTAAACTAGACTTTTGACACTCCACAATATTCGTTCTCGAACGAACAATTCGTCGTTTTGATCTGGTAGTTGAATGATGAATTTATTAAATGAGGTTGGTAGTAGTAAATTCTGAATAGTTTGAATGCTGGACAGGTAGAATCGGTTGGTTGTTCGGTCTCTCAAGGTTAGGCAAAACCCGCACGACCGTTGAGTTTTGAAAGCGAGGTAGCTTTCTGCGCCGTCGAAAACCATTATTGTGTTTTGCTTTATTTGCGTCCCCGAAGGTTAGTACGAAGAGACAGAATAATTTTCTCGTCCTCAGTAAAGATCATGTTCATCAGGATTTTGTGTTTCATAACTTCCTGAACAAAAAAACGTCTGCCAAGTTGGGTGTGGCACATAGATTCCTCGCATCCATAAAATGATTTTATATATTTATATAACATATTATATTAAAAAATCATCAAAGGGATTATTACCTGCGCAATCCCTGAAAATTCCATCGGGATCGGATTAAAATTTTCGAAGTTATGAGAGCTTCACGTTTGCGCATGCGCAGTGGGTACCACTGATCCGATCTTGATGAAACTAATAGGGCATTATCGAATCTCCGGTCTTCAACTTTCCTCCAAATTTGAGCGGAATTGGACCATTAGGTCGAGAAAATTGATGCTTCATGGATTTCACATTAAAGCATGCGCAGAGGTTACCGTTTGTCGGCTGGTAGTGAATTTCATAGGAGACCATCTAAGGCTTAACCCACGTAATCCCTGAAAATTTCATCAAAATCGGAAGGAAATTGTGGAAGTTATGCGTGTTGTAAGGATTCCCGGACACAGACAGACAGACAGACACGAAACCAAAATCATTGTTCAGGAAGGTCAAAAACGTTAAAAGCGAGTTGAAATGTTGATTTTGATTGTAAACAATTTTTCACCTCTCAAAAGTGAAAACAGTGCTTCCGCTACCTTGGTAGACCCGGAAGCAGTAGGTTACCGTGTTATTACTATGGGTTTTTGTTACATGGTTGTTTTTCACTTTTTAAATTAAATGCTCTCAGTGAGAGCTTCCCAAAAAGGTGTAACATGAGGGGTATCCGATGATTCCACGTATTCAGTGGCCAAACTCGGAAGTATTATGAGCTGAAAATTGTCAATCCGGAGTCCTTGAGGGTGATAAATTCGAATTTGAGGTCAAAAGTGAAAAATTCCTACTCATGCGCAGACCCCATTTTCGCTACAGTATAAATTACATAATTGCTGTCTAATAAAATTCACTCTAATTAGGCACCATTACTATAACCTGTTTCACTGATTCCCGTTGGATCCATTGCATTCCAGAGACGCCGGTGGTTCCAACGGTTCCGTTCACCATGGGAATTTAGTGGTTAGAATTTCATTAACAACGAAAACAAATTTAAGAAGAATTGTGCCGAATTCCAATAGTAACGGTACATCTTGGACAAATTGATTGAAACTGAGGAAACCAACAGTTTCTTCTATGTGTATGTATATAGGTGGGCATATTTAGTTCTTAAAAAATAAATGATTAAAATGAAATCCTCACTTCAAAACACATTTCGTTACAAAATTTCACAATAAAATTATGATTTCCAATATCCCGGTTTTATCTAATTATCTTGCTTGCAGGTCTGATGTCGCGGCGACCGAAGGGTATGATGCCCTTCTTATTCGAAGATTTCAATATGGGTGAGTACATATTTATATCCAAATAATAATGTATTATTTGAACGGTATTCAAGTGTTAATATTCAAATACATACGTGGACACATCATACGTATTAAATTTAACGTGAAAACTCAATATACGGGGTGAGACGAGTACTGTGGGCCTTCACCCGACACGGGGCTGCAGTCGACGGTCGCACCGGTTTATTGTTTTGGTCGATTGTTTTATTTGTTTTCTTCTTGTTGATCAATTAGAATCATCGCGCTTGATCATTATAAAATATGAATCCTCCTAAAATTTAAATAGGCATGCGTTCACCTCTGAAATTTGTCTTTAATCCTTTATTATTATGCGTTCTAATGCAGAATTATCAAAATATTGGTCGTTCGATCCCGATTGCTCTGAAACGGGTGAAATGCCTTTGAGTTGACCCTTGGGGGTAAAATTATGTAGGTATATTAAAATTATTGTTTGAAAATCAGGCTCAAATGATGACAATTATTTTGCATCGGTTTTCATTTCCTTTCAGTCATATCAACATCATAAATTCACAATGAAAAAATTCAAAATGAAAATAATAATTTAATCTCATAATTTAAAAATTGATTTTTACGCCCTGAAACTAATTGTGGTACAAAAATATGACTTTAATGTATTCTCATTTGACATGGCTGGGGGTCAATCCATAAATTCCGTGAGAGTCAACCCAAACAATTCAACGTTCAAATTGATGTAAAGAATGAGCAATTGGCAGCGTGAGATGAACTATGAAGCTGTAGTGTAGTATGTGGCCTCTTTAGGGGTTTCACATGACGATTCATAGGACCCGAATCAGCTGAGCGGCTCCTAAAGATGATTTCGGGCTTATTATCCCTATGAAGCTGTAATATAATATGTGGCCTCTTCAGGACTTTTACTACCAAAATCAATTCGTTTGAAAATATGAATTGAGAAGCCAGAAGACATGCTATGGTTTTTCCCGTGTAAGAGATAAAATTGCTTTCGATTTCACCGATCCAGGTTTTTTTTAATTCGGTTTAAAGCATGGAAATAGGGACTGGCTGCCTGCAATCCAGAGGTGGTGTGTAGGTTCGCGTCAAGGCCGGAGCCGACTTGAACACCTTTTTCACCTTGAACTGTTTCGACTAATTCCTTGTAAATCTTTTTCATTCTCTCAATAATCAGTCCTTGGATATTTTTCCCGATCTTTCGGAAGTTATCATTATTTTGAATAACCTGACACCTATAATTATATACTGGGTGTTTGGCACTTGGTGTAAAAGAAAAAAATTGGTAAAACTAAACTGAAAATGGAGTAGAACGCCGCCAACCGCACCTTTCTATCTCAATCCGTTCCCAAGATATGATTTTTTAAAGTTTTTTCAGAAAACCACGTTTTCCTACTTTTGACCACATTTCTACTTTTGACCACCTTGGGCAGCATTGTTTGTACCTCGGGCAACCCCAGCTAGTTGCTCAAGTATTCGATCGCTAGTTGCTCAAAGTACACGGAAATGACTTGGAGAATATATTTACCTTTCGATTCAAATCATGAAAACAAAACGAAAAAAGCGATGGCCCATGACAAAGCCCATATTCAGCAGCTTCGGAATCATCCAATACTATTCAAGAAAAACAATTACCGGGTCGCTCGGAAATCCCGATGTACGGAGCCCAAACCGCCAAAACGAGGGGTTGTAAACAACTGGACGCTGCTCAGCCACAACAACCCACCCGACGCGCGCCAAACTTCGAGAACAGTGGTGCCATCATGAAAACAATAATTTTCCGCGTTCTAACGAATTTCCTCTCTTCGACGGTCTGAGTAATAGAAAGTTGCCCAAGGTACACATCCTCCCGATACTGTCTAAAATAGGATCGGACGTACTACAACTAGATACCTCCCTTCCAAACTTTTGGTTGATTTCAAGAAAAAGCTCCGTGAAGAACACGAGAGGGCTGCGGTTGGGAAACGCTGCAAGTTACTACACAAAGGTTTACATAATATTATGTAAACATGGAAGCGCGATTGATTCGATTCCATAAAAACAAGATTTGATCGCATTTGATCAGTTGATTTCAAGAATGGGAATTTGACCTATTCAGGAAGATGTGCGATTCCCACTCGTGTTTCCGCTCTTCGTTCCGTTCAACCACTTAGGAGTCTCAATATGCAGTGAAAGGTTGGTCCTAAAGTACTCCCGAAGGTCCCATTCAATTCATCTGGACACGAGCTTTGCATTTTAGGAGAATTTTTGACGACGACACAATTCGGTATAAGAGATCGGATGGTCATACAGCCGCATAAAGTGTAAAAAAGTCATATTATTAAACTGTAGAACCACCTCATTTGGATTCTTCATAATCACCGTTACCACTTTTATGAGATAGATAATAGAAAACATTACCTTATATTTTTCAAACGTCTGTACAGGACCCACACGATCGTGCGAGATATTTTCAAGTCTCTGCGAGCTATACTCCAAATTCGAGATTAGAACTCGTGAAAGGGCCATAAACTCGCCTCCATTCGTGGAACAGTAAACAGTTTTAAGAGTCTCCTACTTTGAAATTACTTAAACAGAAGTTTCCCTTTTGAATTCAGGGAGCGTAAAAGGAGCGGGCGTTTACGGTCAATTGAGCTCTCGGGGTGGGATATATGCTTATGGCCGGAATGAATTATTAACAATACTGTTTGTAATTCATTGTTCCACCCCTCGAGCGTTCGGACTGTTCCACCGATCTCCATCAATTCAACCCCTCGGTCACGACTCTATTCCCTCTCGACGACGAGATTTTATATATTTTCCTCTCCTATTTTTCTTTTTTTCTGTTTCACTTATTTTTTTATTATTCCGCGGATTGTCTTTTTTTGTACGATCGACCCCTTTTCATGATAGGGTTTTTTTTATGGGCTATCAGTTGAGTTATAAATCCGGGTAAATGGCAATTTATGAAAAAAAGGCTTTGTAAGGAGGCGCGGAAATTCTGGAAACGTGTCAAATGATCGAACTTCCATGTTCGACAGTTTTGAAGAATGTGTAAACTCTGAATGTGGAAGAGGAGTAGTAACTTGAATGTTTTTAATATACAGAATCCGTTATTACTATAAACACTTTGAAAATCTACTTCCAACTATTCATATCTAGCAAACCTCGCCATACTGCTGGTAGCATCAATCTCGGTTCACCCCGAGCTCCATCAATATAAAATTTGATCGTAACCGTAACCCTCAACTATAATTGTGCTTCACAATTACTGAAAAAAGTTTCTGGAAAGGCCGATTTCACGGTGAAGGACCGACGATAAAGACATTTGTACAGCATCTAACTACTATGGCCTGCCGGGGAACATACTAACCCATGATTTTGCAAAACACCTCGTGGAAATCGATGCAGCCGTTTGAGCCCCAAACCGGGATGGTGAGACAAACAGACAGAACGACCTGGCGTAATAGAATGAATATCTAGCGCAGTCAGACAGACAGAAAGCCTCTCAGGAGTAAGCTCCGTGTCTCAAAATGCGACATTGGTCTTTTCTAAACTTGAGAAAAGACCACTAAATCACCGTTAGTTGTACGTAAGAAATCTGGAGAAATGTCAAATTTGGATTTCTATTTTGTCAGAGGCTGTTCATGAGGAACATTCTGCCGTGTTCAGATGTCTACAGGTCCCACACGTTAGTCGAAAGAAATATTTTAAAAAATCTGGAAACATCTTGCAACTCGAGAAGGGCCACAAACTCACCATTCGTACCACAAGTGGAAATTGAAGAATCCTACATTGGAAAATTGGTGACGTGATAGAGTAGGATTTTCGTCATATTATCATATCATCAGGAGACTGTTCCACAAAAATGAACTACCCTTAGTGTTTAGATAATAAAAATGTGCTATGAAAATAATAGTCGTATTTGATTTGAAATTTTATTTAGGAACACAAATTTGGAGTAGAGATGGTGTGAAATGAACGGAAACTCACGAAAAGTCCTACTTTTTAAGAAAGGTTTTTCGTAAGTTTCTGTTCTGTATTTCTGAATGTTCACATTGAATGCGATCTCCTTTAAAATCTTGAAAAACAGTTAAAATAGGGAAATATGTGTTGTAGGGAATTAAATTTTCCATTCTACTTTCCCCCTTTTACTGGATAAGGGGTTAGCGTATATGCGCGTATATTCCTTGAGAATGTTATCAGAAATTGAGCACTCCTTGGTTAGATACGGTCATATAGACCTAGTGATGTCGAACCAAGGGATACGTCAAATTTCGGTAATGTAAAAAGAAACAGAATTGGTCCATCCCACTATAACGACGGCCTGAGCAAAAGTTTGTTTAGTCAGAGGTAGTGGTAATTTTTCCAATGTGTTTTCTTCTCAAGAAGTAGTAAAAGCTACGCAGTTATAATTCGACTGAGCGACCGGTGATATACACTTAGTCAGTTCAGTGAAGTATAATTTCGAAATTTACCTATTTGATGCTTCGTTGCCAAATATTAAGTGATATACACCTAGTCACTTCAATATCTGGTTTAGATCATCTAAAAAACTTTCCAATGGGCGACTGGAACATTTTCACATGCACCTACTTGCGATGACTCGAAAAAAAAGTCACGCCTCTCTCCTGTTAGATGCTGAATTTACTGATTCAAATTCGTAACTTGGTTGTCAAGCAATATCTACCTCGGTCTTTTTTGGAAAGGGTATAGCAAGGACAACACAGGTTAGTTAAGTATTTTCCGGTTTAGAGTGTGCCGAAGGAATGATCCTTTGCCTCGGTAACAGTACACCTTATACCTCCACCTTATATACCACTCTTATACCTTATACCTCTTCTTCATCCCCTTGACCATTGGAGGGTGAGTAGGGGTCGCATTGGGTTGCTGACCCGCGGTAGTGGGTTCTCCCTGGCCAGTGACCTTGCCTCTGAGTAAATTTTAGGACGTTCTGATTCAGTTAAATGTAATAATAATTTCATTACTGCTTGTGTCTTATTTGATGAAATATTTGAAAATTTGTATTATGTGATATTTTTATCATGATGAAATATATGCGACATTAAAGGGTGTTAACCACGGTTCAAAAAAGGGTCAGTATGAAAACATATATCTAGATGACACTCATGGGCAACTATTTTTATTGGAAAATATTATTTGAATATGAATCCTACCCTTGGCGTTACTACAGCTTCCAAAATCTTGGTAGAATTTATAGCGAAAAGTAAGTCGTTCGACGCGAACGATTCGGAAGGGACTGGGAACGAGTGAAGCTACGAATTTTTCTCTTGGAATTTATAGCGCATTTATCTACTTTTATAATAAAATAATGAAAAATAGAATTAAATGATAAAAAATAATAAAATTTTTACAAAAAAATTAAAGGGTAGGTAAATGGTTCAAAAATGGGTTACTATGAAAACATATATATCTAGATGTCACACATGGGCAACTATTTTGATTGGAAGATATTGGAAAATAACTGCATAGTAAGAATCCTATCCCTAGAGATAGTAAAGCTTCCAAAATCTTGGTATAATTCGTAGCGAAAAGTAAGTCGTTCGACGCGAATGATTCGGAAAGGACTGGGAACGATTGAAGCTACGAGTTTTTCTCTTGGAATTTATTGCGCATTTATCTACTTTTACGACCTCTTCATTGAGTCGTGAAAGAGGAGAGAAAACTTATCTTTAATAAGTCTCTGCATGGGAACTGAGCCCTCGGAAGATAACACGATAAAGGCAATCGGAGTTGGAGTGGGGTTACAAGTTTGTTGCTTCAAACCCTCCACCGCCTCCACTCCAGTCGCCTTTTCATCCGCCTCCACCTCCGCCCCAAACAAATTCAATAATCTCATCACTCGGGAAATCCTTTCAAGTAAGTCGAGTGGTAGACGAGGCGCAACAAGTGCTTCCTATGAGAAAGGGGCGGGTTTTCGAGAGGTGGTTTCTCTCGCCGAGGGCTCTCTCCAGGCGGTTTGAGGGGGTGGCGATGATAAGGGGTGTGGGGTGGTGATAAGGGGGAGGGTTGAAAAGGAGACGCTACACCGGGGTCGCGGTTCAGTTTGTTTATTCTGTAAACGTCAAAGGTGTAATTGTGGTGGTTTCCTTCAATTCCGCCGCCACCTCTGTATTTCCACCGCCTCTTTTCTCCCACTTAACTCTCACACGAACCGAACAAACAACCAACAACGGGCAACAACAATCTACTAGACTAGGTACACAATAACATTCACTGTGATCAACAATAAACTAGTGAATAGTTGTGAATAAAAAACGTCTGCCATGTTGGGTGGGCAGTATACTTTCCTCACTCTAGTAACATGGACGTATAGAATCGAGTAGAGAACATTCCAGCGAAATTAGTGGAATAGTTTCGGGTTATCAGCAATACAACAAATTTAATGTTTGCGCTTGCACAGTAGCTATTACCGATTCAACCGTGATAAAATTCATAGATTTCGAGTCAGCCCCCAATAATCCTCAGATTTTGAGCGAAATCGTTCCATTAGGAACTGAGATATTGTAGTTTCAGGAAATTCACGTTTTGCACTTGCGCACACGCTACTAGTGGTTCAATGGCTATGAAATTAATAGGGGACTGTCTAGGGGCTACCTCGTAAAATCTTTGAAAATTTCACCGAAATTAGTATTTCCGGAGTCATGGCCATGGAACATATTTCAAAATTGCGCATGCGAAGTAGGTATTCCTGATACAATGGGGTCTAAATTAGAAGGTAATGGTCAACTCTCAACTACACACCGAATTTGAACGAAATAGGTCCATTAGGTACTAAGAAATCTTAGTTTCAGGAAATTCACGTTTGAGCATGCGCACACGCGCTATTACTGATACGATTGTGACGAAATTCGTAGGTGATTGTATTGGAGTTAGCTCCCAACTACCTCCAAATTTAAGCGGAATAGGTCAATTAGGAACTGAGATACAGGGATTTCTCGAAATTCACGTTTGCGCATGCACTCACGCAACTAATAGTCCGATGACGATAAAAATTCATGGGAGACCGTCCTGGGGCTAACACGCGCAATCCCTGAAAGTTTAATCAAATTCGGACAATAACTCCATATACCTAGTTTTGCCTGAGACAAGGAATTGACCACAGACCCTCGGTGGTGATGAAGCAAAAGCATCTGGTGCGACGCTTCACACTACTTTCTTCACCCGCGGAAACCTGAAAAACTGTCGTTTTTGGCACATTCGTTAGCTTTTCTCTAACGTTTTTGATGAAACTCACAGGACTTACTCTTCTTTCAAGTAAAAACAAGCTCCAATACCCCTCATCACCCCATAAATATCCTGAGGGAAGAAATCAGTTAAAATCCACAAAAATGGATATAAATAGGATGTAGGTATTCATTCAAGAAAATTTTTGAAGTACTTACTCTGAAGGTGTCAAATTTCGAAAATTTACGGTCAAAAATGCTTTTAAAACTTGCTTGTCAAGGTTTTTGGTTTACCATCGAAACCCTCCAAATCGGTTAAAACGATTCTTTGACAATTCGCTTATAAACTCATGCTGCATGACTGGAACTTCTGCTTTCTCACTCCCGATTTGGCGAAGGATGGAAGAAGCTACTAACGACCCTAAGGAAGATAGAAAGAAACTGCTAAATACTCTAGAACTACCAAATTCTAGTGTCTTTATAACTTAGCTACCAGAATGCTTAAAATTTATATTGAGGACAATAAATAAGCTCAGGAGATTATTTCTCCAAAAATTAAAGCTTAACATTAATTTTAGTGGTGTCCTATCTTTCTCACCCCCATTTCCCCCTCTAAAAACCCCTGTGAAAGGCTGTTCTTCTCTAAAAAGGGGGAATTCCTCCGTTACGGAAACCCTGCCCAATAGTCGTAACCGGGAATTGAATATTCAATATCTACTTTATATTACTATTATACAAGGTCTGCAGCGTCTGTTTGTGACTTCGAAAGGCTGCACCGATTCTCATGTTGTCTTGAAGACGTAGTTCAAGTCTGTTCCAGGCCATGTAGGTGTCGTACACCCTCTACAGTAGTACATCCTCTTCCTTCATCGTGAAAATCTGCTCTGAAGTTGATTAAGTTGATACGCTGGTTATTTCAGAACTTTTCATTTTGCAGTAGAGGAAGCCTTGTTTTCACATTCGCGAGGTGAACGATTTTTCCCTCCAACATCAATATTTCCAATAACCTTTCACGCTTTTATGAACAAATTTAGTTTCCTGTTTGTTTGCCCGCGAATCCAATGCAATACGCATACCTGAAAACTTCTGTAATTTCCATCCGATTTCAATGAAATTTTCAGGGAATGTGTGGTGGTGAGGCCCTAAATAATACACCGGATTTCAGCCCAGCCGAATCAATAGCACCCTCTGCGCTACCGATAAAGTAAATTCCTCCAGACTTCAATTTCGAGGAAACTGCGTCCCTCGACCACTTGGCCGACTTTAAAAAAACTCTGCTCCCTCACGTTCGCATCCTGGAGGGTTAGAATCAGTGGAAATTCCAGCGAAATTGGTAGAATAGGTAGTTTCTGTGTGATGCCTATGACAACAAATTTCCTGTTTCGCCTTCACAGTAGCTAATAATGATCCGATTGCCACGAAATGCATAGCTTGGTAATCATCTTGGAGTGAGCTCCAAACTACTCTCCTGATGTTGAGCGAAATCGGTCCATTAGGAACTGAGGAACCAGGAAATTCACGTTTGTGCGTGTGCACAAACTACTATTTGTCTGAAGGCGATGAATTAATAGGGGCGGACTAACGACTAACCCGTACAATCCTTGGAAATTCACCGAAATTGGTCGAGTAGTTCCGGAGTTATGGCTATGAAGACACATTTCAAGATTGTGCATGCGCAGTATCTATTACCGACTCGATCGTGACGAAATTCATAGGTTATTCTTTTATTTAGGCACCCATTTCTTTTTATTTATATAACATTAACGGGACACATTCGTCCCTTTTCTCAAAAGAAAAATTAATACAAAATGCATTCAGAAACAATGAAAAAGCGGTACAAATTACAAGGTATTTTTGAAATACATATCAAACCGAGACAAGAGAAACCTAACTAACGAAAAAGGAAAAAAACACAAACCCGAAACATCAACACTGTCATCAATAGTCATGGGGGACCACGAAATTCCCAATTAAATGCCTCAAGATCCCCTTGTTGGAGGTTATTGTCTTGGAGTCACCTAATAGTTAAGGGCCCGCCGGTCGACCGGCTCGGGAAGCGCCTCAACCATGTCCCAACGCAGCTCATAATGCTATTTATTATTTTTCACGTTGGTGATTTTCAAAATTCTTCGATATGCGTATGTTATACAAAAATAATTACATACCTTACGATGTGATTAATAGTTTCAAGTTTATTTCATCCAGAGAAAATCGAAACAATAATTATTACATATATACGAATAATATACAACAATAATTACATACTTTACGATATCAATAATAATTTTAAGTTATATTTATTCCATCCAGAGAAACCGAATACTCCATTTTCGACTCAGCTGATCTGAGAGCTCCATTTT
>JAEMON010000002.1:35030905-35045145 GCA_030264115.1 Lygus lineolaris
TGGTTGTGTGCCAGAGCAAAGACATGAAAATGTCAAAAATTTAAGAATCGGGGTTTCCATTGGATTCTTTCAGTTTTCTCTGGTTGGAATGAACATAAAATTATTACTCACATCGTAAAGTATGTAATTATTACTGTATAACATACGGATATCGAGGAAGTTCCAAAATCACAAATGTGAAAAATGATAATCATGATTTTGAGCTGCGTTGGGGTACGGTTGAGACGCTTCCCGAGCCCGTCGTCCCCCCACAAGCAAAATCGGTACCTACATTAGGAACTGGGGACCATGCACATTCACTTTTGCACAATCAAGGGACTAGTTGTCTGAAGACGATGAAATTAATATTGGGCGGCTTGGGGGTTAATCCGTATAATCCCATGAAATTTTACCGAAATTGGTCGAGAAGTTCCGGAGTTATGGCTATGAAGTCACATTTTAACTTTGCGCGAGCGCAGTATCTATTACCGACTCGATCGTGCCGAAATTCATAGGTTATTTTCTTGGCGTCAGCTCCCAAAAACTCTATGAATTTATTCGAAACCTTTGAAATGTAATAAGCAAGTGAAAATTTTGATTTTGGTGGACATAATGTATTGTGTTCTTAATCTTTGTACGAATACTCAGCTTCCTAACTTTGGAATGAATGAATGAATAAGTTTATTGGCATCATACAGAATACTTAGCGCATGTGCAGATAATCATGCAATACCAGTTATTAGTTGCTATTTTCCTATTGGTTTGCTATTTTGTTAGTGAGGAACGATATCTCCCTAGAAAGGTATAGGGAACTATACCACTTTCAATCTTCTTTTGCAAGTTCAATGCGTGGGGCTACATAATGTATATAAATAAATAATTTAAATATATATAAATAGGTATTAAATATCTACATATTTGTATCAGTGGTTCGTATCAATGCCTGTGTATGACACGGCTACACCAGTCCTGCACGGATATATTCCTGTAAGTCCGCCAAATTTCTTCCCATTGTCAAATTCCCCTACCTAATTGAACATCAACATCGAAAATTCCTCATTGTCAGAAAACTTCCCCGATTCCGAGTTCGCACCGGGATTCCGGGAGTTTATTAGTGTGGGGTCCCGTCTTTACGTGCATTGTTTATGCGAGGGTCAGACGTATGAAGTTCACAAGGCTAGTAGGTCCCCTACACGATACGAAGGTTCGAATATATTACGCCACCATCTAGTTGTGTACATTATCGATATTTGTTAGTGTTAAATCATTATAATCGGTATTTCACGAGATCCACCACTCCTCCCCCAATTTTCCGAACTCCCCCAATTTTCCGAAAACTTCCCCGATTCCGAGTTCGCACCGGGATATTTGTTAGTGTTAAATCATTATAATCGGTATTTCACGAGATCCACCACTCCTCCCCCAATTTTCTTAGAAGTGGTTCTGGAAAAAAGTTTAAATGGGCCCTTATACAATAAATGCATCCGAATTTCACATTTCATGAAAATTTTGAATTTCGAGTGATTTTGGTTTATTAGTTTCAATACCTAATGAACCTTTGGAATCGAGCAAGAAAAAAACGTCTGCCAATTTGGGTGTGGCACATAGCTTCCTCGTGTCCATAACATGATTGTTTATATATAACATACTCGTATATATATTTTAAAAAATCATCAAAGGGATTTTAGTACCTGCAAAATCCATGAAAATTCAATTTAAATCGGATGAAAATTGTCGGAAATTATGAGAGCTTCACGTTTGCGCATGCGCAGTGGGCACCACTGATCCGATCTTGATGAAACTCATAGGGCATTATCGAATCTCAGACTCTCAACTTTAATCCAAATTTGAGCAAAATCGGACCATTAGGTCGCGAGAAATTATTGTTTCAAGGATTTCATGTTTCCGCATGCTCAAAGGCTACCGCTGGTCGGCTGGTCATGAATTCCATAGGGGACCATCTAGGGCCTAACCCGCGTAGTCCCTGAAAATTTCATCAAAATCGGATGAAAATTGTGGAAGTTATGCCTGTTGCAAGGATTCCCGGACAGACAGACAGACAGACACGAAACCAAAATTGTTCAAGAAGGTCTAAAACGTAAAACGCGAGTTGAAATTTTGATTTTGGAGGCAAAAAATTTTTCAATTTTCAAAAGTGAAAACAATGCTTCCGCTACCTTGGTAGACTCGGAAGCAAAATAGGAGATGAAATTATCAGAACGCCCTTGCTCGAAAACTTCAAGAATGTAGGTATATTTTTCCAGAGGATTTAAAATATATCACAATTTTCAACGTCGAATTAGACCTCGTGGAGCATTTTAGGGTTTTCTGGCTGGATGGCGGTACGCAGGGTGGTCTGGGGGGAACACGCTCGATTTGACATCTGTTCAAGAGGGGTACCTGTGCACTCTGATGAGCAAATGTTCAACTACCTTGCATTTTATGGTTGTTCCATTTAATGGAATTCTGAATGACAATTTTGGTATGATTGAGTCCTACAGGAAGTTTAAACATAAATCTGCCAAAATTGGCGAGTTGGGTGAGTGATCCTTTGAACACAAATCAAGCAATTTGAAAAAATGAGTTTTAGGAATTTTGGTACCTATGTGTTTTGATTTCATCCCATTTATCGTCAAGTATTTGGGTGATAAGAGGCATACGTAAATTCGTAAAAAGAGATCATTCAAACATTTGCATATCTAAAATGTTGAAGTCATCTCTAAAATTTTGAATTTTGATTTTCTTCGAAAATTTGTTAATTAACCATCCAAGTTTAGCTTCCGCTATTAGACAGTCCACTTTTAAATGAAACTACCTACTCAGCTAAACATACGATTTTAAGAAAATTTACAGTGATATTTACAGTGACACTTTCTAGGGTAACGAAATTCTTTCTGATGCTCTCACGTACATCCAATCATTGCTTGGGAAAAATTACTTCCTCATTTGCCACGCCATAAAAATTGTTCACCACTCGTTAGAAAACTCTGAATTTATCACAAACTACACCACATCTCATTTTGCCAATTTCCCCCTCCTACCACATCCTTCGCATAAATACTGATGCATAGGTATACAAACAAAGTTGATTGGAGTTGGGCATTGTTATAGGTACCTTCACAACATATTATGAAGCATGCTAGTAGACGTGTAGATTAAAATTCAGTTTAAAGCTGAAGCATGTTCCATGTTTTTATAATGCTCTTCACTTACAACCAAGCGTTTCTAGGGAAAGCGTAGGGAGCCTCTGTGGAACTGGTGGGTAAGATTGACGAGGTAAATAGCATCCCCGATCAGCTGAGTTGAAAATTGAACTCCGAGATCAGCTGAGACGAAAATTGAGCTCACAGATAACCTAAGTTGAAAATTGAGCTCCCAGATCAGCTGAGTCAAAAACTGAGCTCAGAGATCAGCTGGGGAAACCATAATGACGGGAAAAATAAATGGTAATACGGTCTATATGGCCGTAAGGCTAATACGGACAATCAAACAGTTCACTAAGTGACTAAATGAACAAAGGTGATAATATTCTAATATTTTCAAAGACGAAACCGACAAGGAAACAAGGTGTGTCGAAAGTTTACTCGTGTTTACATGAAAGTGTCTCAATGTGTTGCTGACTTGTGCGCAATCATACTGTAATACTCCACGAATCGTTTCCAATGGGTGAGGATCCTTTGGAGTCAAGCTGGGAAATAGATTTTTAACCGTCTAAAAATGTGATATTTTCAAGATCAGTTACAAACACAGAGTCCGGAAACCAAATTTAAAAAAAATGAACGCACATTGCTTAGTTGCTAATGATAAAAATATTTATAATTAACCTTGGTATCTACAGGTCCGATTTTGGTTTTAGCTTTGCATAGAAGATCATGTTACTGCATTCACATTGAAAGGGCGGGGAATAGAGGATGAAAACTTCGAATAGAAGAGTTCCTGTGGATTTTATATGGCTTTACTGAGTCCTTATTGAATAATAATCGAACGAGAACCGCAAGGGCCTACTATCTTTATGTAGTTGAGTGGTATTGAGTAGAACGTGAACAAAATATAAAAAGAACGAAAATAGGATTGTGAATCAATTACCATTTTGTCAGGAAGATGCAATAATATCGAGTAAATTTGAGTTCTAGTCACCTCCCTGGAGCTGTTCATGCCTATGGACGGTCAATAATTACCAACATCACCGATGTACTCCTACCCCTATTTGTAGATGGTACAGATAGGTAACCAAAGAGATATGATAGTGAACTGCAGTAATTCAATCACAGATTTTTGTATCACGATGAGTTAAAGTGCAAAAAACATGGAGTAGCTCGATGTGAAAGTATGATAAATTTAGCCACGCTTTGTTCAATGCACTGGAAACCCGGTAACGACACTTAACCTTCGTTCCCATGTTAGGAATAAATCCTCAATTCAAATCTGTAATAGTTTGAAGGTAGTTAGTTTCAATTCATGCGCCAAATGTATGAGCACAGGATCGGGGTTGTTCTCTTGAGCGAGCACATTGTATCATGAACCGAAAGCCATACCTGGAACATTGAATGTATTGGAATAGACATTGTATTATACTTACATGAAAACACGAAGTTGAATAACTCCCACGAGGAAGGGAGGTTATTCGGGGTTATACAGAAATAACCTTCTTCCGTCACGGAAAAATATCGCAACTGAAATAAGGGCGCAGATGCCCATAAGAAAGAGCATAAGCCTGGCGGAGGGTTAGGAGTCCTCACAAAACAATTTGTTATTCCCGTATTTCCCAATATCTTCGGGGAAAATGTGCCCCACAACCGCCACTCTTATTCTAGTTTATTCTAGAAATGAATATATGAATGCGTTGATACGACCACGAGGGGAACACAGTTGGGCTTCTCTTTCTCTCCTTGGCTTCATTCAGATTGCTCGCTCAACTGATTTCGTGGGAGGAGGGGGGGGGGGGGGGGGGGGGGGGTGCGATTTGGATTCGTATCCGAGCTGTACGGTGGAAAAATACACACAGACCACCATTGCTATCTGGATCGAGCGTATTAAATTGATTCGGAAATTTTTCGATCAGATTCCCTGTTCAGTGAGAGTAACGACACTCACAGTAGCGCCTAGCAGCTGTAAGTGCTCCACTATGAAGGGTGTATCAAGCATGACTGTCAAAACTTTGGGAATCAATTCTGCAGGTTATTTCCAACAGAAAGCGTCCCTTGAAGACTTGAATTTTCTCTAAACCGCTTGTTCCGTGACATTTTTTGATTTTAAGATTTTGTTTCCTTTTTTTTTTGCGTTTCGTCCTTAAAGCGGTCATTATTCCTTTAATTTTCAGGGTAAAATTAAAAGTGACTACACCGTTGAAACGAGCTTTCAATTTGCAAAGAGATTTCCTATCTCTATGATGTCCAAACAAAACATTTGGAAGGGATAGGAGGATGGGTTTGCTGAACATCGTTTGTTTAATAAATTTCCCCAAGTAGGTACTTACGTCCCAGATTATTCATTAGGTAATCGAAATATGGGCCGAAAACGCACTATTTTGCTCGACAAATCCATTTTCTATCAGAAAAAATTATTCAGGAGCGTCACCATTTGATTCAGCGTCGAAAGTAATGTACGATACATAACTCCTCTAGCCATTGTCAAGTCGTATAAACACTGAACACTTGAGTTGATCGAAAAACCAACGTTTTTTTGCAATCAAAAGTGATTTATACTACTAATTTGTACAGTAAAATAAGAAATAAGAAAAAAACATACCGTTGGGAAGGTGAGGCTTTTGCGCAGTTTTCAGCTCACGGGAGGGGAGACAGTGAACAATCGTAATTATCAGAGTTTGACAAAATAGGCGATTCCCTGGTTATGACTAAGTTCCCTTTTCATGCACAATTTTCACCTTCCGATTCCTCCCAAAACATTCTGATTAGACAGAAATAAGATAAAAATAAGTAAATGTAACATTCTTTTCAACGGTGTATAGTCGTTTTTAATTTTACTCAGCAAATTGAGGGAGTTATTACTGTTTTAAGGAGGTAACTTCGAAAAATTAAACAAAATCTTGAAAGAAACATCTTGAAATGTCACGAAACCACCCCTTCAACCTCGAAAAAAAACTTCAAAATACACTTTTTGTTGGAAATGATCTGCACAATCGATTCTCGATGTTTTGACAGTCATGCTTGATACACCCTGTATCGACCTCTTAAGGGACCTACTTGGAAAATTTAGTTTTTTGGTCCATTACTTTCAAAAAATGTGACCGACAGTTGGATTTTTTTAAATTCGATTATCAGAAGGAAGTGGAAATTTATTTCATTCTTGATTTCAAAGGTTCTTTAGTGAAAATAGTAGACCGAATTTCCGCGGAGGTCCATGGTGTAGGTGAGCTATTATCTGAATTCGGTAATCCATTCAACTTTATGTTTTGACCATTTCGTTTTCTTCAATAGGTAAGTGCTGTTAGACAACATGAATCTTGTTTTCGAGTTTCACGTGTAGTTTGTAACCATTGAAAACGACATCAAATTCATTTAGTGTGTTGAAAGCTACCTACCTGCTGTGTTGGTACTGTCGCAACGTACCCTCCTCGGTCTTGAAAATCTCCCAAGACTACCGAGGGATTCCAATGTCACGATAGCACCAAAATATTATACGCTGTTGGAGGATTACAAATATATATGAAGGGTACAGGGGCAAAACCCCCTCGTCACCATTCTGGTCGAACTGAGTTAATAACAATATTGTAGTACATGGGGTCATTCAACACTAGTATGTACCTATTGATAGTATCTCAAGGCGTACTATCCGAATAATATACAGTCCTTTCTGGTGAAAAACACCATCATTGTCGTCTAAAAGCAGGTTGAAGTTACGCTATACCGGGGAAAAACCACTTCATTTCGTGCATTTGTGTGGAAGAACCCCATGATTGCGGTTTAAATGTCCTGTTTCACTTCTTGTAATCATTGTAATTCTTCTGTTACCTAGGTACGTTTCCTTCCAAATAAATTGTAATTTTTTCAGCTCCGAAATATAAATTGGGGTTTTTGACATTTCTGTGGTAGATATTTATCATAATCCTTACTTCCAATTTGATGATTGTTGAGGATGAAGTTCCAATATCAGTGCTGGAGCAGCTAGTTTTTCTGGACATATTTATTTCTGCACCTTTCTGAATGCTGAAAATATATACATATTTTTTTTCCAACCGGCAATGTTTTGGTTAGTAGTATTAGAGTAATGCAAAATTGATTCCTTCATTTTTTGGCCATGGTTCATTACTTTCTCAGTTTGTAAACTTTCAATGCGTTTTTCTCGAAATCAGCTTCTTGGCGATGAGGGGGGTTTCCCCTGCACCCTTCTTATGAATTCAGCGATGTCCTCGAGGATACACGAGTGTGAGTTTCACACAATCGCTCAGGATTGCCAACCCTCGAAAGCTACCTATTGTTGTGGGTCGAACTACGAACTAGATGATAAACCTATTATACTCGTAGAACCTGAAACCTGCCCCATCCGGCAGTATTGCATCAACTCACATCCAACTTTAAATGAATGGTTTTCCATTTTAGTTATTGCTTAGGCCGAGATGTCTCCATATTTATGCGGACCCGGCTGCGGGAGGCGCTGACACTCGACTAATAGCAATAGTAGAGAATGGCAATGTAATTCCCTTGTATCCGCCTCAAGTAAGTTGGCGCTGTCTCCGCTAGAAGGAGCTCAGGCCTAAGCGGGCGTGTGAGCAAACGAAGGGCAGACCTCGTGGAATATTCATGAAGTAATAGGTCTGTTAATTCCAGAAGTGAATTTCAAACCTCCAACCAACCCTTCGGGTTGAGATGAAATTTCCGGTTTGCTCCTGTAGGTTCGGAGACACCAAGTTATCAATTCTGATGCACGTCACTTCCGCAAGTAACACGAAAATTGTGTTACGGTGTTATGAAAATATTAGCCGTCTCTCCAAGACCTGATATTTGTCAGGAAGTGTCTTCCATGTATGAGTGATCGCATGAATTGATTTGACCTTAGAGCTGCGTGTTATGGAAAAAAACCTCCCATAAACAGTATCACTTCCTGATCAAATTCACCCATTGCGTTCTTGGAAAATTGATAACTTTTAGCGAATTTTCGAAGAAAATGAAGCTATTGCATTGACATCAAAATTTTCGAGATGCAAATTTTTGGAAATTTTCTTCTTGGAAATCCATTTCAGACCATTCTAAAACGATTCCTGAAATTTAACTTTTTTCAATATGTATATGTATATATATGTGTGTCACTCCAGACGATATCTGACCGAGGAATCTGGATAAAAATCCGAAAAAATTCAAAAATGTCAATAATATCAGAAGAAAGGATGAATTCGTTGGCCAGCATTTTCGGAGTACTCCAAGGGGACAAATTTTGAAAATTTAGTTTCAAAAATCGCTAAAAACGTGTTTTTGGTGTAAATTAATATCTTAAACATAGGAACATAATATATGGTGTATTCGGAATCAGCGTAAAATTTCCTATAAGAATCACCCACCAAATCGGTTAAAATTATTCTTTGAAAATTCGCTCATCAACTTATGCTGCATGAATGGAACTTTTTGGCGTTCTTACCCATTAAATGTTCATCGATACCTACAGATTTTTGGAAGATTTTTGGCGTATGTAAAGACAAGATAGCAAAATAATTCATGAATCTATTTACTAAATTATACAACAGACATTAAACATTAAGTGCATAATATGCCAAGCTGAATTTGCAGGCAGTTCTATAAACTGTAATAATTATTTTTATGTAACAACGTGGATTTCACAAAATGATTATAGACGAGTGCATTCAGCCATAAATATATCCGACGTACAATCTCCTCCAGGATATCTGGAACAATGTAAATATCAAGGTAGACAAAAGTTGGTGACGTATGAATGGAGTGGAGGGGAATCAAGGAGGGTTCATGTAACGTTATAGGGCACATGCTAGTTTACGTTGAAAATTAGGTAGGTACCTTATTTATGTTTTTATTGAGGCTTGCATATTATGAAGGGAAATCAATTGACGATTGCACTAGTTATTGTAAATAACAATAGGTCCTGAGGAAAACGCTTTACCATCTTGTCCATTTTATTTAAATTCCACAGAAAAGGAAAAATAAAGTTTACTTGCTAACTTGGACAACATGTACTGTTAGGCATGGAAATCATCCTGTGGCCTCTTATGCTCTAAAAAAATGATTATTTCCATAAAATTGAGGCCAATATTAGTTATTTGGATTAAAATCAAGTTTTGAATTTGAACGACGGCTAACGAACAGACGATTCTCCTTTTTACTGTCCACTTTCGTTTAAAGAAAAAGTCTAACCACATCGAAATTCATAAGCGTTGTCATGGAGCCAGCCCCCAACTGCCCTCCGAATGTTAGCGAAACCCGTCCATTAAGAACTGAGAAACCGTAGTTTCCAGAAACTCACATTTGTGCATGTGCACACGCTACTAGTGGTCCGACGGCCATGAAATCAACGAAAATATTACTTCAATGATAATTAGTAATAATCGGTAGTGATAATTTAGCACAATTTTGCCCGGGACAGGGGATTGCCAAAGAGGGTTTTAAAAAAAAATCGTCGCCTTCCGTCCTACAGGCCATTTGCGCTGATTACGAGTATAAGTATAGGTAATAAAACATGGAGAATATTAAAAATCAGCGCAAAATGCCCTATAAGATGGGAGGGGACGATTTTTCAAACAGACACGGAACCAAAATGTTCACAAAGCTTTGAAACGCGAAAAGCAAAAGGAAATTTCGATTTTGGGGGATAACATGTTTTTTGACTCCTTGCTTGAACCTCATGCTTCCCTACCTTCGGTTGTGATGAAGCAAAAGGTTGATTATTTATAATGATACCAGATGAAGGGAATAGATGCAACCGATGTCTTAGTCCCAACAGCGTTCATCCCCAGTACACCCCCTTCGGAGCCCTATATCTACAGGCAAATGATTGTTACCCCTTTTCTCGATTGATACGTATTATGAAAGCAGATACTCTCAATTCTCAACCAGATAACACCATTAAGTATTTATTCCAAATCGATAAAACATTTACTAATACCACAATAGACCACACATTTACATCAAACATTTACTAATACGTGGTATAGACGGGCTAGTCGTCCATGCTAATTGGAGTGGTGGATCTTTCCATACCGATCCATATCATATCGCTCTAAATAAAGAATGTTTCTACTATGAATAAAAATATAAATGTAGAGTGTTTCGTGTAACAGCTATGTGTGTTCATGGGCCAGCTTTGTAAAAGTACTTGGATATTACAGGTACGGATTGGAGAGGTTTTCATGTAGGTAGGTAACGATATGTCATGCGCCAATTTATGGTTCAGTATGAAAACGTGATTAACCTGCATTCGTGAGCGAGGGAAGGTCCATTTGGTTCGTCTCCGAAATTGACGATGAAGTCGGGATCCACTGTCAGTCCTCCGTTGACTGTGTCAACGTTAATCTTCAATAGGACGGAACCGTGTCTGAAATGATCAACGTTTTCATGCAGAAGGAGAATAATGACATAGAGTAAATAAAAACGCTGCAAATTATTACACAACGGTTTATTATTTTCTATAACGATAATAAGTAACTAAGGAAGCTTTTCAAAAGCTTTGGGGCACAACTAGACCCTGAATGGGGTAGGCACACCAAAGTTCAGTAATTTTACCATTGTTAACTAAGGATAGTGCCGGGTACGGCGGACGTCGGACGGACTGATTTTCTTAATTCGACTTTTGGATTCTAAATAGGTACCTATAATGTAACGTAAAACATGAACGTTGAGGGGGGTTAAACATTTGTTTTTCTTATGCTCGATTCCAAAGGTTCATTATTGAAAACAATAAACCACGATAATCTCATAAAGCCCCACGGGTTAATTTCGAGCTTAAAAATACGTCACTCAATACTGTACGAATACATAGCTTCCTATCTTGGGTAGTGAGGAAGCAATCGAAGAGATGTGTGTAATGTGCCGTGAGACACTGATATGTTATTCATGCGTACTTACTCTATTAGATCAGGGTACATCGTTTTGTCCCATAGAGAGTAGAGGGACGTCGTGACGTACAAACGAGTGCCGTCGAGGGACAGTTGCAACATCTGCGCTCCGCCTTTCACTTTTACGCCTTTCACTATCAATTCTTCAGGGCGCTCCTGTCGTCAAAATTTGAAAAAGTTCATAATATAATGAATTTTGTCATGTATTTGTCAAGTACAACTGTATTTAGATGGTAAAACTAATCGATGTATATGATGTATAGAGTTTCTTTTTCTTTTAGTGCTATTTATTAGTTATTTGTAGACTCCTCTAAAGAGACCAGTAGTTTTGACAAATTTTGGTAACACTGTGCGATTTAGTCGCCCTCTATAATAGTTCGCAATCGACCTAAGCAAAATTATGTAACTTCATGGAAATGTCAATATTAATGACATCTTAAGTAACTAATAAATAATAAATATAAATAATAATAAACATGCTATAAATAATAAAAATATATTAACTCTTGTCAGTCTTTGGGGGGTAGACCATCTTGTTTTCTCTTCACAGATCAAAGTTGAGTGAAGCCAGGGTAGTATCTTATGTGAATGATGAACGCAACTTGGATGATATCTAAAATTCTGTCCTCAATATTACAATTCGGATTACGTTTTTATGTCCTCCTCGGGAAACTCGGATTTACCGTACACATTAGTAGGGTAAATCCGAGTTTGTTACTCTCAAGTTTCTCCTATTATCTATGCAGTCCATTGAAACTTGGAAGTCCTTTTTAGATGGTAAGCCATCTTTAATAGTCCAAATTTTAACAAGGTATTTTAGCCGAATAGGGGAACAACGAAGTCGTGTTTAGAGCAGAAGGAACATCGCGTCGGGGTTTCGCTAAAATTCTACAACAAGGTTCCACTACTGCCGACCATCCTAGACAATGCGCGGGTTAACCGGCCAGTTATGAATGAATCTGATCACTAGAGCTATACAGTAATAAATTACCTTCAATTCCGGGTCTTCAATCACCTTGAGGTCCGAGCCCTTATGGATTTTCCCTCCAATGAAAACTTGACCGACCAATTTAGGGTGCCTCCTGTTACTGATATCGTATTGCCTCACGTCCCCGTGCAGCCAATTACTAAAGTAAATGTAACGGTCGTCCATAGAGATCAAAATGTCTGACACCATACCTGGAAGCACGCAACGAAACCAAATGTAGACATTTTTGAAACATAAATATCATAACATAGAAACAAGGTACTCATTTTATTCTCACTGTTTTACTTTTCTTTTCAGATTAACTCGCTATATCATTTTATATATTTTTCTGTCATTCATTTCGGTTAATCTTATGAGATGTTCCTATAGTTTGCTTATTATTTCTGCTTCTGAGTATACCTAGGTATAGAGGAAGCCTAATAATCACTTCTTAGAGGTGAAAATTGTTGGTTTTGTTTGAAAATCAAGAATTTCTTCTCATTTTCACCTTCTTGAACAACTTTGGTTCCATGTCTGTCTATCGGTTTGTTCGCGAATCCTACCCGCATAGGTACCAACCCACAATCCTTTTTTTAAAGGAATTTCCTCTAGATGGCTACTTATTATTTTGGCCGCTGCGCATGCGTGAACGTAAAATCGAGGAATAAGCTGAATGTACCACACCTACATAGAAATGTTTTTAGTTAAATTTCTTTTGGAACACACTATTTCATGATAATTACAATGTATTGTTTTCAAGGAAATTATCGCATGAAATACAATTCAACATCCACGGCTTTGAGAGGAACCTGTGAAAATGTTCGAAAACTTTCCCATAAAAATCGTTCCAGAATAGGAATAACCAACAGAACCTTGGAGGATACTTTTCAAAAATACTAACCTGGTAAATTTTCCCAAACGAATCCTTCAACTTTTTTGCTTGGAACATCAATAACTTTTTCCGTCGCCCACGTGCCGTCTTCCCTCTTGTAAAACCTGAAGATTCAACATTTTTATAAATATCGTAATAAATAAGAATCGATTATTGAAGAACGGGAAGAAGCCATCTGAACCAAATTGTTTAGGGGAAACAAAAACGTTTTGTTCAACGTAGGATGATAATGGAAAGTATACAGAATGGAAATTAAAAGAGTTTTTATCACGCTGCTATATAGGTAAATACAGCAGCCTCTTAGTCTGGCTTGTACCTACCGTCTTGAAACACCAAACGATGTGTCTATCTCAGAAGAGAATATTGATGAGAAACAACAACCTCTAAGAGAATGGCGGCTTATTCCCATTTTTAAATAATCGATTCACATCGATACTTGTAATTTCGGATTTATAAATTTTCATCTATGGATAGGTACCCACTGATATGTATTCTTGTCAGTGGTAAAACTTTATTTAAAAAAAACTAGGGAATGATGCGTACTGGTTTACCAGAGAAAACAAGGTAAGTGAGGTAGTTGTGTACACTTGAGATCGATTTTTGTGTGTTTCATACTAATTAATTATTTCAAAAACATAATGTAGTACAAATAACTTTCGAAAAACAATGAGACCCTTCTAGTCATATCATAAATTTTAAAAATGAATACCCCATTTTCTACCCCTTGGAGATGACTGGCAGTAACGCCAAGCTTCTGCGTACAGCTCGATCCCAAATGGGTCCTATTTACGAAATGGTAACTAATAAGCAAGGTCCGTGGTAACTAACTAAGTAAGCCTACCTAAGTGCTGGCGGAGCACAATTCTCGGGACAAAAAAATCTAGGTTCTTTTAGAATATTTCGACCTGATAATTCTGCTGCGATTGATTGGTTCTGCCATGATTTTTTATGATTCTTCAAAGATTTCCTATTTTTCTACTGTTTCCACACGGATGAAAAAGAAAATCTTTGAAAAATCATTGAACATCATGGCTACTTTGTTGGTGAGCTGTCGTTGGACTCATTCGGTGCAAAACTCTCAGCTCTTCAACTTTTCATTATTTTGTCAAAAACGTGAATATCTAGGTTTTTCGAGGTTTTGGGAGCTAATCAGCTATTTCAGGTACAGGAACATGAGGTACCTTCGAAATCACCGTGAAATTTCTTCAAGAATCTAAAGTTACCTACTCATTTTTGTCCAACAAATTGCCATTTGGCCCCACTGTGGGGAGTATGAAGGACTTTTTTTTGTCAACGTGCTCCTGACAATTTGATGTTTCACGCGATAACATAACTAGAATCTAAAAACGCTGCGGGGGGGGGGGGGG
>JAEMON010000002.1:35060885-35073476 GCA_030264115.1 Lygus lineolaris
GATGGACATCACCCTTTTCTTTCCTGTTAAGTTGGAGTTTTGATTGAATAAATGGTTTTAATTTATGGAACGTATTTTACTTTTAATTCCTGATGATTCATATGCATTAACTTCTAGTTTAGGAACCCACTGGATCATTCAGAAGACATGCAAGACATACATACTGTTTGCTGAAGTTTCAAACCTTCAAATTCGTTTTTCTCGAAATCAGAAAATATGGATATCACCCCTTTCTCCCAGGACTCTTCATTTATGATTTACTTCTTACTGAATAAAGTTTCAATGAGTTAAAGCTTATAAAGATTGAGTACCTATTAAGAGGGTACTTGCTAATTGAGGCTTAACTCAAACTAACGCTCCCCAACTTTTCCTTAATTGAGACATTCGATCATGAATAGCAAGTATCATGGATGTTGTAATCAACGTTATATTTAAAATAGTCTCGAGAAGTGATGACAGCTTTAGAGGTGTAGGTAGCAGTTGATCCTAATCCGTTTAAAGAGGATTACTTTGGAAGGAATAGAGAACAGTGGTGGTTAGAGATGGGCGATTGCTTGACTAATTGGCGACCAACGCCTCTGGTTAGGTAGCTGGGGTACGTGTGGGTGAAGAACAAGTAAATACGAGGTGTGAGGTGACTATTATAGGTGGGGTATTAAGAGACCTCCACGAGCGATGCGGAGGGTGTTAATCTTGAAGGGTTTTGTAATTATGAGGGAAAGGGCCGCTTGAGGCGGTGTCGGCGGTAATGGGGGGTGAACCTTCTCTCGCTCTTTGTCGGGATAGGAAAGCTTTCCCAGGTCGGGGGATTTGTCTCGTGTCAACGGGAGAGACGCTGCGGCGCCGTTAAAACCGTTTGGAAGGGGGTGGGGGTCCCCTCTTATATTTTCCCGTCAGTCGTCGCCATCGGGTGTTAAAGTGTGTATTCGCCATCTTAATAATACGTAATTTAACACCTCTTTTGTCTGTTTGGTTTTAATTGTTTTTGATGCTAAATCCACAACATTTTCCTCTGCTATTCATAGCCTCAATCATCTACTTTCATCGTTTGTTGGTAAATATACAGGGTTTTCTTCAATTACCTGTATACTTCATTTCAGTCGATGAGTTTTGAAGCAATCTGCAGCCACTCACATAAATACAGGTGTCTACGGGTATTAGTTGGAACAAACTTCAGGAATCGATTCTACAGGTAATTTCCAAAAATGTGTCTCGCAGAGTTTTTTTTAACGCGATTTTTTCAATTTTAGTAGGTATTTAGTTTTTTCTATCATCTTACATTACTAACACAGCCAAAACTCCCTTAATTTACAGTGTAAAATGTAAAAAAAAAATATATGTACCATTGGAAAGAGCGTTAAATTGTCTATGAGTAAGGCTTACTATCTTCATCGGTAAATTTCTAAGGCTAAAAATTCAGCTCAAAGTTCTAATTTTAAGAATTTTCCGAAATTTGACTTTTCTTTCACACATCGTTTTCCCAACTCTGTAGAGCTGGGCTCTCTACGGAAAAAACTTCTTCGTGATCTCAGCTTTCCAACTGTGTAGTACCTTAGAATTTTGGTGCACTAATTAAGGGAGAAAATTGCGTTTGAATGCATGAACATATGGTGCGAGGCTTCACACTACTTTCCTCACCCGTAAAAACCCGAAAAACTTCGATTTTTGCAAAGATCGGATCGGTCTTCGATTTTTTTTAGCCTTTCTCGAAAACCGCTTGAACGATTGTGATGAAATTCACAGGACTTAAAGCGGGATTTATAGACGGCCCTCGAGTTTCAAGGAGACCTTGAGATGGTATTCAAGGATTCCTTGTTATTCCAAATTTCGAGGAGAACATCTCATAGTCTCCTTGAAACTCGAGGACCGTCTATAAATCCCGGCGCCCTTAGTTTTCATTCAAGTAAAATCCAGCTTCAATATCCCTCATCTTCACAAAAATATCGTAAGGGCCGAAATCAGCGTTGAAATCCACAGAAATTGCCATATAATGACAATTTTTGTGGATATTAACGCTGATTCCGGCCCTCAGGATATTTTTGAGGAGATGAGGGGTATTGGAGCTTGTTTTTACTTGAAAGAGGAGTAAGTCCTGTGATTTCCACCAGAATCGTTAGAGCAGTTCGCGAGAAAAGCTGAAAAATGTGCCACAAACGACGTGGTTTCAGCTGTTTTGAACATTTTCTCCACCTATTAATTGACCCGAGGGCTGAAATTCTTATCGCATCACCCTCATACATGTAGAAACCAATCCTTGAAACCGGATTTTTTTAATCATTTTTGTGGGGGCTGCAATCGTGGCCACACATATTACACCCCATACGTACCTTGTTAAATGATAGAGGTATTTAAAAAAAAACCCTATCTCATCCTCCTACTACTGTGGTCTTATTATGTTTATATATGTGTCGTTCCAGACGATATCTGCCCGTGGGATGGAGATAAAAAAATTCAAAAAAATTTTAAAAAGTCAATAATGTCAAAAGTAAGGATAAGTTCGTTGGCCAGAATTTTTGGAGTGCTCCAAGGGGTCAAATTTCGAAATTTTAGTTTCAAAATCGCAAAAAAGTGTTTTTAGTGTGAGATACCATCCTATACATAGGAACATAATATAATGGTATATTCGGAATCAGCCTGAAATTTCCTATAAGAATCACCCACCAAATCGCTTAAAATTATTTTTTGAAAATTCGCTCACCAACTCATGCTGCATGAATGGAACTTTTTTTTTTAAATATTATTGACATTTTAAAGATTTTTTGGATTTTTTATTTCGATTCCTCGGTCAGATATCGCCATAACTTCATTTTCTAGGACGTGTGCAGAGATCATCACTTGCTTTTCTCTTGACACTCGCACGGAGTAAGGATTGCTGCAAGCGTTGTTCTATAGGTTCATTTGTGTGGTTTTCGGAACCTTCCAACCCTAATGTTTTTATGTAGGCTTTGCAGCTACTTAACCGGCTTTTCGTTTTTCGTCTATGTGCGCACACCCACCTTTTAACTCCACCCGAAAGTTGTTTTTGGAACACAAATTTAAAATTGTGACGAAAAACGACACAATTCCCATGCTCACTCCCGTCACCCACAAACACAGTACTTTGATCACTCATTGTTGAACGTAAACTGACTGGGTGGGGTGCAACTCTTCGACAAGCCCTCTATCGAAGAGTTTCAAAGCAGTGTGTGGCAACTCTACGACATCACGTTTCCTGCGAATCTTCGACACTGCGATCTTCCGACAAGTCGAAGAGTTGCAACCGAACACGTCTTGCAACTCTTCGACAGCGTGGAAACACTTGTAACTCTTCGACATTGCAATTCTTGGACAGCCAGGTATACCTGCGAAACCCTTAGCTACTGAGATGGCGGGCCATTGTAAAGCCATTGTAAAAGAATTGTCATACCATCACGAACCTACGGGACGAGACCGCAGGAATTTACTGATATAATGCATGCACTTGGGAAGGTAAGGGCGGAGAGGTTTTGCGAATTTTCGAAGAAAATGAAGCTATTGCAATGGCTTCAAAATTTTTGTATTGCAAATTTTCTTTATGGAAATCCCTTGCAGACTATCCTAAAACGATTCCTGAAATTTAACACTTTTTCATAGGTATATATAATATACAGTGTGGCCCACTTATTAGGCTCACCCCCTTTATTTTCTCTAATTTTGAGGGTAAAAAATTCATCCCAGCGCTATTGTTCATAGTTTTGTGCGACGTTCCAAAAATTACTTAATTGCGCATTCCGCAATTGCGCAAACGTGCGCAATGGACATCAACTTCGTTTTTTTAAATGGGAACCCACTTTTCTCCCCACTTTTCCAGATTTGGATTCTACGCAAAATTATGTGAAAAAATTACCCCTCACTCAAAAATTTAAGTGCGCAAAAACGGGAGCAATAACGCTTTAAATGTGTCCTAAAAACGTACGTATCTACACCCACACAGACTTCCATATACACTTATCCAAAAAGTGGAGAAAATTGATCAGATGTCAATTAGAACCATTCTGAGGTGGTTCTTCAGAAATTATGTTTTCTGTTGATTGCAATACTTTCCTTTCACCTTTCTGGTGGTTTGAGGAAAGTAAAAATGTTAGGTTTTCAAGGTAATCGAGTGTTCTAGTGTGTTGATGCCCTGACCGTGACTTGAGGAGTTAAGTATCGCTTTCCAGGTAAATTTACACGCTATATCGAATAGTGGCACTCCGTAACAACTTTGACTGATGAAAAATTTATTTTTCGAGAAAAATATTGAATTATTTGTTGACATACCAGCACATCCGACTTGTATTTTGGTAATCGTTGTTTTGATTGCATTTTTCTGAATAATTGTTTCTCAGATTTACCTCAATCGTTCACTAGCTCAGCAAAATATGATTTGAATGTGCTGGTATGTCCAAAAATTCACTATTTTTCTCGAAAAATCAATTTTTTATCAGTTGGAATGGATGGGGATTGTCAGCGTCCGATTCAGAGTAAAAATATACCTGGAAACCGATACCTACCTGACTCCTCAAGTCATGGTCAGGTCGTCAACACTTTGAATTCAGTTCAATTACCTTGACTAACTAACAATTCATAGAGTAAATATAAACTTAATCATACCGTTCGTAAGCCGAGGGTTTGAGGATGTTTTCTCGTACATCGCATCGATCCCCCCCCCCCCCCCAGAAAATAGGTGAAAATCTCTTCAGAATTTCGTAGAAAAACACTGAAAGTAGCCATGTTTGAAGTTTGGACTAGAGAAAAGCTGATTAGTTACGAGTTTGAAAATGTATTTGGTAGCCTGTCTGATGCCAAATTTAATGTTGTTTCTAACGGTATCCTCGATTTCTAATTCACACAGTCAATTAGGGATGTTATGGTCATTTTTGTGAGGCAAGGTCAAACACACGAAAAAATATCAAAAGTGAAAAAACTCGGTTTTATAGTAAAGTAAACAAAGAATGTTATGGGACAAAAAATATTAGAAATTGGTTGTAGAATCGACCTCTGACGTTTGGCCGTACTTCCTCTCTTTCACTGCGGAATTGCTGGAAAAGTGCTCGAAAAAGTGTCTCAGTATATCCTTGCAATCTAAAAATCCTCTTAGCAGTGAAGTTCTCAAATCAAATCAAATTCTTTTATGATTAACAAAGTACAATATTTGTATTATTTTCGTTTGAAGGTAAACGAGTCATACAATGCAAATTAACGCCAAATAGACACATTATACAAAAACACTTCTTCCCAGCGTTTAACAAATAAATGTGCTCAAACAAACAATAACAATGTTCTCACCACCCTGGTAAGACTGTCAAGCAAAAGCTATTTGGTAGATTGAAGAATTCCCTTGAACATTGGTGGGGAAAGCCGCCAACTTCGCGCAATATGTCGACAATCCGAAGAAATATGTCCTTTTTTGATACATGATCGCATGTCGAGAACAATCATCAGAGGGTTGGGGTTCCGAGAGGTAAATAACCGCCGCATGAAGAGATATTTGATCCTTCGTCATCAGCGATTGAGGAAATCGAGGTCGTGAGGTGAAAAAAGACCTTCCAGAAGCCACGAAAACAGTCGCCAATCATTCATTCTACCCGCACTCTATTATATGTCCCTTTTCAATTTTGACCCCCACCTCTCCCTTCACCCGCTCACCACCAGGCACCGTTTCGGACGTTCATAATATAGGTTCGCCCTCACACATATGCGTCACTCGTGTTTTCTAACCCACACATGCGCGCACCTATCAAATTCCCAATCCATCGCCCAGAGAGGAATTCACTGGCCAGTCATCTGCCGCTGTATTATTCATGGGAACTCATTTCACACAAGAGAGCGCGGTCACTTTCAACTGCCGAGTTTGTGCAAACATATTTGGAGCGTCCTGGTTCAGTAATTTGAAGAACCCTACAGGACTGTTTATTGTTCATAAATTGATGGACTCTTCCCATTGAGAAAACTTCTGGCAGAGATTGGAAATTTTATTTTGTACGAGGAGAATCGGAATAATAAAATTGTAGAAATCAAAATAGTTAATACTCGTATGATAGCGTGAAAGGCTTTTGTGATGTGCCTACCATGATAGTCATCGCGAAGTGAACAATCATTTTTGACATTAACGTTTTTCTTCTTGAATACCTTAATATTATGGGCCTGACGATACGATGGTCTCTCATCAATTTCGGTTCCGTGTCTGTCTTTCTATCTGATGTAGTCAATTCTTCGTCCACTGACATTATGTTGTTCGGCGTGTAGAGAATGTACATAGAGCACATATTATATCCATCTTACGTGATGTGAATAAGATACTGCCCACCCACTTGTAAGCTTATTATTTATTTCATTCTTTTCAATGGACCCCCTGAAAAGGATTGACATTATCTAACGTTAATTGATAACCGCCACGTGTTTGAATGAACATCCTACGCGTCTTCTCTCCCCCACGATGAGACAAAAATGGGTCGGAATCCGCTATTTTTGACTTCAGAATCGGCTTCAGCACCCTCAAAAACCAGTGTATCCCAATCTTGAGCCCCAAAAAATGGTTTTGGCTGGAATAACGGAAAACGTGACGTTATCTGGTATCTTACGTGAGGGAGCGAGAAGGCAATACATATCAGATGATCATTTCGCTTTTTCGCCCTCTTCCATTCATTTCGGACCCATCATGTTGCACCTTTTTGGAAAGCTCTCTATTAGACCTACAATTTTAAAGAATGAAAAAGAAGACGTCCATCCCTCATTCTACGCTATTATCCATTAAAATCCATTCAAAAAAATTGTATAATCATTTCCAAACACAATCTATGATTTTGATCTATGTTGGTATACTTAAAACTAATTTTTGCTACTGAAAAAAAAAGGTTTGGATGTCCGAATCTTCGTAACTTCCTTTTTCAAATTTCATTCAGTAAAATCAGTTACAAACTCCAGTTGTACGATTGATTCATGTATTTACGGCACTCAAAGTTGAGACTCTCAGCATAACGAGGAATGGCTAACTTGAAATACGAAGTTGCTGGCAAATCATGCAATTACCTGTGGTTATGAATCGGGGAGTCTATTGGTAGAACAATCAGTGACTGCTACTCAAAGTCTGAGAGAAAATACTACAATGAAGAATAAGAGCACAAGAAAAGCTGCGTTTTGCATCGAGCCGATGAGTTCTGCCAGGAATTCTCCATAACTCAAGTACACCACAAACAGAAGGAGGATGAATAGAATAATTCCGACCGTACGAATCATGTTTGTTCCCTGAAGATGACTGAACTAATGATTGACTGAAGATTGACAGAAGATTGACATCCACTAATTTTATCACGAATATCACTATAACCGCGTCACTTATTCACTGACCGTCACTCACCAGAACACTTATTGACGAGTCACTTATTGACACCCGAACTGAGCGAACAGGTGAGAGGTACTGAGAAGAACCACTGTCACGAGAAGGGCGATGGGAGAGTCATAAAGCAAGTGGGGACGAGATTATCGGCAGGTACGAGTGCTTAGAACTTGAAGTGGTTACTACTCGTCGAGATGTTACTATCTTCTGAATATTTTTCGTTCTAGTCAAATTCACCGTTTTCACAAGTTAACCATTGAATACAAATCAAATTAGCCTTTTTACATACCTACCTATAGCATTAAAAGGTGAATTTGATATGCACAAATTAAAGATTAAAGTTCCATTGATGCAACCTGAGTTAATGAGCGAATTTTCAAGAATAATTTTAACAGATTTTTGAACTGTGGAAATGTATAATATTCAGTGGGCTATTTTTGCTCTGAATCCAACTTGTACTATATTTTATGTTCTTATGTTCAAGATGGTGATAGCCCAGGCAGCTTAGGTTTTTGGTTCCTAAAAATTCCGAACAAGCTGGAAATCGTTTTAATCGATGTTGTTCCACTCCAGTATGAGTGATTAGGACTTTGCGAAAGTTTTCTAGTTGAGCTTAAGTATTGCGGGGCTTAAAGCCTAGAAATATTCGACCTCTTTGTGGTTTTTCGCTTATGACTCGTTGAAGAAGCATCCTAAAGAAAAAATCATCCCCTCCTGCATTTCTGAAGCAGTGAATTTCGCGTCAAATGACTTACCGAAACACCAAAGTAGCCGCAATCGCTCGTTGAAAAAGGGATATTTTTTCAAATTTTTTTCAAAAAAAGCATTTCCGGTTCCAGCACTTTCAACAGCTATAACTTCTGAACGGTCACTCCAATCAACAAAAGTCGTGAAGTGAAAGTTGTTCAGAATCTAATTTCACGTTAGGAAACTACATTGAGATCCACCGAACAGTGCCTGCCGTACCATGTCGGTATGGGAACTATGTCGGTCCCCTCTGAGGAGAGTGCAACGTTGTAACCCATGGCCTTCTTGACTATAGGTTAAATAAATTTAATCAAGAAGGAGCCGTGTCACAAGTCCGGAAAAGTGTGGATGTCGCGTGGTTGTTCTGCCTATCAGATCAGCTCAGTAAATAAATAACCCAAAATAAACCAATGCTAATTGGAACTGAGGGCAGACCAAATAATGTCAGTTCCAATATCCTATCGATATTTATGTATAGGTAATATTATTGCAAGAAAATGTCCTTTGCACTAATGGCTGATCTATCAGGAAACAATAATGTCTGATCTATCCAGGCTGATGGCTGATGACTAATGGCTGATCTATCCAGGAAACAATAATGCTAATTGGAACTGAGGGCAGACCAAATAATGTCAGTTCCAATATCCTATCGATATTTATGTATAATATTATTGCAATAAAGTGTCCTTTGCACTAATGGCTGATCTATGCAGGAAACATCTGGTGCGAGGCTCAAAATACTTTCCTCACCCGTAAATCCCAATAAATGGTTATTTTCGTGGATTTTAACGCTGGTTTCGGCTCTTAGGATATTGTCCTGGTAAAGAAGGGGAAACTGAAGGTTTTTTTTTACTGATAAAAGAGTAAATCCTGTGAATTCCATCAAAATCCATGGGAAGATTCAGGGGGGAAAACTCAACAAATGTGCTTAAAACAACGTCTTTTTCACCTGTTTTGCTTAGTTTCTCCCCTCCAAAAACTGACCTGGAGGGCTGAAATTCTTGTTGGTTCATCCTCATATGTATAACCAATCCTGGAAATCGCGATTTTTGGAAACATGAAGAAAGTTGATGAGATGCTTATCAGAACCATTCTAAGGAGGTGTTCCAGAAATTGGGTATTCTGCCGATTGCAATACTTTCCTTCCACCTTTCAGGTAGGCTAAGGAAAGTGGGGAAAAACAATAAACCGCTCTTTGTTGATTCGCAGCGCTTTTTGTCGAGTGTTTTGGTTGAATCTTAAACCGCAGATTCATCAAGAATACTGATATCATCAAAATAATAAGAATACCGTAGTTTTTACGCGTGCCATCACCAATAAAACGCTTGAGAACTTTTATTACTGAATCGGTTGATTCTTTTCCATCCCGTACAATAGAAAGGAGATTGGCAGTCATAAAATACCTATCTCCATTATGAAGTTCCAAATACCAGTCTGTTTTGCGTGTCGCAGTATGTCCAGTCAGTACCTCGAGTTAGATTTCGTGACCATATAACTACTCATCGGAATCAGGTTTTTAAGCAGTATACCACTGGATACTTATAATATATTATCGTACCATACAGGCAGATCCTTCGGCAGGATATTAACGAATCCTTCAGCAGCCCCTCAGTGAACAGTTTGAACTATCAAATCTTATGTAAAATGGAACAACGCTCGCCTCAGTGGTACGAAAAGTGGTTTAACTTCGGAGATGTGCTCGCCCTTCTGAGTACATCTTTCCTCTGCGGTATCTTTCTCTTAGCGGCTGGCGTGATTTTGACTTTCTTCTGGGTTGTGCTCATGGTGATTTCGTCTTTAATTAACATTAGCGTCTATTTCTGAATATTTCCACTTATCCTTACTTGATTTGGCACAATTCTGCCTCAATCATATTTTCATTATCGAATGTTTAATATAAAGTGATATTAGTTTCAGTTTCTGTTTTACTGCCATTGATCCTCCATTTCGAGCTAATTTAATTTATATAATTTGGATTTTCCCTCATGCCTCTATTATCCAACATAATTATTTTAAATTTAGACTCTGGTCCGATCCTGAAACCTGGAATGTAAAAGATACCTTTATTTACTGGGAATGTTACTTCAGCAAGCTTAACGGATCCTGTAAGTGTTATAATGTCTTTGGAATTAGATTATTTTACGAAGAAGCATTATACATCGTCAGTTTACGAGTGAAATCAACAGGTACCTCTCCATCCAAAAATACCGTAATATCAAATTAATGATAATGAAGTCACGTTATTTGATACCTACGTCATGTTGACAAAACGGTGAATTTCAGGTAACACCGGTGGAATAATAATCAAACTTTGATAAAACTTACAAAATACCATCAAGGTAAAAACTCTCAAATACATAATTTTTAAAAACTTTCGGTTCTCGAAAGCCTGTTATTTATATTTATGTTATGCCAAGCTCTATGGCATCTTTTTGCGAAATCCTTCAATGGAATCTGCTAAAAATTAATGAGCTGCGTGATTTCCAGTTTTTTTGTGAAGTTGTATAGTATTTGAAGAATTATGAAGCTTGGAATACCAAGATTAATGAAGTGAAAAATCAACTGATTGGCTGTTTGATCGCGTTGGAGAGAGAGCTATTTCTGTTCCTAAAAATAAAGGTGCTCATGATCTGGAGGTACCTAGTTTTGAACCTGAGTGTGGAGAGAGACGCATAGACGGTATGTCTGCATCAAATCTGTGGGATTCATCAGTGGTAGCAGAGGAGGATCCGTCCATAATCCAAAGGTAGCTTGGAAAGCGAAAACCTGAGTTTTCCGTGGTTGCATCGCGTGTCACACGAATTGGTGATGAACAGGACGAAACTAACCAACGGCGAGCTGTCCTCTTCTTCGATATTTCCTCCACGGTGTGGAATGTACTTGGAACGAATCGCTCCTCTGGTCCACAGTAGCTGTCAGCCTCATCAGGTAGAACTCCTTCTCCCTGAAGATCTCAGAATGAAGTTGGACCGCAGCATTGAGGTTAGAGAACGAAATTTCAGAATCGAAATGTTTTTGCTGTACTTTCCACTGTCAACAAGAACTCCCAGCAAGAAAACTTCATCTCATGTCCCGGCCCAAATAATGATAACATTGGTCCAGTAAGAAAAACGACTGCTAAGTTTGGTAGGCAGTGTTACACTGTCACATGGACGTAATCGACAGGCTGGTGGGTACGTAGGAAAGTGAAGAAGCTATACTGCTCACCAATCATGGCAGACGCTTTTCTTACGTTTCGTTGGGTAGCTGTCCCTCTCTACCAAATGCAGAGAAGCATTGTATTTGTTACAGAACTAAACAAATTTTTCTCCATTATCAAAAAAATATTATGTAGGATAACAATCATGGTATATTATTTTCTACTCGGATTTTGAATTTCTTCTGATTTTGAGCTTTTTCGACACCTCCATAGTCAAATAATTGGCTTCTGTGTCTTTGTATGTGCCACTGCTTGGAAAACACACTCAAAATGCTCATCCGATTTCGGGAAAATTTTCAAGGTCTGCAGGGCTGAGGCCCAAAAGCTGGTCCTCGGTGAAGACCACAGAAATTGGAAATCGCCAAGGTACCTAATGGGGAAAATGTTTAGGTCTTACCGTAGATATGTTATCACTTCCTAGTAATTCGTGAGAGAATTCTCAACCGTCGCAAATGTGGTTTCCTTCCAATTTTATCTAAGATCTTTTCTTAGTCATTCTTCAACGTCATTATTTTGGATTTTATCGACACTCACCCATCCTCTCAACACTTCAGTTACTCTGCATGCTGTATCCCTCATTTTTCGGTCTGCAAGTGGGCTACCCTGCTTTCTATGGATGATGGACCACCGTATGAAGACATGGAAATGCAACTATCTTATTGTTATCTCACACTAATTGGATTGACAGCCAGGGAACCAATGGCTGATATCCCTTACGGTCGGCATGCGCGTTCAACCATCCACGGATAATCGGGTCGCTAAGCCTATCGGAGACCTCCGAGGTGGTTGAATAGACGTGGGAAAGTGATTATGAATTCAAGAGCTCTCAACTGCCGACAGACAGACAAGCCGGTAGCTAATTAGCCCCTCAAGCGCACCCCTTCGTTTCCCGTAATGAGTTGAAATCGTTAATATTCCATTGAGCGGATTGGCAGATTATTCGTGGAGGAGCGAGTCAACTGGCATTAATACGTTCGTAACACACGAGTCTAATTCAAGCTAGGCAGGTAGGTAAGTTAAGCTAACCAAAAGTAAATCATGGGAACCATCACTTTTGATTTTCGTGGGCCCGACTGGTGATGGGTCCCTATAATCATTATTGTCCATCGCAATGAAAATTCAATTAACGGCTGATGGGTTGGGAATTAAAGCTGATGCAGCTTCTTCTTTGTAGTGCCTCCTCGCTGCCCATGGAAGTAAGATGAGAAGTCTCTACTTCCATGTTCAAGAATGGGGAATGGATCTTGGATTATTTTATTTTTAGTGAAATGGGGTCTGCGCATGGTTTTTGTTTACAATTTTTATTGAA
>JAEMON010000002.1:35081737-35132248 GCA_030264115.1 Lygus lineolaris
CGATTCACACTCCTGTTTCTGATCTTTTTTTCGTTCAACCCTGAAGTCCTGAAATTTGGTATACCGGCCCCATTCGGGGTCTAGTTGTGCCGCGAAGCTTTTCGTTACCGTCAGTCTTCTCTGAGGGGTGGAAAATAGGTGATGAAATTTTCAAAACGCCCTAGCTCAAAAATTTCAAATAGGAAGGTATACTTTTTCCATCGATTTAAAATAAAACGCAATTTTTAGCGTCGAATGAGACCTTGCGGAGCTTCGTAGGACCAACCGTTCGCTCCCTGTAAGGACTTAAGGGTTGAACGAGAAAAAGAGCAGAAACACGAGCGAAATCATTAGAAAAAATTTTGATTCTCTCTTTGGAGGACAGCTGATGACGTCCGACACAGCCTGAAATGGTAGTTTTCTCTACTTTCGCTCGGCCTTGGTTTGATAAACTTCCGATTGTATAGACTCTACTGCAGGCCAAGGAAGGTTTAGTTTCTTAAACTATTGCATACACCTATTCATGATTATGCACTGCGTGGTAATTTGACTTTATTATTATCAACAACTTATCCACTTAAATAAAACTTTGTTAACTCAACTAAGTATTTGTTATGTCTCAGCTAGTTTCATCGTTCCCAAACAGCGAAGTCGATACTTCCTTCAGCATCAGACTGCAACATCTAGTACCTCCCTATATAAATAACGAGAGAACGCGGGGGTTGATGAATTCCTAGTCCCATAACGAGTATTGAAGGCAAAAGAGGACCGAAGCAGGAGAGCAGAGTTTACCAAACGAGTTATTAATGGAAGCCCGTCTTATCGACCACACTAAATCTGTATAAGAGGTAGTGGATAATACTAATACGATGTTGATAAGGGGTGTAAACTACCCCGAGCGCTGAAATATAGACTCCGGCCCCCTTTCACGAGTCCCAACTTATGGCTCTGTAATTAGATACAAGTGCCGGCCTCTATTGGTAATATCATGGCGAGGAGGGGTATCGGGGAGGAGGAATGGAATTAATTTTCATCCCGAGCTTTACACAGAGTTCCGAGGCTCGGCCGTGTGCTTCCCCGGTTCATGTAGATGAGTCGTATAATGACAATATTTTCGATGCTGGTAGGAATGATGATGCTGGTAGCGTGATGATTATTGGGTAGTCATAGTCGGGACTCAGCCAGGTTCGAGACTGTGTACTACCTCATGTACTACCTATGTGTACCTACAATCAGAGAATATAACGACCTAAATAGGGTTATTAGCAACACTACAACTACGGTAAAAAGTTAGCAACAGTGTCAACTCGGTAAAAGTTAACGTGTACCCAAACACGCACGGTAGAAGCCTACGGGAACACGGTCCTGATATGAGATTGAATTTTACTGACTTCCACAGTAAACCGTATTTTGATTGGTTTTTCGGTGTGATTTAAAAACTTTTGGAGGAGTTTCCGTGTTTTGGGTATTTTTCGTTTATTAATTGCTCCCAGTAAAGATGTTTGAAGGGAACTAACTAAGCCGACTCATTTCGTCAGTGTACGGTCAACGTTTCCAGTCCACCTTTATACCCATCTTCCAGACAAGAAAAATACACCTGGTGGAATCAATAATGATTTAAATCAATAAATAACAATACCTATTATTTGTAAAGCCATTCAAGGAAAACAAGAAATCTATTCAAGTGGTTTGAAAGCAAACATTTTAGCTTGGAAGTAGAAAAGCAGATTACAAAACGTACTAATGAATCAATATCTAATATATAAAATTCTCGTGTCACAGTTTTCGTTGCCATACTCCTCCGAAACGGCTTGACCGATTTTGATGAAATTTTTTGTGCTTATCCGGTATCTATGAGAATCGGCCAACATCTATTTTTCATCCCCCTAAATGTTAAGGGTAGTCCACCCCTAAAATTTTTATTTTGTTTTTTAGACAAAATTTTTAATTTCTATTTTTTTATGATACAACATACAAAAATACATACAATCCTCAATTTTCACCCTTCTACGATCAACCCTTATTTTTTTAATAAGGGCTCTGTCCCACTGTCACGCGAGCGAAGCGAGCGTTTGGGATCTGGACAACCAACCGTCTAGAAATCCGGCCGTCTAGAAGTAACCGGCTAGAGATCATTTATATATATGGCAAAACAACGTTTGCCAGGTCAGCTAGTAAAATTATATTATTATGAAAATACTCCCATCTCCCATCTCCGGTAGTGAGGAAGCAGAATGAGATGAGCCGCAATCATGAGCAAAATATTACTAAAAATTAGATAGGTAAATATAGCTAAGTTCCAAGGTATCATCCACCTCAAATTGTCCTGACAAGATTATAATGAATTTATATTTATTATATATACTATTATTTATTATTAATTTTTTTGTATTATTTATTTATTTTATTATTTAGGTATATCATTTTCCAATAATTTATTAATTTTTATATTTATTATTTTTCAGTCGATTGATTACAGTTTCTGATCGCAAATTGTAATGTCTGTCGTAGATATCCGTCCTCGTCTTGAAGGCCAGTCAGCCCTGAGGCAGCCGAGAGTTGTGGTTGAACCCCCTTTGGCCACCAGGTCTAGCTTGCGAAGGAGAACCACGTTAGGCCGATATTTCAATAGCCCGATATCCCCTTGTCTCTCACCATCGCCATCGCTTTTCACCTCCCGCAGCTTCTTCCCCCAGTTCTACCATCTCAGACTTCCACTTGTTTTTCCTAAGAGACCTGCAGACCAGGCAAAACCGCTCTGGTAGCCTCTCAGCACTTTTTTCTTCAGTCTACTTCCTCAGCACGTGGGAAACCATATCGGAAAACGCACCTTTGTCGACGAATAGTTCAGCTTCCTGCAAATTTCTCATTTAGACGTAAAATCTATAAGATATTGAAACACATGGAAACCCTTCTTCCAATTAAGTCGTCAAACAGATGAGGCTTCCTTGTGTTCAAAAACAATAATGATACTTCATTGAGATGGACCCGTACATAATGATGACGACCCTTTAAAAACCTACCTCTCAAAAGTGATCAAAATCAGGTAAATTGGAAATCGTTATTTGGGGATTTATAATAGCTGTTTAAATAAGGATACATATAAGAGGGATATAATATGTTATTTGGTTATGCATTGATATCTCAAACATACTTAGAGCATGAAATGTTTGATTTTGGAGGGGGGGGGGGGGGGGTCCAACATTAAAATGTTCACCTGCCATAAATGATTCCGCCCCTCGGAATCGAAAATTTAGATTTGGGTGATACAAACCATAGTCGAATTATGATTTTGCCTGGACATACTTGATTGGGTGGAGTTCCTGAAACTGTTTAAACAATTAAGTAGACCTCTAACGTGAATAATTTGAAGTTTGCACCGTTTTTATATGTGAGGTTTATTCTGAATATTGACAAAAACCTCGAAATTTTTTGAATTTCTTCGGGTTTTTGCAATTCCCTCTGAAATAGAGCCTTAGAATATTGGGGCAAACTTCAAAAATGATTCATATTAGGGGTCCACTCATGGAATGATTTTCAAGTGATTCAGTTTCCAAAACTTCTCAGATTATGTTCTCAGGCTATGTTCAAGTGATTCAGTTTCCAAAACTTCTCAGATTATGTTCTAGCAACCCCAATTTTTTCGAGTTTATAGACATGGATATGTCTTTTTACTGGGGATCAAGGAATTTTTCGCGACACCTTTTTTCCTCCACGAGTCATGAACTTTTCGCGACGCTATTTTTTCTCCACACAAAATGCAACGCTCCGGCACTTTAGATTATTATTAACTCGAAAAGTGAAGGCTTGGTAGAAATCAATGAGGTACAATTTTGTTCATTAATGTTCAATTCTAATAAATTTTTTCATAAAATATCTCGTGTGTATTTTATTTATTTCATCATTTTAAATTTCTAATTACACCTCCAACAATGGGCATATACATAATCTATTGTTTTTCCCCCCAAGGAAAAATTCTTGTCTTTCTGATTTCAATAGTTTATAGAGACCTGGTGAATTTTCAAAATTTGTTTTTTTTTTCAGAGTTTCAATGTGGTGGGACCTACACACTAGATATTTTTCTTATAGTCTCTTCTCTCAACTAGAAAATTAACCGGGGAGTTTGGATACTATTACAATGTGGACGGGTACTCGCTAAAAATATAGTATCGTATTGTTTAAATGTTTCAGTAAGGGAGAAAAAAATTGTGTAACTGACGTGTGCCTGTACCTACGGTTACAGTTGAACCAAAATTTTGACTGGCCTATGAGATGAAACTAAATAATTTGATCGGGAAATGCTTTACATGGAAAACTTTGGTGAATGATCTTATTTATCAGGAGCTTAAAGGTGGAAGTGCTGGCGAGGCTCACAATTACGGAGAAAGGGAATTAATTTCGGTCGCAGCGGCTTGCTTGTTTTACCACCGCATTTGACTGGAAGATGTAGCAGCCGCCGTAACTTTCAGCGGGGAAACTGAGAGGGATGAGCGGGAAAAGGTACTTCGGGAAGACCCCCGAAAATCAGGTTAGGAAGCGGAGGTGAAGGAGGTAAATTTTCCTTGATAATATCATGTGTCTTGTAGTTAGTTAATGATGAGGAGAGGAAGGGCAGAAGTGAAGTTGCCCATTAGGAAACCTTCGCGGCCGGTTGGGGTTTTGGGGGAGGGTTGTGGCAGGAAAAGCCCCCACGACCTACGACCCCACCTAACCTCGTATAGAAACTTTAATAAAGTGGTCAACGTCATTATAGGCTCATACCCGTAAAAAGCACACCAACTAACGGGAAATTGTTTGGTACGTTGACTTCAGGTCTACCATTCTGTTGGTAAATTTCAAAACTACTTAAGTAACGAGTTCTCTCAACACAAGCCATGTCAACCATTAAGACTTTTTATGAGCTAGCTTCTGGTGATGTCCGCTTGTAAGCATCAAATCAGCCCAAAACTGACTCAGCTGATTGGTGAACTTGTCTGGTTAAATGCCTATTTTCCAAGTCAAATTTAAAATGTTTAAAATCATAGGTTGTCCATTTCATTTTTAATGTTTTCTATATCAAATTCAAGGTTATCGATTTCAAATCGAGCAGACAACCTTTAATTTGAAAAGGGAAATCTTAAAAATTTGATTGGGAAAAGCTATAGAAGAAAGGTGTTTTTATCTACCTATCACTCAAAACTACCTCAAAATGAACTCCTAGATAAGCTGGATCATAAATTGAGCTTTTGAGATTAAAGTCATACCTGAGTATTGATTATTTTTTTACCCCCCTCCCTCCTCAAAATTTGATGTTTTACTTTTCAAGATACGTAGAATCCAATAATCGAATAAAAAATCCGTCCGTGCGCCGTACGCTCCGCGCCGTACTTTCCTTAGTTACCATGGACCAAAATTATTGAAATTTGGTATACCAGCCCCGTTTGGGGTCTAGTTGTGCCCCGAAGCTTGGTGTTACCGTCAGTCTTCTCTGAGGGGTAGAAAATAGGAGATTAAATGTTCAAAACGCCCTAGCTCGAAAACTTGAAATATAAGGTAAATTTCTTCCAATCGATTTCGGATAGAACACAATTTTTTTGCTTTGAATGAGACTTCGCAAAGCATTTAAGGACCAACTGTTGGACTAGAGGGTTGAACGGAAAAAAGAGAAGAAACACGAGTGTGAATGGCAAATCTTCCCGAGTAGGCCTAATCCCCGTTCAAAGATCAGCTGATGAAATGCAACTTTTTTCGATTTCACAACATCAAGTATCGTGTTTACTTTGAGGAGCTTCCTTATAGTTACTGAATTTCGTAATTAATGAATCACACGACTCTCGTACAATAATAATTACAAGTTTGTGTAATAATTACAAGTTTGGCGTACAATAATAATTACAAGTAAATAACTACTCATTGTCCCCAAGAAATCATCGTGAACATCACGATATATTTCAGTAGGTATGTTAAATACCCAGTAATGGGCTCCTACTTGGACTCGGCTGCATTTTTTTTTTTTTTTTTTTTTGTGCCTATGACTTATTGTGTTCCTATGTACCATGCCGCTATTTATTGTTTTCTTTTGGCTTGGAATATTGAGGGTAGACCTGTTAGACCCCAGAATTCGCTATAAACATTTTTGGCGTAGTAAATAATAAAAAATAATGAACATTGTAGTGACAGGGCTGTCATGATGGTAAATGGTAGAATCGTACCACGAGCCTTCGTTACCACTGTGAAAATGTGGAACTTACTTACTACCGTGGGATACTGTCTGTCCCTCACCTTGTTTACCTGTTTTTTTTTCATGTTTCCAAAGGCTCATACCAACATAAACACTACAATTTGAATATACAGACTTCATTTCACTATAAAATCTTCTCGTTAACAAATTAGACTCCGAAAAATTTCCCCTTGGCCTCTATAATTTTTGAAAACATATCCACCTACTCGAAAATATTCAGTCTTTCTGACTTAGAGTAGGATATGGAGAAACTAGAATAGGTTTCTGGCAATCACAAATGTAAAACAAAACAAACGCTAATGAGATAAAAATTGCACATTAAACTTGACGTCAATTATAAAACATTTCATTTTACAGAATTTCATTATAGAAAATAAAAAAATGCATCATTTATGCCACAGGTCTTGCAAAATTTTACACTCACATGTTCGCTGGCCACTACGTTAAAATTAGCTACTGTGCAAAAAGCGAACGAATTCGACTTCAGGATTTCAAATTGCATTTTTTTAATTATTAAACTTGAGAAATTATATATAAAAAGTATTTCAGGTTTCAAATTGTATTCATCTTTGATGGACCATAAACACTCCCCCCTACCCCCAAAAACCTCCCCTCACACACTTCACACCTTGTCATACACGCCCACACATGCCTCCTATAAACATACAAGCATCCTGTTACATTCATTAAACATTACAAAAAACGAAAAAAAAACCCACGAGTTCGGGGGAATCTGTTACTGAGATACTACTGTGGGGTACTGGCGGTCGCCCAGAACAGAATATCCTTTAGATTATTCAACTTCTTCGGAAGTCCAACGTCACTAGCAGCTTTAGGGATACTGAAGTAACAGGTACTGAAGGTCTGGTTGCATATGAAAACAGGAAACGTTAGCATACAAGCAAAAAAATACCTTTGGTGTACTCAGAGTCCCTCACAGTAGGGACGGAGGGTTAATTTTAGCGAATTTTCGCAGAAAATGAAGCTATTGCAATGGCTTCAAAATTTAAATAATACACATTTTTGAAAATTTTCTTCGAGGAAATCCGTTTCATACCATTCTAAAACGATTCCTAAAATTTAACACTTTTTTATATGTATATATTTTTTTATATATATGTGTCACTCCAGAAGATATCTGCCAAAGGAATCGAGATAAAAAATAAAATAAAAATTTTTAAATGTCAATAATATCAAAAGTAAGGATGATTTCGTTAGCCAGAATTTTTGCAGTACCTACTCCAAGAGGTCAAATTTTGAAAATTTAGTTTCAAATTCTTGTAATTATTATTATCGGAGAGTTGTATCATTCATTCCTAATGAAATTCAGTATCTAAGGAAGCTTCTGAAAGTAAACAACAAACTTGGTTATTTGGAATCGAAAGAAAGTTGCATTCGAACAGCTGATATTTGAACGGAGATTTTGCCTGCTCGGGAAGAATTGCGATTCGCACTCGTGTTTCTGCTTTTTTTTCGTTCAACCGTCCTTACAGGGAGCGATCGGTTGATCCTAAAACGCTCCGCGAGGTCTCATTCGACGCTAAAAATTGTGTTCTATCCGAAATTGATGGAAAAAATATACCTTCCTATTTGAAATTTTCGAGCTAGGGCGTTTTGAATATGACATCCCCTATTTTCCACCCCTTAGAGAAAACTGACGGTAACAAAAAGCTTAGCAGCACAACTTGACCCCGGTTGGGGCCGGTAAACCAAATTTCATTAATTTTGGACCATGGTAACTAATGAAAGTGCGTACGGACGGATTTTTTTTTAAATTCGATTTTTGGATTCTACGTATCTTGAAACGTAAAACCTCATATTTTGAGGGGGTTTAAATTTTTTTTTTTTTTTTTTTCGTACTCGATTCCAAAGGTTCATTATTGAAAATAATACACCAAAATCGCCAAAAAACGTGTTTTTGGTGTAAATTTCCATCTTAAACATAGGAACATATGGAATATTCGGAATCAGCGTTAAATTTCCTATAAGAATCACTCGCCAAATCGATTAAAACCATTCTTTGAAAATTTGCTCATCAACTCATGCTGCATGAATGGGACTTTTTTTGTTTCTTATATGGGAAATTTCCTAAATATGTATCGATGAATAGAAGACTTTTGTTGAACTAAATCTTTTATGGTGTCAATATTATATTTTAGTTTAGTGAATTTCCCAACGAGTTACCCTTACTATATCTTAGCCTATCATAAGCACTACTAAGATTGCACTAAGCTCTCAAAAGTTACGTGGCCGGAATAACCTACTTCTATCATTCTCGACTCTTAGAAATAACAAGCACCTTCTCTACCATGTCCTTGTCAAAGCTTCCATAGTTACAGCGATCCAACATGAACTGACCATTAGCGGAGAGCAGAAAGGATTCACTAAAGTGGCGGCTAATAAAATCCCGGCTTCACCGCACCTCCATGAGCCAGAAGCCGCGATTCCAGCGGCCAGAACCACTCAAGGAAAAGTTTGGCAGGGCGTTTGTTCCACTACGCGTTGTAAACTTTCCGTTCAGCGCACGCCGAGAGGTCTGAAGAGTTGGAACATATTTCGACGCATCATGCTTCCGTTTTCAAGCACCAGTGACTACCAATGTTTACGACGGAAAGATAAATCTGCCGATGTGCTGGGAGTTTGTGAACTTTTGGAATCAATCAGACGTAGCCTACTGTGTTTGTTCGTGCGAAATCATACACTTTTGTAAACATTACTCATAAACATTTTTTTTTCTTTGGCAGGAACTAAAGAAGGTGTTTTTTTCCTTTTTTTTCAAGCCTATCAGGTCTTGAAGATACGTCCATACTTACAACAAAGACAAAAAAAAAGAGACAAAATAAACAGCTTTTTCATTGTCGGATGCTACGCATTCCGAGCAGGTATATCCTTCCACTCTTCATCTGACACAACTTGGCACCTCGACATCGGTGGCCAACAATATTTTTAAGGCCCTTAGATAGATTATTACCTTTGAATTTCGAGGAGAAAGACCTGACTACTATGAAAAAACTGGCAGGCTTCTGACGCCACGTGTCACACCGAAAACAGCTCTGAAAATCAAAATGTTCATTCATTAGTACCCTACAAATATTACGTCTTAGAGTGTATTTTTAGGCTCTGGCAACAGAAATAGGTACTACAGTCTGTCCAACCCCGGAGCGGCTTTGGACTACCTGGGGTCCCTGAACTTCTTGGCGTCGTTGAGCTCCAGAGCCCCTTGCTCAGCCTTTTGACCACTTTCTCAGTAGGGTTGATTCATGACTCATAACGCCCTCTTGGAATGTAATACTTTTTAATTTTTGCATTAACAGTTTATTCATCGACGAATTTGAATTCCTCAGAAAGATATGAAAAAATTAGTATTAACACTCTGTAAAAATTCTAGTTAGGTAGGAACTTACTTCATGCAGTAGTTTCTCCTTTCTTGTCTTTGTAATGGAAACTAACTTAGGTTTCAAACTGAGTAGGTAGGTGTTACGAAATAATATTAAATGCTGTGATTGAAGTTGAATTTACATGGTAATCATAATTTATCCTAGAACGATAGAATAAATACACAACAATAAATGAAGAAAAGTGCATTCTAACTACCATCCATTGGACACATAAAAAAGTCATAATTTCCACCCAACAGTTCATCTTCTGATTCTCTGATTCCCCAATCATCATCTGAATCGTCGTCGCCCGTGAGAATGATTAAAAACTGTTCCACTGAATCTTCAGCTAAGCCTTCTTCTTCCCACGATTTATCTACTATTTTTTGTCGTGCTCTACGTATGTTTTCCATTTCACAGCCGCAAGTTCGTAAACCGCGGTCTCGAAAAGAACCTGAACGTCAGCCTAAATTTACCTGTTGACGCACTGTGTTGCCACATAGTGGCAGTTTCACCTGTTTTGTGCCTTTAACTCACAGCCGCTCCGAGTTTGGACAGACTATACTGTCCAATAGTGATGAACCTCTTTTTCGCACTCACTCCTTTTTTCTTTCACCCGTTGGCATTTTCGAAATCTCGGCAACGTAGTGCACAATTCGATGCGTGAGTGCGGAACGAAAATACAGTGCAATTGGGTTGAGACTTAGATAATCAGAAATGAATTTCACAGCAATAAGTTGTTGCATGTCATCAATATCGGTTTAGGAATGTTGTTTCGGAAAAATCCGAAGGCGGAGGATTTTCAAAATTCTATTATAGAAATCTTCGACAGGAACCTACCTTCGAATGTAAATTTCTAATTTCGAGAAGGGGTTAAAAATATTTGTTCAGGATTATTCCCAGAAGCTTATATTTGAAAATAATCACTCAACATTCAAACGTAGAAGAAACATTAAATTTAATAATTCCTATCATTCGTAAAATTAAATGATTCACTCATATTCAGTGGTGAATCGCCTGAAACACATTATGTGAATATCAAAGGTGTACGTACGAATAGTGAGCGGTGTCTCATGTTAGATACTATATTAGATATTATAGAGGAGGCCGTGGACTCAGATATAGGATGACGGTACCGATGATCTATAAGCACCACTAGTTGATGATCACACACGGCGTTTCCATTGCGCTCAGTTTGAGCTTCAAACCAATAAAGAGACGAATTACTCGATCCATTCATCTAAGGGAGCTTCGGATCCATATCGAGTTACAAACAGTTATGGAACCGTTATAGAGTGAGTGGATATGTAGACCTACACAGTAGACATAGGACCGAAGCGAGCGCCCTCTATGTGACATTAGCGCTCAGGGAGCAATCAATTCTGATATTAATGGTTAATCCTAGGAAATCGCGTTTACATCCGCCCGCCCCAACTGTGGGTGCAGCCGTATGTATGTGTATCTCTGATTGCTTGGTTAGTGAACTCTGCAAATTAAGGTCTTTGATATGCCGCTACTGAAACCACCTTAACTTGATTCACATTGACAATCACCTTCAATTTCATCGAGAACTATTCGTTGTATCTTATTAGAGATTGGAGGTTCTGTGTCTCAGTTGATTTTGTGTTTCGTTGTTACTAACATAAGCAAAGGCAAAATTCAGGGGACCATGATAATCGGTGGTGAACACGGAAACTCAGAAGAAAACAAACTTCGGAAAATGTTTGAACTTCAGGATTTTTCGATGTAGGGGTTTGAAAAGGTGTGATTGACTGGGCCTACTGAAATCTACACTTCTTGAGGTCTCTCTAAAAAGAAATTTATCAAAGGGTTTTCACCAGAAAAACACCTAGAATAAATATGGAGCCAACCAAAATAAAAATTAAGATATTATTGGTATGAAAATGCCCAAAATGAAAATGAAGATGAAAATAGAAATAAGGGGGGATCAAATGAAAATGGCGAATGCGGAAAATAAATAATGTAATCTGGATGAAAATTGAAAATGCAAAAAATTAGTTGTGTCCGCATGGATGGTATATATGGAAGTAGGTAGCTTTCTCCCAGATGGTATACATAGGGTCGCGAACAGAGTTGAATAAGATTATTAAGGTTATTGAGGGTGAAGACTGAGAAATGAGAAAGACTGAAGATTGAGCAAATTAATATCATCGATAAGTGAGGCTATTTTGTCTTCTCGACTGATGAGTGTTTTGGTTTATTATTATCAATAATGGACCTTTGGAATGGAGCACGAAAAAAAAAAAATTTTAACCCCCCTCAAAATTTGAGGTTTCACGTTTCAAGATACGGAGAATCCAAAAATCGAATAAAAAAAAAATCCGTCTGTACGCCGTCCGCGGCACTTTCCCTAGTTACCATGGACCAAAATCAATGAAATTGGGTATACCGGCCCCGTTCGGGGTGTAGTTGTGCCGCGAAGCTTGGCGTTACCGTCAGTCTTCTCTAAGGGGTAGAAAATGGGGGATGGAATTTTCAAAACGCACTAGCTCGAAAATTTCAAATAGGAAGGTATATTTTTCCATCGATTTAAAATAGAACACGATTTTTATCGTCGAATGAGACCTTGCGGAGCGTTTTAGGACCAACCTATCGCTCCCAGTAAGGACTTAAGGATTGAACGGAAGAAAGACCAGAAACACGAGTGCGAATCGCAATTCTTACCGAGTAGGAAAAATCCCCGTTCAAATATCAGCTGTTCAAATGCAACTTTCGTTCGATTCCACCGAACCAAGTGTTTTCTACTTTCAGAAGCTTCCTTAGTTACCTACTGAATTTCATTACGAATGAATGATACAAATCTCCGATAATAATAATTACAAGAAGGTACCTACGCCAAGAGATGATTATGAACCTCGCGGTAGGTGGGTATTTTATGTCAATAGGGTCTTTGTATGGGCGATCTGTACAGAAAATAATAAACCGTTCTTCGTTTGATTACACAAATTTTGAAATTATTACACAAATAAACCGTTGTGTAATCATTTGCAGCGTTTTATAATGTTTTTATAGTTAAATAGTAATTATTCAAGGTTGACGAACTAAGACTGTACAAAATCTTGGCGACAATGAGTAGGTACTTTCCTGTAATTATTATTATCGGAGAGTTGTATCATTCATTCTTAATGAAATTCAGTAACTAAGGAAGCTTCTGAAAGTAAACAACAAACTTGGTTCGGTGGAATCGAAAGAAAGTTGCATTTGAACAGCTGTTATTTGAACGGAGATTTTGCCTCACGGAAAGAATTGCGATTCACACTCGTGTTTCTGCTCTTTTTTTTTTCGTTCAACCCTCTAGTCCTTACAGGGAGCAAACGGTTGGTCCTTAAATGCTTTGCGAGGTCTCATTCAAAGCAAAAAATTGTGTTCTATTCGAAATCGATTGGAGGAAATATACCTTATATTTCAAATTTTCGAGCTAGGGCGTTTTGAACATTTAATCCCCTATTTTCTACCCCTCAGAGAAGACTGACGGTAACGCCAAGCTTCGCGGCACAACTAGACATCGAATGGGGCCGGTATACCAAATTTCACCAATTTTGGTCCATGGTAACTAAGGAAAGTGCCGCGTACGGTGGACGGCGTACGGCGGACAGACGATTTTTTTTAAATTCGATTTTGGTTTAGGTATTTTTTTCAATAATGAACCTTTGGAATCAAGCACGAAAAAAAAATTTTAAACCCCTCAAAATTTGAGGTTTTACGTTTCAAGACACGTAGAATCAAAAATCTAATAAAAAAACATCCGTCCGTCCGTCGTACGCGGCACTTTCCTTAGTTAATATGGTCGAAAATTAATGAAATTTGGTATACCTGCCCCATTCGGGGTCTAGTTGTGCCGCGAAGATTTTTTGTTACCGTCAGTCTTCTCTAAGGGGTAGAAAATAGGGGATGAAATTTTCAAAACGCCCTAGCTCGAAAATTTCAAATAGGAAGGTATATTTTTTCCTTCAATTTCGAATAGAACACAATTTTTAGCGTCGAATGAGACCTCGCGGAGCGTTTTAGGACTAACCGTTCGCTCCCTGTAAGGACTTAAGGGTTGAACGAAAAAAAGATCAGAAACAGGAGTGTGAATCGCAATTCTTCCCGAGTAGGCAAAATCTCCATTCAAATATCAGCTGTTCAAATGCAACTTTCTTTCGATTCCACCGAACCAAGTTCGTTGTTTACTTTCGGAAGCTTCCTTAGTTACTGAATTTCATTAGGAATGAATGATACAACTCTCCGACAATAATAATCACAAGAAGGTACCACCTACTCATTGTCGGCAAGAGATGATTGTGAACCTCGCGGTATAGGTGGGTATTTTATGTCAATAGGATCTTTGTAGATGGGCGGTCCATACAGAAAATAATAAACCGTTGTGTAATAATTTGCAGCGTTTTTGTTCTACGTACCTTGAAACGTAAAACCTCAGATTTTGGGAGAGGGGGTTTAATTTTTTTTTTCATGCTCGATTCCAAAGGTTCATTATTGAAAATAATAAACCAAAATACATTTGCACTTGTTGAGGAAAGTTCTGGAATGAGAACTGCGAGTTTCACATGAGATTCTATTGAAATTTCAAAATGTCAAATACTTAGGTAGGTAGTGCACAACTGAACGACTTCCAAGTCTTACAAAAATATCCCAGGTGGTTAGTCAGTACCTATAGCTTCCTCTCTCGGCGCAACATGGACGTATACAACGATTTGCCCCACACTGTGCTCTGCCAAATTTTTTAATATGATTCAGTAAGTAGTTTCGGACAAAATGTGAAGGACAAAATATTTCATTCAAGTAATCAGTAACACGCACTTGAATGTCCTCTATATGAGGGGCTGTTTGAATTGAATAAATGCTGATGTTATTTATAGCTGAGTGATCAGCTAAAAGTGGATAATGAGTATTTCTCCTTTATCTTCTTTCAACAGCAGAAAAACAGATTAGTTTGGACCTTATGAAACTCCTATTCAATCGTTATCGTTGGTGCCTGGTACCGAACGAATTATCTTGGCTATCGCTTATCATGGATTCTGGAATGCTGATTCGTTCTTGTAAGACTTGCTTAATACCTACTACATACTACCTACCCTATTCCTTGTATGTTATAGGTGTGGTGTATGGCGCCGCCCAAGTATAATTGCTTCCTCACTACCGTGCGAGAAAAAAATGTGTGTCCTCCAAAATCAAAATTTTCACTTGCTTTTTACTTGTCAGAGCTTTCTGAACAATTTTGGTTCCGTGTCTGTCGGCCTGTCGTCAATTCCTTGTCCCAGCAAAACTATATGGAGTTATGATCCCAATTTGATGGCATTTTCAGGGATTGTGCGGGTCGGCCCCGTGACGGTCCCCTATCGATATAGGACAATTAGTAGAGTGAGCACATGCGCAAAGGTGAATTTCCTGAAACCCCGGTAGGTATCTCAGTTCCTGATTGACCTATTCCGTTCGAATTGATTGAAGTTGAGGGCTGACTCCCAGACCATCAGCTATGAATTCCGTCACGATATGACCAGTAATAGCTACTGCGCAAGCGCAAACATTACATTTGTTGTCATATTCGTAGCTCCCGAACTACTCTACCAATTTCGGTGAAACTTTCATGGATTACGCGAGTTAGATCCTAAAGGGTCCCCCATGAATTGCATAGCGATCGGACGACTGGTAGCGTGTGCACATCATGCTCTAACATGAATTTCCCGAAACTACGGTTTTTTAGTTCCTAATGACCTATTTCGCTCAAATTCGGAGGGTAGTTGGAGGTTAACAATTACCTTAGAATTGTGAAACAATTGTATCAGCAATACCTGCTGCGCATGCGCAATTTTGAATTGTGTTTCGTAGCTATAACTACGGAACAGCTCGACTAATTTCGGTGAAATTTTCAGAGATTGTACATGGTATCCCCTAAACAGGCCCCTGTTAATTTCATAGCCACCGGACCACTAATAGCGTGTGCGCATGCGCAAACGTGAATTTCCTGTAACTACTACCTATATCTCAGTTCCTAATGGATCGATTTAGCTCTAACTCGGTGGGTAGTTGGGGGCTGACTCAAGACCCTTTAATTCCATCACGGTTGGGACTAATATATAACTCCGGAACTATTCTGCCAATTTCACTGAAAAGTTTACTAACTCATTCTGTACTTCAATATTACTAAAGTGAGGAAAATATACGTTTTATAAAATATACCCACCCAATTTGGCAGACTTTTTTATCCCTTCATGAGTTTGTGTAACCCACCAGAGTATGCTCAACTATTCTTTATGCACCTACATAGTGCATCATTTGGGAGTAAAGATACCACCCTAAGAACCCCAAACGAATTATTCGATTTATTCGATTAACCAGACAGCAATTAAGGCCACTTTGAGACGCACAATTTTGAGTAGAACCTCCTAATTTCTTGTAAAGGTAAACACTGGTTTCGGCAACATCCAGCGGTAGAACACGGGTTAACTGACTCCACGTAGTACGTAGATTATGCTTAATTGAACAACAACAAGACTCCGCCGGAGTTTCCCTCTCATGGCCTCTAACTGGCACCCCTCAGGCAATCGGTTAGGCAATTGTTACCCCTCAATACACATTACTTAGGTCATGGCTCTTCCGGTATGAATTTAAACCGAGTAGAAATACCAATATTTCTTGGTAGAAGTCCCTATTGCAGTAAAAAAAAAGTTCCATTCATGGAGCATGAGTTGATGAGCGAATTTTTAAAGAATAATTTTAACCTATTTGGTGGGTGATTCTTATAGGAAATTTCACGCTGATTCCGAATATACCATATGTTCCTATGTTTAGCATGGTAATTCACACCAAAAACCTCAGAAAACATTTTTTAAAGCTATTTTTGACTCTACATTTTCAAAATTTGACCCCTTGGAGTACCCTGAAAATTCTGGCCAACAAACTCATCCTTTCTTTTAATATTATTGACATTTTGAAATTTTTTCGGATTTTTAGCTCGATTCCTCGGGTGGGGAGAATTTTGTTGAATTTAGGACATTTCTGGTTTATGACACTCGATAGAACTGTTTGATCACCCTATTTTTTCTCAAAAGAAAGTATGTACCTAGCTCTCTTCCCCTCTAAAGGATATTAGTACCGCATTTCCACGAAAAATCCGGTAGATTTATCTTATCCAGTTCCTTCCGACAATTTATATGGTCGAGGAGCCTCCGGAATGCTTCCGTAAGTCAATGAGGATTATCTTAAAGGATTGGAATCATTCTCTCACGATTCGAAAATAAGGAGGAGCAGGACAAATCATTTCTCTGGATTTAAAAGATGAATAACGTAATTTCCAAACGTGGGGGTGGAAAAAAGCCAGCTGTGCGAAATCTTAAGGTATTCTAGGCTTACTTCCTTATTGAATCCATCACGCCCGGCGTTTCCCGCTCCATTGCTTCAATTTGTCGTATTTGGATTTATTTTATGGCTGGCCATATCTATTTTGGGGTTCGACTTGGGAAGGGTGATATTTCTTTTCGAGATCAACGATCTCCATTCAATTGTTCGTATTGAAATATATTTATTTTAGTCGTATCTACTGGACTTTGTCAGCAATGTAGGTAACTCAAAACACGTTACTAGAAACCAAAGCACCTGCTCATATAAATATTAGCATGGAACATGCTTTAGCCATGAAATAATACCCAGAAAACGACACGAAATTATGCCACAAAGTAGCGCAAGATTTCTAATGATTCTCACTTACACTTATTCCGTTGCTAGGAAAGTGTAACTCTTTTAGTTGTCATCGCACAAAAATGGTTCATCTCTCGTTGGAAAGCTCTCGATTTCTCTCTACATTTCAGATCTCATACTGTCAAGCAAGACTAGCGATGGCCCCCAAGTCCACAGAATAGTGCATATTGTTTGCAACTCCCTCAGTTGTCGTCGCTAGTTAGGTCGGCAACGTGAGATTAATATCGAGGTTTCTGCAGATCTGCGGCAGATATATCCCTTTGAAACGCTCCGGGAGTCTGCTTAAGACTAATGAAAGACCCTTGATGAGCTGTGTGAGCTCCGGAATTGTTTTCTTTCATATTCAACCTACAAAAGTGAAATTTGATATGGAGCTTCCGGGTGTCTGGTGAAGACGAATGCCCGACCCAAATCAGTGAGCAAAAAATAGGGAAATTCGCTGAATCATGTTCCGGATTTTTATAAATTCAACCGTTAGTCTTATCCATAATATTTGCCATAATATTGATCCACATTAAAATATAATTAGGCGGAAAGACCTTATTACAATGACGATGTTTGGATAATCAAATTTGCCAGTCAAGTGACGTAATGTAGCGTACGTAGAAGGCATCCCAAAAGTGAAAACAATGCTTCTGCTACCTTGGTAGACTCGGAAGCAAAATGTTCGTGCTCGAGTCCAAATGTTCATTACAAGCTAATCTCCAGACCATAATTCATTCATTCTTCATTGCCTTATTTCCACCTTCCTTATGACAATCTTATATGCTCTCTACATAATAAAAGTTACGGTCTTCTTCAAGCCAATACTTTGTCAACCTCGCGTTCAATAACCAAGATGTCACCCGATTAGGTCCTTCTCACATGAGAGTTCCTCGACATCCCCTTCGATTCTACGAACGTGGCTTCGTCTTCGTGTCGAGAGTTCGTATGTACTGAGCTAGTTGTTCTGCCTTTCGGATCAGCTCAGTATGGATAAATGACCCACGAGACTCCAACGTTTTGACCAACATTCATTGTCAGTATGAAATGAATATACTTACCTACGCCAAAATAAAGTTGTTTAAATTTATTTCATTTGACTAAATTATGATAAGAAATAACGACATATTTATGCAATCCGACCAGGGGCGTCGGTAGGTTCAGCGGTTTTGTTGAGAATCGAATTATAAATTCTTCAGGTCTAACTGCCTGATCAATTATTTTAAATCTCAGGATTATATGAACTGGTTGAGATCGGATGAAGACGGCAGAAACCTTTATAAAGATCAAGTTATGAGGATAAAGTGATATCGCGACTTTTTTCCTCATTGATGTATTATGTAGTAAAGCTCCTTGGAAGGAACCTCCCGCCCAATCTTTTTCTCGTATGTCGAGCTTAGGGGGGGATAAAGAGCGAGAAAAACGTTCCTTACGAGTTGGTAAGAGGGGCGTCTTACCTCTGGAAAGAGGGACGTATTACCCCTGGCAGGCATCGATGAATATGACAAATGTCTGTCGAAGGCGTCGATAAAGCGATGCGCGTTTGGTGAAGTCACCCTCGAGCCTCCTCCACCGTTATTTCATCCCCCTTCAAAGCTTTTCCCTGCAGGAGAAACTCTACTCACCCTCGCCACCCCTCATCCTGAAAACCACCCCGAGCGTCTTGTTAGTATTCCCGAGCCGCCCCCGAGCCCCCTTTGACGCCCCCAAACCCGTCTTAATTGGACCTACGGCCGCCCTCCTCAACAAATGGCCTCACTTCACCTTTCCTCGAGTTTATTTATTGCCGCCTAAATCGACTCCTTCGAGCCTCACTTCCACCCTCTCGCTAATCTCTCACTTAGGGACCACTAACTTCTTATTATTGCCGCGTTTTTCTGGGTTCATCATTTTGCATTTCCGGGTTCCAACGGGGTTTATTCATACCTCATTCATTCAAATTACAGGCTTCTGGCGAATATACCGACTCCATCGAATGAATTACCATAGAAAAACAAAAACGTTTGCATCTCAGCCAATCTGGTTTTCATTCAATCTTGGTAGTTGCAGGCCTATTAATTTTGTTGAAATCGAAATCAGTTACCACTTTCATGAGATGACATTTTTGACATTTTATATCTTTACTATGGCACATAACTCAAAAAGTGTGACGTCACGGTGTGACGAAGAAAGCGTTATGAAAAATTCTGATGATTTCCGCTTACAACCGAGTCGTTGCTAGGGAAATGGTACTTCGTCGTTTTTCATCCTACAAAATTCGTTGACCATTCGTTAGAAAGCTCTCGATTAATACATATTATGTTAACTACTGCGAAGGGCGTGGCCAACAAGTTGTGAGCATGGTTATTTGAATAATTGTATACACTCAGGTGATCATTCTCAATCATTGATTGATACATGATTGCAACCGCTTGTTAATTTTTGATGATTTCATTGAGCTGGTGTTTCAATGATTTGATTCATAGCAGGTGATCCGAATATTTCGAGAACGGTTTGATTTGTGAAGCGGTGGTTAAATCATATTAATAGGTAATTTCTAAAGACATACAATGTCCCAATGTGTTGCAGACTCGTATGCAAGCATTGTGAGGCCCTAAGCATACCTACAAACTTTTTTGAACTTAATTGCTCTCCAATTCAAAATTGTATGGGTGGTTACCCCGTTTTTTTTTTTTTTTTTTTTTTTTTTAATCTCAATCCTTACTCGAGATATGATTTTTCTACAGGTTTTTCAGAAAAACAGCGTTTTTTCGTTTTAAACTCAAATTTCTCCGTTTTTTTTCTACTCGCATTGTAGACCATCTTGAACAAGATATGGTTCCGTTGTCTGTATGTCTGGGAATCCTTGTTAACAGCCAAAACTTTAAAATTTTTCATCCGATATCAAAGACATTTTCAGAGAATGTGTGGGTTGGGCTCTGGACACCCCGAACAGGCCTATTGATTGTGTTATGGGCAAAAATGATGCAATTTTCTTCCGGGTCTACCAAAGAATTCTCCCATGATGTAAAAAATTAAATCTCTTCGAAAATCAGAATTTCCGATCATATTTTTATTTTTGATCAATCTAAAAAATCCATTTCCTTCTGTATGTTTGTGTCTGAAAATCCTTGTTAAGGGTGTTCCGGCCAGGGTGTGAACCATCATAAAAAATTTGCAAACCTCGGGAATTATAGAGTTCATGCGAATGCTTTGTTTTCACTTCCATGAGGTGAAAAATCTCCTCTAAAATCGCTTCAAAAATCAGAATTTCCGCTAATATTTGACATTGTTGACCAATCTAAGAGTATAGATCCGTTTCTCTCTGTCTGTGTATTTTGTGTAGTCGAATCCTGTTGTTACCACACTTGTATCGTTTTCATTTTTTCATGAAATTCTCGGAGATTGAGCGGGTTTGGCTCCGGATGCCCCCGCAGGCCTATTATTTGTGTTCTGGGTGAAAATGATAGCTTTCGCTTCCGGGTCCATCAAAGGTACACTAGCGAGGGTCGGGCTTTGGGTGGACTCTTAAATTTCAGTGAAATCCGATTCCTCGAGATCTAATGACCCGATTCGGATATTGTTCGGAGGATAGCTGGGGGCTGGCCTCCAGATGATTCCTATAGGAAATGTGATAGGTGAATTCCATCCTAATTGGAACAAAAATAGCCGTGGCGCATGTAAAAATTTGAAAACCCGTCAACAATATTTGAGGAAAAATTCCTCCTGTTGTGGTTTGTCTGAATAGAAAAAAACTCGGCCAGTCCCTTTCACCCCCGGATGCTTTTCCATAGAGCCTATGGCTAAAATTCAAGAAACATGGAACATGCTTTAGCCGCTCTTTTTGTGACAGTTAGGTGGTGACAGTTTGGTGGTGATAGTTTGGTGGTGACAGTTAGGTGGTCACAGTTTGGTGGTGACAGTTACCTAGGTGATGACAGTTAGGTGGTGACAATTGGCTCGCATTTGTGTGACACAATTTCGTAACGTTTTCGGGTAGTTAGCTCAAGGCTAAAGTATGTTCCATGCTAATAATATCAACTCGATCGTGAACTTCTTGGTCAAGTCATTGAGTACGAGAAACCTATGTGCCACGCCCATTTGGCAGACAATTTTCTTAGTTGTTCAAATGCAACTTTGTCCCCCTTTGTCTGGCTGTATTCTTGACTTTCTCGTACTGTGTTTTTCGTTCAATTTGCTTGCAATCTCCAACTTTAAACAGGAATGAGGGCTAGTTTTGGCAAAATTGAACGCCAATTTGAATTATCGAATGGAAATCGAGTAGGAATAAATTATATAATATTTTCTGTTATTATTACTGTTATAATCTTCGGTATTTCTTTATTTAAAAGTTCCCCGAAAATCACCCTGAAAATCGCGTTTTTTAACCATGAAATAATCGAACAATCTGCAATTAACGAGACCAAACAACTCCCTTAAAATTCAAAAATAAGGATGTTTACTCCGGGGGGTAATGGAATAACTATAGATAAGAGATAAGATGGAAACATGGTCGGGAGATGGTTTTGAAATAACGAGAATACTTTATCTCCACTTCTGTAGTGGTGAATAAAAAAAAATCCTGCAACTCAGCCAGGAACTCTGGTTTTAACTGATGAAAGTCGTTGGCTTATTAATTTGTGCCTATTCTATATAGGGGTTTTTGAACGCTTCATTTAAGTGAAAGTGGTGAATCTAAAAATTAAAGGTAAAAATACTTTAAGAAGGGAGGATTCTTTCGTGACTGTATGTATACAGGTAGGTACAATTAATTGTACCCAATGCTCCTCGTTCCTACTTGACCTATCTATTATATACAGGACCACTTTGTATTACAATATTTCATTGTAATGTAGATAATAATAAATTATTAATGCTCACACATTATTGAAGACAATATCGGTATCCAGCAGGAAGAAGTACGAAAGTATCCATTTGTCGCGTTCAATTTGGAAGTTCAATTCCACTATTCTCGAAGGTGAAATCTCACAGGAGTAGAAGTGCACCATGAAATTAAATGTAAATCAGTAAAAAAGGGGAAGCTTCGCTTCAAACTCTTTCGCTAATGCAGCCTCGAGGAAGTTGGAGGGGAGCGATAATCATAAGTATTTTAAGTATAGCACTCACTCCAGAGGAAAGAAGCATTGATGGAGCATTCGGTCCCTCGTCAGGTGCCCCCCGGCAAGATTTTTATTCATTCTACGCCAACTTCCACCAAACTTCGGAAAAGTATTGGTGTGACCTGAATTTGACCCCACTGGGGGGTCCTTCGCCGTCTTTCGTCGTTTTCCGTTTGAACTTACTTCTCCACGGCGCCGCCTCTTCCACAGTAAAAAAAAAAAAATTTTTTCTCCTTTTGAATGGAACCAGAGGGAGCCCTAGTATTGGCCGCAAAAGAGGTCGAAAAGGGGGGGTCGGAGTTTGAAGGTAGATGTCGAAAGAAAAGACCACCATCAAAGGAAAGTTGTAAAAGTGCTCCCCGCACTACTTTCCATCCACTACCTTTCCTGGTTGCTTTTTCCCCTTCTACCTCCTGGAGAAAACTCTTCCTGGAGGCTCCTTTGAGACCCAATTAATTATAGGAAAGTATTAATTACCCTGGAACTTTGCTTTCTCTTCTTTTTCCATAGAAGGGCTGAACCGTATTCTGTTTGCTTTCGGCCGCTGTTCGCCTTTTTGAGGTTTTCAATGCATAATTTTATGTATCGGGTTCGTCGTTAGTTGATTTATGGCTTCAACTGTTATTAGAGGCTTTACTCCCCTAACGAGTTATTTTGGTTTACCATTTGCAATACCTAATGAACCTCTGTAATTGAGCAAGAAAACCAATAAGCCCCAACAATCTTGATGTTTTACTTCAGTCTGACTTTCTGTCAGTCATTTCCGAAACGTGATAAATGAAGAATGACATTTTAAAAATATGTATAACCACCCTAAACATCAAGGAATTTTAAAAATTCACCCCAAGATTGTGACCTGCAGCCTTCCAGGATGCACTACTGTGTTAGTAGTCATTTCGAGCTAAACAATCGAATGCTTTACCAATAGAATCTTCTTGAAGTGTTCTTGTTAGCTAATCGAGATTTGTTCAGTTAATCTGGCTTATTCCCATGCTCAACACCGCCCTTGATTGGATTCGGCGATGAGATTCGAACACACGACCCTAGAAGTTAGAAACCATACCAGTTACAAATACGAGAATCTAGCTTGCTAGACCACCTTCTACCCCTAGTTTCCTCAATCTTCCTTTGTAAATAACATATTATTATACCATATTACATTTTTCTACCGGTCTTCTCAAGCTTTCAATGCTGTTTTATGTATTTATTATCGTTGATTTATTTCTCAGACCCTCAGGGCTCGATAGGTATGCCACCTATATTCCAAACTTATTTTAATCACTGCTGTATTCACCCCCCCCCCCCCCTCCTGTCCAACCAACCTCCAACCTAATTCAAATCTTTCGTCCAACGAACGTTACGAGAACGACCCTCTCTTAGCCTCATAAGTTGATTTTATCGCCGTTTAATATTCTCGTACTTGATAGGTCAGTAAAAACTTGAATTACTGAGACGCTTAAAACGGTTTAGTCAAGATCACGATCGTTTCTCCTATGGATTTCGCCTTGAAACTCCAAGCCAAACTATATAATTAATTTTCGTTAATTAATAATCCGTGCATTGCACGGAAGAGTTGTGATTTAATCGTTTGAAATGTTATCTTCATAATATTAAGTCCTTCATTATTTCAATTCGAAGTAATGGATGCCCAACGACACAGATTGAGTATAGATTGGGTATATTATAGATTATTATAGTATAGATTGAGTGAGATTGGGTATAGTTTCCTCACATAATTTACCGCTGAAATGTTTTGTTCGGAACCAGGAATTGACAGATCGACGAACAGAGAGGCAGACAAGAAACTAAATTTAATAAGTACCCAAGCTCTCAAACACAAAATGAATAACATTTAATTTTTGACAACTTTTAGTTGTACCAAAATTAACTGTTAAATTAAATGTTGAACCAAACAAATTTTACTTTTTTTCATTTAACCAACATTTACTTTAGTTGTAACAAAATTAAATGATACATAACAGCAGAAGTGCAAACATTAATGTGCTGTAATTCCAAAGTCTGCACTGGAGAAAATGATGATTATCTATGATAAAAACCTGAGTTCAACATGTAGTAGCTGCCCCCCCCCCCCCCTCCCTGGCTGCTGTTTCCCTTCGTCTTCTTTTTCTCCGTATCATTTTCTTTTTCTCCCTTTGCTGAGAAGTTATTGGCTCGATTCTTCTCCCAAAATTCCTTAAGCATTCAGAATGGGGTACTTCCAGTGGGTATAAAAATTAGATTGTTCTGCAATATTCCAGTTCAAATAACAGTGAAAAGAACGTAAGTGTGGAGCTGTAATGTAATGAAGGAAATTGTGAAATAAAGGTATCAGATGTGAACAAGTGTGGGTCTGCCCTCTTCGTCATGACACTTCCCTTGAAGGCGTGTGCGTGCGTAGAAGTAGTTAGATACCATAGTATCTATAGTGATCTCGGTGATCAAGGTGAGTCTAACGTTACTTCCACCATTCAATAAAGTGATAACGTACCTCTGATAATCTAATCCAATAAATTCTTTCAGGTCAACTAAATTGAAGTGAATCGATCAATCAACTTCTCTTCGGTATAGTTACTACCTACTGCTTTCTCCCAATCAGAGATAAAGGAGGCAGTGAACAATCTCTAAGCGACAATCTCCACCATTTCTAAATTCCTAATTTCTATTTTTGCTTCCTCAATGTATGTTGACATTCCCTTGACGACCAGACTCGATTTTCGTTAACTCCAAGCAATGTATTAAAAAATTTAAAAGAATTGACTGGAATACCCCAGTACAGTATATTATTTGAAAACGCTTTAGCGTACAGTTCCAAATCGATACAGTGAGAAGGACTTTTATATAATTATTATAAAAACTCGAGTTCCAAATTGCGATGGAAGTTCTTCATAAAGGGTTCCGTTTTTATTTAGGACCAGTTAATGAGGGGCTGTTGAATACCTTCAGAAGTTGAAGGGAGGGGAAGGGCCGGGCATTGGAAACTAATTTGCCGAGTCAATTGGATTCCACTTATAATATAAGGTACTTAATAACCGCCTCGGTTCAAATTTCTGGCTCTTTTGTTCGTGTTTTCCACCATTGAATAAAAGCTGATGACAGAACGCTATTTGATACGATGAAAAATTGCTCCGAAGCCTTTTTCAGTTCTTTTCACATTCATCCGTTGTTGCTGTAATTGAGTATTCTTGGGAATTGAGTTCGGACATTTTAGAATAATTACCATGAATCAAACTTTCTTGTTGAATGGAAGCTAATCGAGCAAGAAAGATTCTGTGAAAATGATGACAGAATTTATGTCAATAATTGTAAGCACTTCAAGAACCTTTTTTTTTTACTCCCTTGGAAGATTTCTGAGATTATAGGTAAAATACCAATCTGGGTTTATATGGAAGTAAATTTTCTGGCAGCTTGCCGAAGTTTTTGTTGTGTACCGTGGTGACCATGAATTTCGAAATTTTTAAATTGTTCTGACTACATTAATTATTCTTTCTCCGAGGTTTACTGCTACCTTAGGTGCGGTTTTTGTATAACGCTGCTTGAGTTTGATTAAATCCCTTGCTCCTAATGGTGTTTTCATGGAAAAACAGAATAAACCTAGCAAATTCGTAATAACACTATCTATTCTTTTCTGCTACTTTCGTAAGTAAAACCCAACTTTCGATTTTCGCAAACGGTTTCTATTATGGTCACGTGAAGTCTCGCAGCACAGTTCGATACCGAATGGGATCTTCGTACCAAATGAATTATCTAATTCATTTTGGTCAATGGTAATTGAGAAAAGTGCCTTGGATAAAATTTATCATTCAAACGAACAAACTTTTGGCCATTCAATGCTCTGGGTGGTAAATTCAATTTGAAAATTCTATACCATTTTTAAGAAATTGATATAAGAAACAACACATTTTTAGGTATAGAGTCACCAATTATTGGCACAATTGGAAATGTTTTTCGGTATTTTCTCAATAAAATTCTTATTTATTACCAATCCTTACACTCCAAGTTTTGCTTCCTCACTACCGGAGGTAGGAAGCAATTTCATACAAGAAATAAAAAACATTACAGACATAATTATGTCGTATAGTGTGTTTACACATTGGGGTGATTAAAGTTTAAATTTCAAACTTTTTTGTTGTTTTTTACATTTAAGTATCCTTATTTTACTGTAAGGAAGGACTTGAGGGTTGAACGAAAAAAGAGAAGACAAACACAAATGTGAATCACAAAATCATCCCGGGTAGGCCAAAAATCCCCATTCACAGATCACCTGACCAAAGTTTTTTTTTTCATTTCACCGATTGTTTACTTTGAGAAGCTTCCTTAGTTACCTACTGAATTTCGTTATGAATGAAGGAATAACAATAATTACAATAATTAAATTAGGTAGTCCTTGGGCCAAATTATTGCGAACCTTGCTCACTATAATACTTTTAGGATCTTAGCAAATGAGTGATCTATATAAAAAATAATACGTTGTGTATTAATTTGCAACGTTATTTTTTCTCGATTTTTTGGATTTTACGAATTTTGGAACGTAGACATCAAATTTTGATGGGGGGGATTGTTTCGTGCTCAATTCCAAAGGTTCATTATTGAAAATAATAAACCAAAATTCGCCTTTATTGTTTTTGTTTTTTTTGTGTGTGTTAGCGCGTTATTGCTCCCAACCTGCGTTGAGTGTATTTGGGCTAGGAGATCAGTGAGATCAACACGGATGCAAAGATGCAGTTGTTTTACGAAAGCGTTGGATCACGGCATTTATGTGATTCCTAGGCTGGTCTGAGCCTCTGTCAGTCCTCTCCACCAGTATTTCATGTGCTTTTCAACAGTTCATCCCTCCCCCTTCCCACCATAACGTTGGGGAGAACTTTCAGTCTGATACGTTTTAAAAATAATAGCTTAGAAGATTAAAGTTATCTCTGGTTGGGGGAGAGAGCAGACTCCATCAGTTGCGCCGTGATAACCGGGATTTTAAGGCAACGTATGGGATGAATGAAGCTGGGATAGTAGCAGTGGGATTCATCACTTGCTATGCGTGTAGACAGGAATTCGTGAAAGTTTGGGCATAGATGCTTTTCATGCAGGAACTCAAGAAACTGCTCAACAAAAAGTCATCTAGTGCAATATTACTGTTTGTTTCATCATTTTCGATAATTAATATGAAACTTATAGTATTTCTTTTTGTGTATTTTTTGTTTGTTTCTAATGCAAACCCAAACGGCTGGTCCAATTTACGGAATTCTTATTGCAAAATGATCAGTGAGTTTTGAACGAATTCAGCGGATTTGCTAAAAATCCGAGGACGTCTTCTTTCATCGTAAACGAGGCTTTACTAAGCGATTTTGAGTGAGTAAACACATTTGTGACCAGGGGAGGTTCGTGTAATTTCACTAATATTCACAGCCTATTCGAACGTAGTTTTATCCGTCAAATAGAACTTTACATGGCGATTCCAACGGTTTTCTTGGAGTTCTCCCGTTCAGATTCTGTACATCGGGATAGATCGTTGACACTTAGTTTTAAAAACTTCGTAGTAATGTGGTCCCAAAATTGCCACAATAATTTATTTTTCTCCTTGATCTATTCACTGTCTGTGGGATCTGGTCCCTTGTAGACAAAATAATTTCTAAAGAATTTTGGTTTCCCAGTAGTTCAGCAATTGTCAAGAATGGAGCATCATTGGAGTTCCATTGTTGAACTTGGTGATGGCCAGGTTTTCGCGTATCTTTATTTCGATATATGTGCCAAATGAGTACATCAACATGTGGGACTGTGCAACACATGAGTAACCAGCTGGTTTTCAATGATGAAGCTTTGGAATTGAGGAAGGATTTTTATCTTTTAATAATGATTACCAGGACGGTTTTTAATTATTTTTTTTTGTTTTTCGCGACATAAAAAAGCGTTACGGCGAAAATATCGCATCTTCGAGCGTTAGGAAACCAGGTGATTGTGTCTGTTTGTATTTAATGTTAAGATGAAATGTTCGTTGTTACGCTTTGGAGTTGAATGGCGTAAAAGTAATCATTATTAGATCATCTGACTGTAAAACCGTAGGTCTACCGTCTGCTTTTCTTTATTTTTTTTTTCAAAACCCAAAATTTTCTCCTCAGCTGCAGCTACCTAACCTACATTCAAAAGAAGTAGAATCCGATAACATGAATAACATCTGTTCGCCGTACTTGGCGCTTTGATTAGTTATCAAGAAACAAAATTAGAGCGACCCAATTCAGGATGTATAGGTAACGGTTTAGATAACCTTGCGAAGTCACTTTCTTGTAATTCAACAATAGCATTCCTTGTTCTCTTTCCAAAATGAGCAATCTCTTCACAACCAAAGACCCCTGAAGCTGGCATGTCAGGGTTATGTTTTGGAAGTTCCGGAGCTAAAGGATATACATCGAACTAACAAAGAATAGACGAGAAACCCAACGATTTCGTTCACGTTGGGCACGTCGAGCTTTGGCAAGATTTCCCCCGAGGGGGTGCCGTCAGGCTGCGAAAGGGTGTTTTTAGCATTGAAGGGCACCCCCTTCCACGTCACTTAGGAGGAATGATAAGGGCTGATATCTCCTTGATAGGTCGACACGAACTATTCGTAACACGACGAGATAAATAGTTGGGATGATTGTCACCACTTGACTTGAAGGGAATTCCCGAACATCATCCCCCTCCTCTCGCCTTTCAACTAAGTTAAAGGCTGAGTTCCAGCCCTTAAGGAGTTTGAAGGGAAGGGGTAAGCGGCTCCTTTCGGTTTGGCATCGCTAATTTCCTATGAGGGTAGTTTCGCTGATCCGCAGGAAGGTGGGTAACCAAGACTTCAGCCTCAAGTTGCTTGTTTCTCACTCCTCTTGACTCTTGTTTCCGTTTAAATGAGCGTCGGCTCCCGAGAATCTCCTCCAAACTGCACCATAACGGCATCTCTCTCACAATGAGTTACCTACCCGACAAATGGTTTGATTTTGGATGTTCAACAGACCACCAGAATCTATAAGACAGAGGCGCTATTCCATGGACTGGAAGCAATATTACCTATCAGATTTTAGCGATTTCAATCCCCTAGACTTTTGAATGGCTGGCACGAAAAACATGTAATATCTTGAAATATTTGTGAACAAACATTTGGAGGAGCCCCTGTTTGCTCTGTTTGACCAACCATGTTGTAAAGCTATTCCATTTGACGCTCTATGCAATATTATTATCACCTGCTGCCGGAAAGCATTTCTCGCATTTCCCTGCACTGAAATCGCAATAGTCACGGATTCATGAATTGCTTGATGCAAAAGCAGCTCCTCATACTCAGGTAGCTTGAAAAGTAAATTTATCGATGTTTTTGAGGGATTATACCTGGTTAAAAATCCTTCATGTAAATAATAATGAAACCCCCGCTGGAACAAATTACATTCCTAAAACAAAATCGTCACCCAGTGTCGTTTTCTTGATTTACCTATTTAATTTTTGTTATACCTCTTCAGACATCTCACAGAGGATCATTATTTCGTGTTATAACTGCAACATAGCTATTTTGGCGCTTATGCAATGTTGCCGTTATAGCGACGATTTATATTTCAATATGTAGTTCAACTGTCTCCACATCTCTCCGTATTTATGGATTATCGTGATTGATAAAATCTCTCAGTCTAATTCAATGTAATATGATAACATTTTACCATAAATGAGAGCTAGAGCAAAAACATCTTAGGCAAAGTAATTACCGACTTGCTGATGTTATGTGTTCTTATAATATTAATTTTTTTAGTGATTGCATTCTTCTCATCAAATTCTAATGCTGGGATTGTGTTTTCAGTTTCAGATTCAGTCCTCCCCAAATTTGCTGAGCCTATTCTCAATGTGACGGTGACCGTGGGCAAGGATGCTCTGATGGCGTGCGTCGTTGAGAATCTTAGAAACTACAAGGCAAGTCCCGGTATATAATATTCTCCAACAAAGTTTTTATTAAAATATACCTTTGCACCACTCTCTTCACGAACCTTCCGGTGATGAGGCGCTAAGACGTAGAAATTCGAATAATATGAGAGTTCATTTCGACGATTTTCACTTCCGAATTTATTATACTCGCACACATCCAAGCCCTTTGAAAAAGAAAAACCAGTTAAATGCGTTACAATTTACTGAATTACACAAACAAGTGCACTCTGTTCGGCAGTGACAGCTAAACTCGAATTTGATTAGGAAAAGGTTGAATTGAATTTTAGAAATGTTGAGTTGTACTCGGAAATGGTAAGTACCAAGTGGTTGAAATATTTTTATAATTTTAACCCGTAAAACGCTGAAAGATACCTAATGAATATGTTTATACAGTATAATATTCATCAGTACGTTCCCTATTAAAATTCATCGAAATTAGAATTTTTTATTTAGACCGTCACCGTACAAGCGAACCCTGTGTCTACCACGCATTTTGCGATGTTGGGAGAATATTAATTTTCATGAATGGAGATGGGCTTTCCGACCCACAATTAACCATCGTGAACTCAGATTGCACGATAGACGTGGTTGGAATCGGAGTTAACAACGTGAAATGTGGAGCTGATTCAGTGGTTCTGAGGGTAGGACTTTATTCGGACATATATCAAGAGAGGCGGGGGCATCGGGAGAAGGATGCGGGCTGTGAAACTTTACCCGTGGCAGGCTGCCACGACGACCCGTGACTCCTTCCTCAGTCCACACTCTTCCGGGTGAATTTCTATTGGGAGTTGCCACTAAGAACTACTTGGGAGGGGGTAGCTCTAAACAAACTTCCAGAGTCGAGAGAAGTCTGCCGTTTTTAGTGAATTACGACACGGTGAGTCACGAGACCACTTCTCCCACTATTCTCGACATTTCAAAGGGCGGAGAGGAGCTGCGCAACTTCGTGACATGTCTGTAACCACATGATCGAACTATACTTTTAACTGAGCATCCTTTGGAAGGAGATATGTACGAGCCTATCTTGACTCAATGAATGACAGTAGCAACAAGTGGACAACTTCCATAAGCCCGGAGAAATCCTCAATAAAACCTAGTTTAGTTAATGTAACGTGACGAACACCCCTGAAGAAGACAGCGTCCGAGACCTCGGGGTTCATGTTGATCGTCAACGGGGGGGGGGGGGGGGGGGGGGGGGGGGGGGGGAGAGACCATATGCGACCACATGCTACTTCGACCAGAAAACCCGTAGGTACCTGAAATTCAAGTGACTAAAAACCTACTCACCCGCTGCAAATTCTCCCTCTCGATTGACGCGTCTGATTTCCCGCTTCCTCATTCACCCTTTCAAGCAGTACTCCGGAGGTTGAGCATCGCAACCAACTCGATTTTTTTTTAAATCCATGTAATACAGAAACAGGATCTTACCACTGATGAGCTATGCGCTTCAGTATGTTCGAATTCATACCTTCCTTATGACAATCCACGTATTGTCTGTCAAATCCTGGCCTCCTACATGACCTTACATGACACCATTCCATCCCGTTACAACCCCCCAATGATTGAACCCCTAACCCTACGATAACTCGTAATCTTCATTTTCGGAGGTCAGTGAACGGGCTTTCGAGCAAAGTGAATCCTGATGTATAATTAGTTCTCAACTCGACTTTAAGGTTACATTTCAACAAAGTTCTCTCATTGAAAAAAGAAAATTGGATTGCTTTTTTTTTTTTTTTTTAGCAAGATTTTCGTTCATTATTTTCAATAATGAACCTTTGGAATTGAGCACGAAAAAAACCAAAAATCGAATCCGTCCGTCCGCCGCACTCCGTACGCGGCACTTTCCTTAGTTACCATGTACCAAAATTAATGAAATTTGGTATACCGGCCCCATTCGGGGTCTAGTTGTGCCGCGAAGCTTGGCGTTACCGTCAGTCTTCTCTAAGGGGTAGAAAATAGGGGATGAAATTTTAAAATAGCCCTAGCTCGAAAATTTCAAATAGGAAGGTATATTTTTTCCTTCAATTTCGAATAGAACACAATTTTTAGCGTCGAATGAGACCTCGCGGAGCGTTTTAGGACTAACCGTTCGCTCCCTGTAAGGACTTAAGGGTTGAACGAAAAAAAGAGCAGAAACACGAGTTGTTAATCACAATTCTTCCCTAGTAGGCAAAATCTCCGTTCAAATATCAGCTGTTCAAATGCAACTTTCTTTCGATTCCACCGGACCAAGTTTGTTGTTTACTTTCAGAAGCTTCCTTAGTTACTGAATTTCATTAAGAATGAATGATACAACTCTCCGATAATAATAATTTACAAGAAGGTACCTACTCATTGTCGCCAAGAGATGATTGTGAACCTCGCGGTAGGTGGGTATTTTATGTCAGAAAATAATAAACCGTTGTGTAATAATTTGCAGCGTTTTTATTTCGGCACAGAATGGGTTGAACAGACATTAATTCGCTTCAAACGATGTTTTTCTTTATTGAATGAATCAATCACTTAACAACGACCTAAGAAGAATGGTTGACTCCAGCTAAACAATAGAGACCTACCGCCAGAGATTCCACCAGAGAAGATCTCTGTAGAACATCGTGGAGGGAGTGTTGAGAATCGGCAGGAGGAGTGTAAAAAAGGGTGGGGGTTGTAGGGGGTGAAGGGGGAGCAAAGGATTGCCAGCGTTCCAATAAATAAGGGTGGACAAAGTGGAGGGTCCGAAGTGGGCGCCTTGTTCACTCCTACGTGAGCTGTTAGGTCGGACGTGTCCCTTACTTAAGTATATTGTAAGAGCTAAAAGGCTGAGCCCTGATAGGTTTAACTGAAACACTCCCCCCCCCCCCCCCCCCCCCCCCCCCCCCTCCATCCGTACATCTTATTCTTCTGTTTGAGTGTTTCGGTTCGTACTGTACAAAACAGCCTTCCAATTTCATTAGATTGCCATCAGATGTAATTATCTCGCTTAATGGCTTCTATTACCTCTTTTGTACCTATTCAGTTCTCTTGAATATCAATTATAGGCTACTAACGGACTACAACTAACAAGTGTCGAATTCAGATCATTTCGAGGAGATAAAAATGTAAATCAAAACTCATCATAACGTCTATCCCATATTATCTGAAGACGAATGGGTTGGCAGAGAGAAGCTGGAACCTTGAATACAAGAATGAAAGTAGGTACCTACTTTGTACAGTGAGAGATCGCAATCTCCGGCTTCAACTTCTCTTCTCATGTGGGATTACGATCCAGAAAACTGGGTGAACCGGCCGAACTATTTTATTGAAGAACCATTGTGTCCTCAGCAGGTTGGATTAATTTGAACTTAATGTGGACATCTCAGCGGTTCTTCAGAAGATTAGCCAAGACAGCAGGGTGAGGATTCGAGAGTTTGTTAAAGATGAGAGAGTTTGGGTGGAAGCTCCGTTGAAGCATTAGTTCATCGAAGGAATATTCAAGAAGAAGACTACTTAGTACCTATTGAGAAGAGAGAACATGCCGATTAGTTGCGCAGAAGGGCGATTCAAGACATGTGAATTGGGTTTCAATATGGAAAATCACAACACATCTGAGACTTGTAGTTATATTACACCGATGTAGGAAATATGACGTTTTTCAATACTTTCACATTTGTAGTATGAAAAATAAAAATAGCAGTTTACTTTCTAAACTGCGCAGTTATTACAGTTTTTCACTGCACACATCTTCCCCTGGTCAAGGAGTACCAACCTATCAATCTAATGTGTCAAAGAGTATGGTACGGGGACTTGGTGAAAATTAGCTGATGTTAGAGGTTTAGCCTGATTCTGTCACTCAAAATTGATGAATATTGATTCGGGAATTGAATTCATTGATGTTGTGGTTCCTCGTTATCCTCAAGACATCAAAAAAATATTTGAAATGAATATTCACAATCCCACAATCCGATTTACGCATCCTCATTACCGAATTTAAAAAAGTTCCATTCATGCAGCATGATTTATTGAGCGAATTTTCAAAGAATAATTGAGGCGTTTAGATTCAAAACCGGATAACTCCAAAATTTCGAAAATTCGTTTTTTCACAAGTTTGACCAAAGAACTTTATTCTCCCAAAATATTGGGTTCGAAACTGAATTAAAACCATGAGAAACAGTGTGGCAAACTGTTGTGTTGGTTAATGAATTTAACGTGGCCCTAAATGAACTTTTGCCTCTCCTGTAAAATTTGGTTTTGTGGAGTTATCCGGTTTTGATACTAAACGCCTCAATTTTAACCGATTTTGTGTGTGATTCTTATAGGAAATTTCACTCTGATTCCGAACATACCATATGTTCCTATGTTTAAGATGGTTTTTCACACCGAAAACCTCAAAAAAACACGTTTTTTAGCGATTTTTGAAACTAAATGTTCAAAATTTGACCCCTTGGAGTACTCCAAAAATTCTGGCCAACGAACTCATCCATACTTTTGATATTATTAACATTTTAAAAATTTTTTGGATTTTTTTTATCTCGATCCCACGGGCAGATATCGTCTGGAGTGACACATATATAAATATATATATATATAGGTATAAATATATATACATAAGAAGAAGTGTTAAATTCCAGGAATCGTTTTAGAATGGCCTGAAACGGATTTCCATGAAGAAAATTGTCAAAAATTTGCATTACAAAAATTTGAAGCCATTGCAATAGCTTCATTTTTTTCGAAAATTCGCTAAAACCCGAAACTTATGAGTCCTCCCAAACTAAATAAAATTTTCAGTCGAATTTGAGTTCCAAAGCTCCTTGAACCGAGCTCCTGGTTCCGAGTCTGTTTGTCGTAAATCTGTCTGTCTCTGGTAAATTCCTTGTCCAGAGCAGCGCCAAAACTTGATTTTGATTGAATTTTCAGTTATTATGTGTGATCAATTGCTGCATCTTCCCATTCGCAGAAGTGAATTTCCTCAAACACCCAATCGCTCTATTTCGCTCAAATATGGAGAATAGTTGGGCTCAGGATGATGCCATATGAATATCTTCGTGATTGGATCAGTACGAGATACTGCGCATGTGAAAAGTGGAAAAAGTCAACACCATTAAAGCAAATTCTCAACATTCTTTCGGTAGTCTGTAATTTATTTTCATAGAAAATCCATATCTCTGCACAAACACAACAATAACTATCGCACTCTGCTTGAGAGATTCAACTATAGCTACCCGAATATTTCGAAACTACATATTACCATCGCGCACGAATTTTGAACATCTGGTCCCATGAAAGATATCAGCTACTAAAATTTTAGGACCTAGTGCAAATATTCAAGAAAAATTGCTACAATTAATGTTATCCCAAATCACCCTCATAAAATGATCCTTTCGATAAAAAGCTATTGGAATGTTAGGAACGTTCCGAAAAAAATGTAAATGAAAAGGCGTCCCAAAGATAAGTAACATTTCTGTAGATTTTATTCTTTCTCTCTTTTTGTCGTGGCAAATTTGTTTTAATAATACTCAGGAGGACTGAAAGGAGCAAGTGATAAAGGACCAGAGATATCCGAGCGGTTAAATGGTCACTTTTATATTCAATACTTGAGCTGGAACTGTGGATGGTGAGGGGGGGGGGGGGGGGGGGGGGGGGGTGCTTCGCCAATGAACACTAATCTTCTGCGAGGCAAAGCCCCACGATCTCGGGAAGGGAAAAAAGTCAGATGAGCTTACAACTTGCCAGAAAAAGGGTCTTTTCATAATCCGAGGTATTACAGATACGCTTCCGGCCCTTTTTAACCCCCTCCCTTACTACCACCATTCGCAACATATAAATTTGATAAGGCAGGGTGGGATTAAAAGTTCCATCCCGTATTAATAATTGGATCCCACTTTTCCTTCAATTTCCTCTCTAGCGTTTAGAGTCCTTTAAACTCCTTTCAAAGTTGTGTAGAGTTAAGTACGTACCTTCATATATTTTCGGGTTTATCTAATGAGCTGAACGCTCCAAATTAGGGTAAAGATTCGAATTCAGCGTACTTTGTGTATCATCTTTGTATCATGCATAATTGTCCACATTATTTTTTTTCCATACAAATTATTGAATATTACCTGTAAATTGGTAATCGTACCGTACAAATAAACTCGCAAAGAAATAGCATGATAATAAGAATATGTTATGGTGTTCATAATAGAAATTTTAACGGGAAAAGAAAATATTTTTCGGCACACGGGTAAATAAAATAGAAACGATATAAAAACACGTCTGACAAGAGATTGTTATGCATAGCAACCTACCTCCTGCTACCTAGTAGGTACATATTATAGTTCTATCTTTATCTTCACAATCATAGGACGTGAGGAGACGTTTTTCTACGGATTCGTGGTAAGCGCAGTCAAAATAGAGAAACCCGCAAAAGTGTGCACTGTGTCTATACATCTCTGAGAATGAGCTTGAGGTGACATCTAGTAGCACTTTGAGAGTACTATGACATACACTAACCAACGAATGGGAACAATGACTTCAGTATTTGAAAATATACTAAAAGGATTTACCGAACTGGGGAAAAACGACATGAGTTTGACTCTGAATTTGATTTTTCTCAAAATCAGCTGGAGTGGACGGAGGTCGTTATTCCCCTGCGCTCTTCAGTTGCTAACAAAATGAGAACTGGCACCATGTATTATTGATTCCGTCGAAATACTCGAATTGAGAAATTTTTTTTTTTTTTGAGCCACACAAAAATGTAGGCGAAAAAATATTTTCAACGATGACTTGTGTTTTGATGATGACGTCTAAAGCAAAGGAGACAAGTAAAAGAAGTGATAGAAGGAAAAAAAAACTTTCGTGGGTGAAATTATGACGAGCCGAAATTAAAAAAACCCAGCAGAGCCGAGCGAAAATTAAAGATTAAGGAACTGCTAAACGTCGTTCCTTTAGCGTGTCTGTCACATTTCTTCAGATGCCTTCTGAAAAAGACGTGCTTTGTACAAAGGGCGAACCCTAATGAGACCTTACACTGTGCTAACTACAAAAGATGAGTTCGTTTTATCTTGCACTCCAGTTCTTGAGTAAATGAATACTCTTTTCAACGCTTGCTTCGTGTACGACGGGGGAGCCGATGATCCCCCTATTGTGTGTTTGTGTACTAAGAAACCAAAATAAAGCGAAGCCCAAAAATTTGTACTCAGAGTTAGGTATCTACGACCATAGATCTATCTATACCAGAAATAGGGAGGAAATAGAAGACTTCCAACTAGAAATAATAAATTATTGGTACTGTCTAATAAAAAAAGGTTTTCTGCAACAGTAAGCATCAGTGCAATAGGTTTTTTTTTTTTTTTTTTTTTTTCAATGCAACAGTGGGTTTTGAACAGTAAATTATCATAGTTTCGGAATTAGGGATCATTTTCCCCCTTGTATTCATTGCAATTGACATTCCAATAAATGTGGAAAGAGTAATTCGGCTCCCATTGTTCAGCGGGGTCATAGGAAGTATAAGGTATCAACGGGCGACAGACGTCATTTTAACATGGAACATGTTTTTTTTTAATTGTTTTCCCTCAAAGTTTCTAGCCTTTAGGTAATTACGGAAAACGATGGCGAAGAGATTTTCAAAATACCTAGTTAAATGCCTATGATTTTTTGTAATTATTTGAAATTCAACCTTTATTTAATTTTATTTTATTTCTTTATTTTACTTTTTCATTTAAACGGGCGTACCCAATATGTAAAATACAGAAATATACGACAGCTGTCAAAGGAAAATATAACTCGTGCATGTATGGATAAAAATGATACCTAATTATTAATTTTCACTTTCGAACGATTCTTGAAGTTTCAAACTTTGGCGTAAGCGTTTTATGTGTTGTTTTATATACATATATGTACGTATGTGTCACTCCAGACTATCGCCCTAGGTACGCTCCGAAAAGTCCAAAACAAATTTCAAAATGTCAATAATATGAGAAGAAAGGATGAGTTGGCCACAATTTTTTGAGTTGGTACTCTAAGGGGGCCAATTTTGAAAATGTAGGTTGAACAATGTTTTTGGTGTTAATTACAATCTTAAACTTAAGACCATAATAGGAAATTTCACGCTGATTCGGAATCTGCGTGAAATTTCCACAGCCTTTCAAATAGTTTTTTTCGCGCTACAATCTCATTTCGCACCACTGTGCATCGCCCCACACGTTTGAGAGGAACAAACCTCTCAACTTGGGATCCATCTTTCTCTGACCACATCCAAGAAGAACCACAATAGCCGTTTGGGAGGAGCCCTACGGAGTACACGGGCTATGAGCTTCGGTGCACAGAAGCGTCAAAGCGAAACATATCGTGCGGTATGCGAGGTAAATGGGGGGTGGTGAGAAGTGTGTGGGCCTGCGGGCACGAAGCTAGAGGACACACGGAGAGGGGCATGCAGTGCAAGTTGCCTACTCATACGCCGTGTGCACTCCCGTCTATTGAACCGGACAAGTCAATGTTTGTCGCGGCGAGCCTCTTTGACGTCCTCTCCACGTCCGCGTCGAATAAGAGACCGTTTGACCCCCCAACAGTCGGCGGCTCTCTCGGCTAATAATTATTACATACCTATTACCTATAAATTATCGTCATTGTACAGTAGGGTACGCGAATCTTGGTGATTAATGAGGGTTATCGTAAACAGCAGTTTCAATTTCCAGTTTGTAACATTCAGTTGTACCCGCCATATTATGATCGAACAAGTTCTCAACTTTGTCACGGTGGGTCTCGGCCCGCCAGCTCCAATGCAAAACGCTACAATTCATGACACTAGGTTTTTTCTCTGTATACATTAATCAATGAGTTACCTATGTGTAAAATTATCAATGATTACAGTGAGTAGGTATATAACTACCGTATAATCACGAGGTTCACAACTATTTGAAATCGTAATAAAACCTATCTTACGTTGAATGTTTCTGAGATAGGGCGTTTTGAGAATTGCATCCCCTAGTTCTACCTCTTATAGTAGAGCCAAGCTTTAAAGCACATATGTTGAAACGTAAAACATCACATTTTTAAGTGGGTTAATACATTTCTCGTGATCGATTCCAATTTTTCGTTGTTGCAAATAACCAAAATGACGCTTTGAAAGTAGGAAAATACGTAATTCAAATCAATACAACCTGGATGGTGGACAAACTGCGTGGAACAAGCTGAATATATTTGAATAATTTGATACATTCAAACATTCCACAAAGTTTGTCAGACGGATAACAGACATTCGAAAAGTTTTAACTTTGATTTGATGGGGAAGTTTAGTGGGAAGAGGATGGGGTTAGTCTGGATTCTCCTTCTCGATCAGTAGAAACCTCTAGATAAGTAAAATTAGAAGATAATTTGTGGGATGCAGTTCAATTCATTTTAGATACAGGTATAACTGGTCAGGATGCGACCAGGTCGAAGTGGAAGGTGGATGCAACCCTGATAATGGGCGAAAGAGAAAAAATTCTCTAACAGTCTAAAAGTCTAACTCTGTAGATGGTGATTACAGATGTATGTACAGATGTGTATACACAAAGAAATTTAGGGTAACCTATCTGTACCTAATAGTAAAAATGGCACAGAACTAAGTGAGTGCATCTTCTGCTTGAAGATGACCCAAGAATGGCGTGAAACGTAGTTCATATCAAAGTGAGACTTAGCCTCCCTAGAATGGAAGAGGATTTTGCCTTATATCCGCCAAGCAGGGTTCACACAAGAATGGCTGGCCCCTTACTATCCTGTGCTACGCAATGGACTGAGTAACCTAGATACTAATAGTAGTTGTATGCTCTTCCCTCGACAGTCAGACAACATAGTCACGAAATTCGAGAGCACTATACAAAATATCAATCCCACAAGGATTCAGCAAACGTCCTCATAGTACGAGGAACCCTCATCCAAGGAAATACGGTTGAGTCCAATAAAGCCCTTTAGTTTTTCTCGGTGCTTCAGCCCGAAGAGAAGGGCCTGAGGAAAGTGGACAATCGACGTTCCCAGGGGGACATAAGATTACATTTCATATGCAGATACTTTCCCAAACAACTTAGACTCAGGTCAAAGCTCAAGAGGGCGAAAAAACCTGATAAAACTCCTTTTATCAGGGACGTGATAAATCTTTGAATTGAGTTGGGTGGTTTTCCATATGATAGCCCTCCTTCTCGAGTCGATATAACACGTGAGCATAAAGAATGGAAAACTTTCCTTTTATATCCCTCAAGTCACCTTTATTGATAACTTTCGTAACTTGGGTAAGTTGTCCCAGTATTTGTTTTTGATACTGTTTTGTGTACTGACTTCGGTAGCCCATAGGATACGGTTCTTTGCTTGATTCTACAGTGACTTCATCGTACGCTCTGTTTATAAGTAAAAGAATTAAACTAGAAATGGACATACTTTGGAGAATAATATTGTCGAAGTAATTTTCAAGCTAATGCAATGCGGTCCAAAATATAAAGCAGGCAAATTTTTGTAATCTTAATATAGGTATAAAATTCTCGTGTCACAGTTTTAGTCGCCATACTCCTCCGAAACGGCTTGACCGATGTTGATGAAATTTTTTGTGCTTATCCGGTATCTATGAGAATCGGCCAACATCTATTTTTCATCCCCCTAAATGTTAGGGGTAGTCCACCCCTAAATTTTTTTTTTTTTTAGACAAAATTTTTAATTTCTATTTTTTTATGATACAACATACAAAAATACATACAATCCTCAATTTTCACCATACTACGATCAACCCTTATTTTTTAATAGCCACTGTCACGCGAGCGAAGCGAGCGTTTGGGATCTGGACAACCGTCTAGAAATCCGGCCGTCTAGAAGTAACCGGCTAGAGATAATTTATATATACCTATGGCAAAACAACGTTTGCCGGGTCAGCTAGTAAATAATATAATGTATCCATTCAAATCCAGTTCTGAGTATTCTGATCGAACCCTGAATTTCGATCTTCGGGTCACTGCAATGGCACCAGGATGTACAGTATAACGGTATCACGGCAGCTGTATATCAACTACCAGTAGACATGTAAGTTGATACCGTTGTTTTAATCGACCATCTGTTGACTTAAGAACTATTGCACATAAACATTTTTGACGATACTGGTGCATTGCTCGGCAGTGCTTTACGTTGTGCATTTTGAGATGAATGATCCTCACTCCTATAATAATCCCCGATGCTATTTAGAAGTAAGCTTTATATTCCCCATCCATAGGGAGCCATGGATCCATTAACCCCCATCCATGGGGTTCCTGATAATTACATGGATTTATTATCTGTCAATATTCATGTTTTCGTTATTGCATACTTCTTGCACACGATGGATAGATTCCGTATTCAAAATTATAGAAGAAAATAATTTATTCCTACTGCCCCACTTAAGAACGAATCCTTTGTAGGTAGGTATATCAGGTTTCTTAATATTGAATCAAGTTTTTTAGCTGTTTCAGTTGGATCAGTCCCGGTGCTAATGAGGGTAAAGCATTATTTACTGTTTGTTTACGTTAACTCTGAAATGGTGCGTGTACACTAACGAATCGTTACTGAAGGCGAGTGGATTCTATTTATTAATTTTTTTTTTTTTTTTCATTTTTACAAACGGTATAAATATACCAATTACATAAATATACATAATAGTACTAGACCAGAATGGAATATTATAATACAGGAAAGTTTTAACAAAAAATATATGGCATAAATATAAAGTGACAGGATTCAGAAAAAGGACATACTCCTGCAAGATGTTTTGCCAAAGAATTAAAACCATGTTTGTAAGGAGAGAAGAAAGGAGAAGAAATGCTTGCATACGAGTCTGCAACACATTGGGACATTTTATGTCAATATTAACAGTTTCCCATTCAACCAAATGTGTTTGGATGCATTATTATTTCAATGAGCTCCATATTCGACTCAGCTGATCTGGGAGCTAAATTTTCGAATCAGCTGATCTGAGAGCTCCATTTTCGACTCAGCTGATCTGGGAGCTCCATTTTCGACTCAGCTGATCTGCGAGCTCCATTTTCGACTCAGCTGATCTGGGAGCTCAGTTTTGTGGTAAAGGAAGTAGTTTGGTGGTAAGGGAAGTAGTTTGGTGATAAGGGAAGTAGTTTGGAGGTAAGGAAAGTAGTAGAAAGTAGAAAGTTCCCTTTTCGTGACGATTTCGTGTGACGATTTCGTGTGAAGTGACGAATTTCGAGTTATGTGCCAGAGCAAAGACATAAAATGTCCAAATTACATTATATAAATGGAGTAGTATAGTGGTTGAAATGGAGAAGGGACATGAAAGTGACTATGGATAAGTATACCAAGCATGGTGGGGAGGGAGCTGAGGTGGGAGGGGTATACACCCATAATCACATTTGGAGGGTCCAGATGGTTTGTTTTCTCACAAGAGAGAGTGGGCTGGTGAAGAAGTCGAGGGACTGGACTAATGCAGCTGAAGTTAACATCATCATCAGGCCAGTTCGACTTAAAATTAGAGCTCCTCGAAAAGCATTGCAGTTGTACATTGCCAATATAAAAGTATGAGGCCAGTATAATCTGACGAGTAACACGTTTGAAAGCGGGCGGTGAGCCAGCTCATTGAGATTCCACCTGATTCAGACAGAGTGTGCTAGTGAGGTCGGGGAGCTCGGGGCGGTCTTGGATAGTTCCACGTTCCATGCCACGCTCGTCTCGTGGGTCAGCTGATTTCCTCAGTTGATCAATATTTCCCTTCAAAACAACTCCGTCGCGTTGTGGCTTCTCCAAACTATCATCCCGAATCGTGTTGAGTTGCGTCATTCTCACCTCTACTATCATTGAGTAGGGACAATACCTATTCATTTGACAATTCCGTTTCGGTTGTTTCAGCCGACCGGCACGGTGTATGAAGGTCAATTCTGAACTAGTCCCAGTGTTATCAGTCCGCTATCATCTTGTTTATCCGGCGTATTATGAAGTGCCAATATTTTCCTACGTCAAAAAGCGTTCGTCATCAACTCATCTCCGCATAATTATGAAGAATCCCGGTTTCTACTCAACAAAGCACCACATAGGTGCTCGGGAGTAAACCTTACCATCCTAGTCATGTTGTAAGGTGATGATTTAGTAGTAGGTACAGTTTCGTTAGTAAAGTTTAGTAGTAAAGTGTTGTTGAGCAAAGCTGAAGTGCACCTACCACAAGCAACTAGAATACCTACATAACTGTGCTCTTGCGAAAGTGCCTAATTCCAGTATCCGCGCTTTTTCTTGAATGTACAAAATATGAAATTCTCAAGCCGATCAGTGTTATTTGTACTCTCGGCGTTGATGACTGCTTTTTTCGTTATGCGAGTGAGACAAAAACTTTCCACGGAGATAGAAAGTGTTGATTATCACTCAAAAATCGTTAACCCTAACATACTCCTCTCTGACTCTTCCGATAATTTGATATGGTTTGTTCAAATATCCGACCTTCATGTGAGCATATTTCAAGAAAAAGAGAGAGTGGTTGAACTCAGAGAATTCTGCGATTTGACGCTCAAAGTGATCATGCCACCTGTTGTTGTGGTCACAGGGGATTTGACTGATGCAAAATCGGAAAACCGTATGGGCTCTGATCAGCTTCTTGAAGAGTGGAAAATATACTCCGACGTTTTGACAAAATGCGGAGCCTCCAAGTTTACAACTTGGTTGGATATTAGAGGAAACCACGACAATTTTAACGTACCAGGTGTGTTGTCGCCGAAGAATTTATTTAGGAAGTACTCAGCTCAAGGTCCAACGCATGAGAAATCGTACATCCACATTCAAAAGTTTGGTAACGCTAATTACACGTTCATTGGCGTTGATGCTTGTCCCGACCAAGGTCTTAAACGGCCTCTAAATTTCGTGGGTTATCTGTCTGCAGAAGAACTGCGATACCTCAAGTCATTGGAAGAAGCTGCTTCGCGGGTGTCTAATTATACAGTTTGGTTCGGCCACTATCCGACATCCTGCATGGTCAACAGTCCAGGACTAAGGAGTTTGATTGGGTCAAGCAGCGGGGGCTTGGCGTATCTCTGCGGGCACTACCACACGCTATTGAATTTTGTTCCTCGGATGCACACGATTCAAAAAGAGCACTACTTGGAATTAGAACTAACTGACTGGAAGGATAATAGAATGTTCCGACTCGCGGCGATAGACCACGGCGTGTTCTCGTTCGTTGATGTCAAACACCGCGAATGGCCAGTGATCTTAGTGCTCAACCCTAAAAACTCCCAGTATCGCCTGCGCCTTAAAGAACCTCATTTAACCCTGAACTCCACCCACGTGAGGATCCTGGCTTTTTCAGCCAACGACGTGACGACTGTTAAAATGAAAATTGATGATGGAGAATTGATGAATTGCGAGCAACACCCAAACAATAAGAATTTATTTATCAAGGAATGGAACGCTCATAAATTCACCAATGGGTTCCACATCATCCACGTAACAGCTATAGACCAGTTAGGTAGGGAGAAGACGATTTCCCAGACGTTTTCTCTGGATGATTCATATACAGAGTTCGATGTATTGCCGAGGTTTGTGCTAATGTTGAGTTTTGCATCAGTCCTCCAATCTCTATTTGTTTTCTCGCTGACAAGTTGTGTGTTCCCTCTGTGTATCGTGAAAGCGCTCGTCAGATGGAACTGTGGACCTCTGGCCAGTCTGAGGAGAGGGTATTTCAGGAACTGGGTAAGACGGTTATGGCTCTTGTCGGAAAGTGGCTGGCTTTTCGTACTAGTGGTGTTCTACCCCATATACGTGGCCTTAGGACCTTGGGCGATCGGCGAAGTCATGGACGGTCACTACGGGATAATCTTCATCTGGGGGACTTACGTCAATGGGCAATTCGTTCACGAACTGTCTACCTATGGATACGGATTCATCCAACTGGCCATATTCCACTTCCCACTGTTAGTCTTCACGTCGTACGCTCTCGATCAACGGAAAACAGCTCTCGAAGCGAATAGACAAGACAGCATTTTCAGATCCTGCATCAACTTATGGTTATGCACAGTCCCCTTCATCACTATCCTCCTGTGTCAGACATGGATGGCATTCCTATTCTGGTCAGCATACGGCGTAACTGCGGTCGTAATGAGCCCTGTAAGAACGTGGCCGATTTTCATGACCTTGGGTGCTTGGTACTATTCTAAAAGCTTCCCCGTCTCAAAAATGAGGGAACTGACATACAAGTGGAAGGCAGTTGAGGAACGTGAGTGATACAGTATCTTCATCCCAGTTACCAACCTGTAGTTAAGTTCCTACCTAATTGGTTTTCCTGAAAACCAATAAATAATTTATTGAAACAGTGTTTAATAAATAAGTATTATGATCTGTTTTTCAATTTTTAAGTAATTCATTACAAACCCTTACCCGAATTTCAAATAGTTTGAATTTTTTTTTTTTTTAATAGGTGAATTTTGCGTTGAAATGGAACAACACTATCCTATGGTTACTTTTCTTTGAGACGTTAGTCACTTTAATAATTTCATCAAATTTTTAAAATCAACTATTTCCGGAAAACAAAGCTGCGTAGGTATGGTCTGATGTGAAAATGTTACTTTAGGCGTATTTGGAAAAAACACTGTTTTTTTTTTTTGCGAAGAAAACGGTCAAGGACTATAATTCAGGAATCAGGAATAAATATAGGTAATTAATAATATTCATGATTAGCGTGGCATTTCATGCAAGAAGGGGGGTTTCAAACGAGGGCTCAGCGGTAGAAGTGATTCTGTGACAAAATAGGTACACATAAACACTATAGTATTTTCAAACTAACTTGAGACTCGAACCTTCAAGGGCGAGGAGGTGAAGGGGTCTGAAATCTTACCTGGCTCACACCAAGGCCTTCTGATGTGACAGGCCTCAATCATGAGGGAGGTTTCAAGAAGTCGCGCGGAACATTAATTCCCTTTCGCCCTTTTTATCCAGTAGGGCAAAAGGGAATGGAGATGGTTCAGCTGTAGAGTTGTACAGCTGTTGAGTGTGTTGTGCAAAATATCGGGATTGAATAAACATTGATTAATCTGTGATTATTCAATGCGTAAACTGAGCCTTTTGTGTGTAATTTGACTGTGATAGCTTAGATCTTGACCATATGAAAACTTATTATCATGTACGTAAGAATGTGTTAGAAGTGTAAGAATGTACGTTGCGGAATGCCACAAAACCAGTCTATTTTTCGACAATCTTCAATATTTCTATTGCTTCCTCACTACCGAAGGTATTGAGCTATGTATTCGTGCAAGAAATGAAAAGAATTTTCACTCTCCAAAATCGAAATTTCCACTTGATTTTCACGTTTCGGAGCTTTCTAAAATTTTAGTTCCGTGTCTGTCTGTCTGTGGTAAATTCCTTGTCCCAGGCAAAAGTACATGAAGTTGTGGTTCGAATTTGATGGAATTTTCAGGGATTGTGCGGGTTAGCATTAGTTCTTACATTCACTGACATTGAGGCCTGTCGCTTTAGGAGGCCTCGATGTCAGCCAGGTAAGATTTCGGACCTCTTCACCTCCTCGCCATTGAAGGTTCGAGTCTCAAGTAAGTTTGAAAATACTGTAGTGCACTTTGACAATGTTTGAACCTCCCTTTTTCACATTACGTGGCAAAAGTCACCATGTGAGCTTGGCCTTCGAAATTCAGGTCAGAGAAACCTCCAAATATTCCACTTGACAGGAGTGACTATCTGACTCTCGATCATTTTAGACCGAAATTACATTCGATCATTCCTGCAACGGAAACGCAGGAAATCGTACTGGATGTATCGAACTCCTGATTATTTTTGAACACTTAGGTGTATCTGTATCGTGGAATTACGAATACTAGCTCGTAGATTTAGATGGTATACTTATGAAGCCATAAAAACTCAATTTCAGTAAAAAGTGGACTTTGACGCTTCTGCCACTGAGCCCTCGAAATTGTCTTTCGTGCTCGATTCAAAAGTGGTTTATTAGGTAGTAGGTGAAAAATGAAATACCAACATGTAAAATAAAAACACTATAGGGGTAAAAAAGACACAAGTGATAGTGACAGGCTATGTATTTTTGGACGCTAAACGCCTATTCTGAGGGGCGGGACGTGACGTTTCCTATTGTCATATCTAATCCTTCGCGCTGAAAATGACTCTGGGCCGGAGCTACCTCCACCATGTTGCAGAAATCCAAATTCAAAAGACGTATTCAGGTTTTTCGCTCATCATGACGCGCCGAAACGTGAAATGAACAATAAAACTGACCGCCCGTCTGCACTATCTCTCTCCCCTTTTTGAAACTGCACTGCCGCTACTAACAGCATTAGCCCAGACCAATCATCTCACTATTGTTTCACGTTCTTTTCGGGAAACGACTGACGAATTAATTTCCGGACGGGTTTATGGATGAAAAGCCTTGACTGCTCCTCTTGTTCTGTCAAAGTTTGGGGGGCTGAATGGAATGCAAATCAGTGAAGTGCTGCGAGCTGCAGGTTCCATGTATGGGTTTGCAGCTATGAATGGGATTAGCCGAATGAATGTGGAAATTTATTGTTTCACAGTCGAAACAATGACTCGTGTGTTGTCTCAATACACTTACTGTTCTAAAAGATATAAAGTGGGTTCACCAGGGCAGTAATATGTACCTACTCCTGTTCTCGTCGTACTCGTATAGAGTAATCCAGAAACTCTTTAGTCCGTTTTAACCAATTTTATTGTGTTTAACTGAGGGATCCGAAAGGCAGAACAACATCGGAATATCCACTCTTCCGTTCTTGTGACCGGTTCCTTCTTGATACACCTTTGTAACCTATAGGCAAGAAGGCCGGGGTTGATACATTTCAACTTTTCTTTCGATATTATTGACATTGTGGCTCTATTTTGTCTCTCTTCAGACCCATCCTAGGATCAAATAAATCGTCTGGTGTGACACTTGATAATAGTGATAATATATGTACCTACTTCCATTTCTCACATAAATACATAGCTACAAATGAAAACGTTTTCTACAATGAGTTACAAAGCTGAATCGAATTCGACGGTTAAGGCGTCATCAGGAACAAACAAGAAAGAAATCGATATGGTGAGTAAATCAATTGATTTGAGGGACGATCAAATTAAATCGAAATCGATTCTGTGTACCTAACACATTGTCCTCGTGGGAATGGACAACCTTTTCATTGACTCCGGTCTGTTTTTCAATTGAAATGTGTTTCTTCACCTCCATCAGGAATGATTCAGTTCGTAATACATATGGTACCAATTTTTATCAATTTTGGTCGATTGTACTAAGCAAATAGAGCCTCGTATGACGCGGTGTACGGTGGTAGTCCAACGCCATTATCTGGTGTCATAAACTTAATTTGCATGTTTGGGGTTCTGTGGATGAGATTGCTCTATTGAAGGTCTTTTAGTCAAAATGGTTTGGGACCACTTCTACGTTATCCTCTCGACATACATACCAACTATTCATGACTACCCTGTGAAACGGAGGGCTAATTCAGTTAGTAGTGTAATACGTTACTTCTTTATTTCTTCCCACCGGCAAAAAATGCTTCCACGATTCAATTCCACATCACACGTCATGCATCCCGATGAAGTGCATTTCTCCTTCACTACTCGATTCTCATGGGGTTTGTAAGGAAGGGAAGGAGAACCCAATAGCTACAGGAAGAGAACCGCTCTAAGCCGATAAACGAGATTTAACCTCGACAGAAGGGCTGGCGAGGATTTCAATTGAGTTAGGTGGTGGAATACATCAGGCGTCCCTAATAATTTGATTCTGGAATGTCTGTTGAATCTTTCATCGTTTCCATGAGTGAGCTGTACGTTGGCGATCATCGAACTCACGCACATACAACTAGGTCGGAGAAAGTGCAGTTGTGGATTCGCATTATAATAATCCTCCTCGCATTTTCATCCTCAAACTTCAAAAGTCGATTCTTCAACTACGAGTAATTTGCAACGAAAAGTTCAGTCGGATAACGAAACAGTTTTCGAGTTTTTTATCTTCATTTTATTTTATTTATTTATATACATTCAACATTGCTACAACACAAACATATTGAGTAATAGCAGTATGAACATTTACAATGCTTCCTCATTGATTCTGGGCCTAAAGTCATAGACCCTTCTAGGCCGTCTCTTCCAGTGATCTCTAATATTTCAAAAATGAGCGAGTCGACACACTACATTATTATACTTAATAATAGGTATAAGTGATACATCACTATTTACTAGGATAGTCGAAATGTGAGATAGTGGGAGAGGGTTTTAATGAGTTCAAAACTTGAATTTTTGCCTAATCACGTTCGCATTAGTGTGATTCATCAAGTATTGATATAAGTTTTTTCTTGAACAGCAAATGCGGGTTTGGAGTTTCGATGGATCTGGGTACGTACTCAAACACCAATGGCGCTGATGGCGCTAGCCATGGTAACTGCCTATTATAGAAATCATTCTTGGTAAATCTCTAAATAATGATTCTTGGTAATTCTCTAAATTGACTGCTAGAACTCTGTTTATTGCCTCAAGTGGGCCTTGCATTTACTGATTCGTAAGTTAGTAACATTTTATGCTCCTCCCCAAATGATTATGGCATATTTCAGAATGCTATTTACATATGCATAGTATAATATGCGTAGATTTCGCAAAGAGAGCCAATTCCTCAATAAGATGAAGAATTCAAATGATTTTCTAATTTCCATTACAAGCCCACATTACAACATGTTCTTTCCATTAAAGGAAATCCACAAAGTCAAAAATGGGGACAAATTGGATTAGATAAATACATCACTAATAATTATGGTAACAATAACCATAACTGTTTCCAAAGTTGACCATCACTAAGAGTACTCCGAAAATCCTGGCCAACGAACTCATCCTTTCTTTTCATATTATCGACATTTCAAAATTTCTTTTGATTAAATCTCGATTTCTGACATTTATTAAATATTTATTTCTGATTATTTCTCATACATAAATATGAAAAAGTGTTGAATTTCAGGAATCGTTTTAGAAATGTCTGAAACGGATTTCCATGAAGAAAATTTTCAAAAATTTTCATTACTAGAATTTTGAATTGCCATTGCAATTGCTCAATTTTTTCCGAAAATTCGGCAAAATGTAGTTACCTATAACCACACTGAGACCCTTACTGAACATGGGGGGCTTGAATCCCCTAAATTTCGATTTGTGGTTGATAACCATTACATGCGGGGTTTTGAAGAATAAGCTCACGAGGAATGTTCCGGGATCGGACACGCGATGAGGCCTCAGCTATCAGTTCAGTTGGTTGTCAGAA